>JAFISB010000021.1:0-333348 GCA_022560015.1 Diplodia mutila
TTTTGAAAGAAAATTTTTAGGGAAAAACAGTATAAAAGAATTTCAACTTAAACGGGCCCAATTAGGTGCGGTTTTTAGGCTATACCTTCTAGGCACATTGAGGGTCCTCTGCTGTGTGGGGTTCCTTGCAATTTACGCAGGTAGGCCTTAAATAAGGGCACTTTTTCCCCACCTTATTACAGTAAACACACTAGTGTTTAATAGTAGGGTAGAAACCTGCGCATAGTCGGCAGCGAGGGGGTCGATTACACCTTATATCGAGGTGTCCGTATCGTTAGCAGCGCGTGTACTGCGTGGTAGGGGGGGTGCTGTAAATTTTTTCGACTTTTAGGCTTAAACTAGCTAGTAAAAGACGATTAAAAATCGCTTTTTTCTAGTTAGCCTAGGTTGTAAAAGCAACGTAGATTAAGCCTGCTATCGAATTCTCTCGTTTACTAGCTTAAGAAAGCTAGTAGGGTGTTCTAGTAATTTGCAGGTTGTTAAAAGATGAGATTTCATCTTTCACAACCTGTAGATCTAGGTGGGTGGGAACCCCATAAATCGCAACCTTATACCAGGGGGTATTAGTAATTACTAACTTATAGGGGATGATATTAGCCTAGGTGTCCTTGTTTTCAAGTAAGAACTTGGCTAAGAAGTCGAGGGTAGTGGTAATCACCACATTTTCCTTTAGGGTAAGGGAAATTGCGGCAATAACGGGTCCTTTTACCCCTTTTTTCGCAAAGGCCTCGTTAAAAACGTTGCGCATTTGCAAGGGGGTAGTAAAATTAATGGTAGTTAGCTCTAAAAGTATAATCTGCCTTAATTTCATATCCTTTGGCTTGGTCCTTAGGGGGTTAGTGGGGTAGGGTAAATCAGTAGATTGCGAAATTGGACCTAAACTGGCTGTTTAAGTCGAATTTTGTAAATTACTGATTTGCTCTACTTGGGTCTGGGGGGGTTTCTGGGGTGGAATTCGCCCAAATCGCGTGTTTTAAGTCGAATTCTTTAAATTACTAGTTTGCCCTAAACTAGTTGGGGTGCTTACAGCTATTTGCGCGTAGGTAAAAACCCTAGTTGCTTTAGCTGCTGCTGCTTCTAGGCGCCTAGTATTATTACTAATAATTATACTGGCAAAATTTAGGCGCCCCTTCTCTAAATACTCGCGAAAGACCTCTAAAAGGTCTAAAAGACGCGATTCTTCTTCGCGATTCTGCGCTAAATCGACTGCTTTTCGCACCAGATCGCGTGCTACAAGTAGGGTGTCTCGAGAGTTTATAAATTCAGGTAGTTTAGGGCGAAATTGCGCTGAATTTTCCGAATTTAAGGGTAATTCAGTAGAATTTACTAGGGAATCTGCTGAAATTTGCGAAGATTCGCTAGGGGAAGCCTTCCTAGGTCGTTTTTCACCCGTTTTTACAGGCCTAGAGGGTTCTAGGGTAGGTATTCCCTATGGGGAGTCTAGATCTATCTGGGAGGGGCCTATAAGGGGGTCTATTTCGCGTGTAGGGGGGTCCTGGGGGGCCTAAGGTAGGGGGAAGGGGGTGGTTTATTCTAAAAGAGAAAGTAAGGTTAGGGTGGTCGAATTTTAGGGTGTTTTCTTACGTAGTAGTAGCAGGGCTGCAGGTAGATTAAAGCTAAGGTTGTTCTAGTAGGAAACCTACTATAGGGAAGGATCTTTTCCTGTTTTAGTAAGGCTGTTTACCTATATCCTAAAGAGGGCTATAGATCCTCTAGTATCGGATATCTTTTTCTTTTTTAGTGGTATATTTGTTTGTAGGTTAGGTGACCTACGCATAGGCTAGGAACGCAAAATTTGCGTAGTGTTAGAAAGGGGCTCTTTAGCGTAGGAAAAGCACCTTATAGTAGTACAACGCGTTAGTTTTACGCGCTATAAAGTTGCATAGTGTTTTTTTCTATTCTACTTTACCCTTTGCGCGAGTTTCGTATTGCTTGGCGCGGTTCCAAGCTGCGTAGAGTGATGTAGAAGATAAGGTTTCTATAGGCAAAGAAAACTACTAATTCTATAATAGCGCGTACGTCTAGCAAGCTAATACTTTGTAGTATAGCTAAATAGACGACTACGCGTTAATTAGCGCTAATCTTAGCGTGTTTTCTACCCGGGTAGTCGAGTTCGGTTTTCGTAGGGGGAGGTATTATAGCGTAGGTATTATTAAGGGTAAATTAAGGTCTATTTAAGAAGGATCTATAAGGGGGTCTATTTCGCGTATAGGGGGGTTCTAGAAGGGGGGGGAGAAGAAGGTAGTCTATTCTAAAAGAAAAAGTATAGTTAGAGTAGTCGAGGTTTAGGGTGTTTTCTTACGTAGTAGTAGGGCTATAGACAGATTAAAGCCGAGGTTATTCTAGTAGAAAACCTACTAGAAAGAGGGGTCCTTTTCTACTCTAGTAAGATTATTTATCTACGTTCTAAAAAGGGCTATAGATTCTTTAGTATCGGGTGTCTTTTTCTTTTTTAGTAGTATAGTAGTATTTATAGATTAGATAATCTTAGAGGGGTGGATTAGATGATCTACGTATAGGCTAGAAACGCAAAAATTTGCGTGGTATTAAAAAGAGGCTTTCTAGCGTAGGAAAAGCATCTTATAGCAGTATAACGCGTTAGTTTTACGCGCTATAAAGTTGTATAGTGTTTTTTTCTACTCTACTTTACCCTTTGCGCGAGTTTCGTATTGCTTAGCGCGGTTTTAAGCTACGTGGGGTGATGTAGAAGGTAAGGTTTCTATAGATAAAGAAAGCCACTAATTCCACAATAGCGCGTACGCCTAGTAAGCTAATACTTTATAGTATAGCTAAATAGGCGATTGCGCGTTAATTAGTACTAATCTTAGCGTGTTTTCTACCCTGGTGGTCGAGTTCGGTTTTCGTGGGGGGAGGTGCGCGAACTACCCCACTCGTTGTTACTACAAGAATCAGCCAGGACGGAAATCGCAACCTTAATCCGACGCCTATAGGACCGTTTAATGCAGCACCGCAAATCAAACTCCTCCATCTGGCATGCATCAGGCGTAACGACATTAGCCAAAACTCAAAGGTGCGGCAAATCGTTCGCCAAGCACACGTGTTGAATAGCCTATTACACCATCGTTTACTCGCACAGCATTCTCTCACGCTTCAACACGCTGTGAAATGACATCAAGTGCCTCTTCCAGATCCCATGGCAGTTTCGTGCCGGCGGGTGCATGTTCCTCGAGTTCAGTCAGGCTAAATCCCAGCGGGCCGCTTCCCGTCATGCAGAGACAGCATGAAACTACGGGCAATCAAATGCGTTTGTATAAAAGCTCTGGTGAAGGCCGACCGCAATCATTGATATCTGCAGACTTTCCATCATGTTTGTCATGTCCTTCATTCTGCCGCTTGCATTTCTCGTGCTCGGCACACTCTCCTCGGTTTTGCCCCGTCAGGCAGCATCATGCGGCACGCTCCCATCTGGATATTCGCCGCAACAGTATGCTAAACTGCCTGACCCGTTCACCTTTGTCAATGGCACCAAAGTCACGACCCAAGATCAGTGGGCCTGTCGCCAGCAGGAAATCAGCCAGCTGCTCCAGAACTTTGAGTTGGGAGTGAAGCCACCGAAGCCAGCTTCTGTCACTTCGACTTTGTCGTCCTCCAACACGTTGGCCATCACGGCGCAGGAGAGCGGAAAGTCAATCTCCTTCTCCGTGTCCATCACCTACCCGTCCTCGGGAACCGCCCCCTACCCTGCCATCATCGCGTACGGCTATCCCAGCATCCCCATCCCTGCCGGAGTCGCCACCATCACCTTCAACAATGACGACGTTGCTGTCCAGCAAAGCACCGGAAGTCGCGGCCAAGGCAAATTCTACGATCTGTACGGAAGCGGCCACAGCGCAGGTGCCATGACGGCCTGGGCCTGGGGAGTCGGTCGCATCATCGACGCAGTGCAGGCCAACAGCGACGCGAAGATCGATGCCGCCAGGATCGGCGTGACTGGCTGCTCCCGAAACGGCAAGGGCGCTTTCGTTGCAGGCGCCCTGGACAGTCGCGTTGCTCTGACGATCCCCCAGGAGTCCGGCGCCGGTGGAGCGGCTTGCTGGCGCATCTCAGACCAGCAGAAGGCCGCCGGCAAGAACATCCAGACAGCGTCGGAGATTGTCGGCGAGAATGTCTGGTTCTCCAAGACGTTCGAGCAGTACAGCACCCGCGTTCCGTTCCTTCCAGAAGACCACCACATGCTTGCCGCCCTCGTCGCGCCCCGCGGCTTGCTCGTCATCGAGAACGACATCGACTGGCTCGGTCCCGTCAGCACCACCGGCTGCATGAAGGTGGGCCGTCTCATCTACCAAGCCGCGGGTGCGCCCGACGCCATGGGCTTCTCTCTTGTGGGCGGGCACAACCACTGCTCCTTTCCCTCGTCGCAGCAGCCAGAGCTGTCCGCGTACATCGACAAGTACCTTCTGAAGGGGTCCTCCAGCACAGCCGGCATCGAGAAGAGCAATCAGAATGTCAACACGGCGGACTGGGTGGATTGGACCTTTCCTTCTCTGTCCTGAGTATCAGCTGGGTGGGTGGGGGAGGCGGCGACAAGGCCTTGGGGACATCAAATGACCCGATCGGACATGTTTGCCGTCTTGGGTCGCTTTTTGGTGCCATTCGGCTGCTGTCCGAAGATGGCTAGTCATTCTCTAGGGTGGTTTATCTTCATTTTCTAGGGTAAATCAGTTAATTTTCAAGCCTTTTTAACCATCTAGAGTGAATCAGTTAAATTTGATGTCGTTGCCGCCTAAAAGGCGCTGTTTTGGGGGTCATGGCGGCCACGACAACAATTAACTACCGCACCCCGTCATTTTCGCGCCCAATGCGCCTTGTCGTGTGCTCGCCGTCCATTTTCCTAGGCAGAGGCGAGCTGACACTGGGCGTAGCAAGCCGGTTTCCTACTCCATGCAACTTTTGTTCTCATCCGACTCGACCATCGGGTAGCCGCGTGGGGACTTTTATGCCATACGTAAGGCCTCGAAGCACCACTGTCTTTGAAGCCTTAGTCCTCGAAGCACCACTGTCCTTAAAGCCTTAATCTACCACTACGCTGCATCCCATCCCTCTAAACATCAGTCAACCCGTAGACCCGCCTGCGCCGTATTGGATTTTGGATCATCAGTGTCCTGCCATCCCCAACGCGACAACCCGTTGCTGAGGAGGTAGAGCTGCGTCTAACGTGTCGTTGAGCTTGACATGATGAAACGGCTGTTCTGAGAGAATAGTCCGGCTTGTCTATTTCCATCAAAATGAGAAAAGACCTTTAGGCCCGATCGGCCAATGCTGGCTTTTCGTCTTTATCCTGACACGAGATTCCCGAGTTCAAGGCTGTAGATGCATCGGCTACTATGGGGGTAGACCACTCCATGCGGCACACATTGCCATGTCGTGACAACAAAAGGCGACCTTAGGAGAATCTGTCATTTACGTAAAGTCTTAGGCGAGCGTTGTGCTACTCTAGGGGCGAGGATGTTGGTAGCCGCGATGGCATTGCCTAAGAATGGCTTTTAGCGCGCTCACTTCGCAAAGAAATGGGCACCAACGGCGGTAATGGGATGATTTTTGGCTACAAGGAGCGTGAAGGCTAAATGATGCAGCAACATCGAATGCAGACAACGCTGAGCCCGTAGAGTACACGGGGACAACACGTCTGGGCAGGAAAAGACATTTATATCCTTGCTGCTGAGAGCTTTGAGACAGCGTAATTACTACTATACATCTTAACCTATAAACCCCCCACGAAAACCGAACTCGACCACCCGGGCAGAAAACACGCTAAGATTAGCGCCAATTAACGCGTAGTCGTCTATTTAGCTATACTGCAAAGTATTAGCTTACTAGACGTACGCGCTATTATAGAATTAGTAGTTTTCTTTACCTATAAAAACCTCATCTTCTGCATCACCCTACGCAGCTTAGAACCGCGCTAAGCAACACGAAACTCGCGTAAAGGGTAAAGCAGGATAGGAAAAAACACTATGTAACTTTATAGCGCGTAAAACTAACGCGTTGTGCTGCTATAAGGTGCTTTTTCTACGCTAAGGAGCCCCTTTCTAATACCACGCAAATTTTGCGTTCCTAGTCTATGCGCAGGTCACCTGACCCACAAATAAATATACCACTAAAAAAGAAAAAGACATCCGATACCGGAGGATCTGTAGCCCTCTTTAGGATGTAGGTAAACAGCCTTGCTAAAACAGGAAAAGATCCTTCCCTATAGTAGGTTTCCTACTAGAACAACCTTAGCTTTAATCTGCCTGCAGCCCTACTACTACTACGCAAGAAAATACCCTAAAATTCGACCACCCTAACCTTACTTTTCCTTTTAGGATAAACCACCCCCTCCCCCCCACCTTAGGCCCCCTAGGACCCCCCTACACGCGAAATAGACCCCCTTATAGGCCCCTCCTAGATAGATCTAGACTTCCTATAGGGAACACCCACCCTAGGACCCTCTAGGCCTATAAAAACGGGTGAAAAACGACCTAGGGAGGCTTCCCCTAGCGAATCTTCGCAAATTTCAGTAGATTCCCCAGTGAATTCTACTAAATTACCCTTAAATTCGGAAAATTCAGCGCAATTTCGCCCCAAACTACCTGAATTTATAAACTCTTAAGACACCCTACTTGCAGCACGCGATCTAGTGCGAAAAGCAGTCGATTTAGCGCAGAATCGCGAAGAAGAATCGCGTCTTTTAGACCTTTTAGAGGTCTTTCGCGAGTATTTAGAGAAGGGGCGCCTGAATTTTGCCAGTATAATTATTGGTGACAATACTAGGCGCCTAGAAGTAGCAGCAGCTAAAGCAACTAGGGTTTTTACCTACGCGTAAATGGCTGCAAGCACCCCAACTAGTTTAGGACAAACTAGTAATTTAAAGAATTCGACTTAAAACACGCGATTTAGGCGAATTCCACCCTAGAAACCCCCCTAGGCCCAAGTAGAGCAAATTAGTAATTTGCAAAATTCGACTTATTTATTTATTTATTTATTTATTTATTTTGTTTAGCGTCCACGTAGAGCCTAAGGCTATAACGGACGAGCGCCCTAAAGGTAGCCTAATCTAGGGGGTATATAATTAGGGCAATTTATTACCACATAATTCCTGCCTAAAAGGTAGTACTAATGCAGTAAATTTAAGAATACTCTGAATGGTTGGTCCTAATTTGGCCAGAAAATAACATAAAAAAAGTAGAGAAAAACAGTAGAAAATACATTCAACTTAAAGGACCCCAATAGGCACAATTTTGAAAGAAAATTTTTAGGGAAAAACAGTACAAAAGAATTTCAACTCAAACGGGCCTAATTAGGTGCGGTTTTTAGGCCATACCTTCTAGGCACATTGAGGGTCCTCTACTGTGTGGGGTTCCTTGCAATTTGCGCAGGTAGGCCTCAAATAAGGGCACTTTTTCCCCACCTTATTATAGTAAACACACTAGTATTTAATAGTAGGGTAGGAACCTGCGCATAGTCGGCAGCGAGGGGGTCGATTATACCTCGTATCGAGGTGTCCGTATCGTTAGCAGCGCGTGCACTACGTAGTAGGGGGGGTGCTATAAATTTTTTCGACTTTTAGGCTTAAACCAGCCAGTAAAAGACGATTAAAAATCGCTTTTTTCTAGTTAGCCTAGGTTATAAAAGCAACGCAGATTAAGCCTGCTATCGAATTCTCTCGTTTACTAGCTTAAGAAAGCTAGTAGGGTGTTCTAGTAATTTGCAGGTTGTTAAAAGATGAGATTTCATCTTTCACAACCTACAGATCTAGGTGGGTGGGAACTCCATAAATCGCAACCTTATACCAGGGGGTATTAGTAATTGCTGACTTATAGGGGATGATATTAGCCCAGGTATCCTTATTTTTAAGCAAGAACTTAGCTAAGAAGTCGAGGGTAGTGGTAATCACCACATTTTCCTTTAGGATAAGGGAAATTGCGGCAATAACGGGTCCTTTTACCCCTTTTTTCGCAAAGGCCTCGTTAAAAACGTTGCGCATTTGCAAGGGGGTGGTAAAATTAATAGTAGTTAGCTCTAAAAGCATAACCTGCCTTGATTTTATGTCCTTTGGCTTGGTCCTTGGGGGGTTAGTAGGGTAGGGTAAATCAGTAGATTGCGAAATTGGACCCAAACTGGCTGTTTAAGTCGAATTTTGCAAATTACTGATTTGCTCTACTTGGGCCTAGGGGGGTTTCTGGGGTGGAATTCGCCCAAATCGCGTGTTTTAAGTCGAATTCTTCAAATTACTAGTTTGCCCTAAACCAGTTGGGGTGCTTGCAGCCATTTACGCGTAGGTAAAAACCCTAGTTGCTTTAGCTGCTGCTACTTCTAGGCGCCTAGTATTATTACTAATAATTATACTAGTAAAATTCAGGCGCCCCTTCTCTAAATACTCGCGAAAGACCTCTAAAAGGTCTAAAAGACGCGATTCTTCTTCGCGATTCTACGCTAAATCGACTGCTTTTCGCACTAGATCGCGTGCTACAAGTAGGGTATCTCGAGAGTTTATAAATTTAGGTAGTTTAGGGCGAAATTGCGCTGAATTTTCCGAATTTAAGGGTAATTCAGTAGAATTTACTAGGGAATCTGCTAAAATTTGCGAAGATTCGCTGGGGGAAGCCTCCCTAGGTCGTTTTTTACCCGTTTTTATAGGCCTAGAGGGTTCTAGGGTGGGTGTTCCCTATAGGGAGTCTAGATCCATCTGGGAGGGGCCTGCAAGGGGGTCTATTTCGCGTGTAGGGGGGTCCTAGGGGGCCTAAGGTGGGGGGGAGGGGGTAGTTTATCCTAAAAGGGAAAGTAAGGTTAGGGTGGTCGAATTTTAGGGTGTTTTCTTGCGTAGCAGTAGTAGGGCTGTAGGCAGATTAAAGCCAAGGTTATTCTAGTAGGAAACCTGCTGTAGGGAAGGATCTTTTCCTATTTTAGTAAGGCTGTTTACCTGCATCCTAAAGAGGGCTGCAGATCCTCCGGTATCGGATATCTTTTTCTTTTTTAGTAGCATGTTTGTTTATAGGTTAGGTAACCTGCGCACAGGCTAGGAACGCAAAATTTGCGTGGTGTTAGAAAGGGGCTCCTTAGCGTAGGAAAAGCATCTTATAGCAGCACAACGCGTTGGTTTTACGCGCTATAAAGTTATATAGTGTTTTTTCCTATCCTACTTTACCCTTTGCGCGAGTTTCGTATTGCTTGGCGCGGTTCTAAGCTGCGTGGGGTAATACAGAAGATAAGGTTTCTATAGGTAAAGAAAACCACTAATTCCACAATAGCGCGTACGTCTAGCAAGCTAATACTTTGTAGTATAGCTAAATAGACGACTGCGCGTTAATTGGCGCTAATCTTAGCGTGTTTTCTACCCGGGTAGTCGAGTTCGGTTTTCGTGGGGGGAGGTCTGTAAAATTCGACTTAAATAGCTAGTTTAGGTCTAATTTCGCAATCTACTGATTTACCCTATCCCACCAACCCCCTAAGGACCAAGCTAAAGGACATAAAATTAAGGTAGGTTATACTTTTAGAGCTAACTACCATTAATTTTACTACCCCCTTGCAAATGCGCAACGTTTTTAACGAGGCCTTTGCGAAAAAAGGGGTAAAAGGACCCGTTATTACCGCAATTTTCCTTACCCTAAAGGAAAATGTAGTGATTACTACTACCCTCGACTTCTTAGCTAAGTTCTTACTTAAAAATAAGGACACCTGGGCTAATATTATCCCCTATAAGTTAGTAATTACTAATACCCCCTAGTATAAGGTTACGATTTATAGGGTTCCCACCTACCTAGATCTGCAGGTTGTAAAAGATAAAATCTCATCTTTTAACAACCTGCAAATTACTAGAACACCCTACTAGCTTTCCTAAGCTAGTAAACGAGAGAATTCGATAGTAGGCTTAATTTACGTTACTTTTATAACCTAGGCTAACTAGAAAAAAGCGATTTTTAATCGTCTTTTACTAGCTGGTTTAAGCCTAAAAGTCGAAAAAATTCATAGTACCCCCCCTACTACGTAGTACACGCGCTACTAACGATACGGATACCTCGATACGAGGTATAATCGACCCCCTCGCTACTAACTATACGTAGGTTTCTACCCTACTATTAAATACCAGTATGTTTACTATAATAAGGTAGGGAAAAAGTGCCCTTATTTAAGGCCTACCTGCGCAAATTGTAAGGAACCCCATATAGTAGAGGACCCTTAATATGCCTAGAAGGTATAGCCTAAAAACCGCACCTAATTAGGCCCGTTTAAGTTGAAATTCTTTTATACTATTTTTCCCTAAAAATTTTCTTTTAAAATTGTGCCTATTAGGGTTCTTTAAGTTGAATATATTTTCTACTATTTTTCTCTACTTTTTCTATGTTATTTTCTGGCCAAATTAGGACTAACCATTTAGAGTATTCTTAAATTTACTGCATTAGTACTACCTTTTAGGTAGGAATTATATGGTAATAAATTGCCCTAATTATATACCCCCTAGATTAGACTACCTTTAGGGCGCTCGTCCGTTATAGCCTTAGACTCTACGTAGACGCTAAACAAAATAAATAAATAAATAAATAAATAAATAAGAGCTTTAAGAAATAACAGCTTAAGTATAGGCCTTCTAATATTAAATTCCGGCTTTTATTAAAGCCCTTATAAGGATATAGTCGTATTAGATAGTCTATTTAGTTCTATGGCATTACTTTCGCTGCGAAGGGATATCCGATTCGTAAGAAATACTAAGTAGATTTTTTTATTTATTTATTTATTTTATTTAGCGTCTACGTAGAGCCTAAGGCTATAACGGACGAGCGCCCTAAAGGTAGCCTAATCTAGAAGGTATATTATTTTATTTATTTATTTTATTTTATTTATTTTATTTAGCGTCTACGTAGAGTCTAAGGCTATAACGGACGAGCGCCCTAAAGGCAGCCTAATCTAGGGGGTATATAATTAGAGTAATTTATTACTACATAATTTCTATCTAAAAGGTAGTACTAATATAGTAAATTTAAGAATACTCTAAATGGTTAGTCCTAATTTAGCCAGAAAATAATATAGAAAAAGTAGAGAAAAATAGTAGAAAATAAATTTAACTTAAAGGACCCCAATAGACACAATTTTAAAAGAAAATTTTTAGGAAAAAATAGTATAAAAGAAATTCAACTTAAACGGGCCTAATTAGGTGCGGTTTTTAGGCTATACCTTCTAGGCATATTAAGGGTCCTCTACTATATGGGGTTCCTTACAATTTGCGCAGGTAGGCCTTAAATAAGGGCACTTTTTCCCTACCTTATTATAGTAAATACACTAGTATTTAATAGTAGGGTAGAAACCTACGTATAGTCGGTAGCGAGGGGGTCGATTATACCTCGTATTAAGGTGTCCGTATCGTTAGTAGCGCGTGTACTGCGTGGTAGAGGGGGTGCTATAAATTTTTTCGACTTTTAGGCTTAAACTAGCTAGTAAAAGACGATTAAAAATCGCTTTTTTCTAGTTAGCCTAGATTATAAAAGCAACGTAGATTAAGCCTACTATCGAATTCTCTCGTTTACTAGCTTAGGAAAGCTAGTAGGGTGTTCTAGTAATTTATAGGTTGTTAAAAGATGAGATTTTATCTTTTACAATCTATAGATCTAGGTAGGTGGGAACCCTATAAATCGCAACCTTATACTAGGGGGTATTAGTAATTACTAACTTATAGGGGATAATATTAGTCTAGGTGTCCTTATTTTTAAGTAAGAACTTGGCTGAGAAGTCGAGAGTAGTGGTAATCACTATATTTTCCTTTAGGATAAGGGAAATTATGGCGATAACGGGTCCTTTTACCTCTTTTTTCGCAAAGGCCTCGTTAAAAACGTTGCGCATTTATAAGGGGGTGGTAAAATTAATGGTAGTTAGCTCTAAAAGTATAACCTATCTTAATTTTATATCCTTTAGCTTGGTCCTTAGGGGGTTAGTAGGGTAGGGTAAATTAGTAGATTACGAAATTAGACCTAAACTAGCTGTTTAAGTCGAATTTTACAAATTACTGATTTGCTCTACTTGGGCCTGGGGGGGTTTCTAGGGTGGAATTCGCCTAAATCGCGTGTTTTAAGTCGAATTCTTTAAATTACTGGTTTGCCCTAAACTAGTTGGGGTGCTTATAGCCATTTACGCGTAGGTAAAAACCCTAGTTGCTTTAGCTGCTGCTGCTTCTAGGCGCCTAGTATTATTACTAATAATTATACTGGTAAAATTTAGGCGCCCCTTCTCTAAGTACTCGCGAAAGATCTCTAAAAGATCTAAAAGACGCGATTCTTCTTCGCGATTTTACGCTAAATCGACTACTTTTCGCACTAGATCGCGTGCTACAAGTAGGGTGTCTTAAGAGTTTATAAATTTAGGCAGTTTAGGGCGAAATTGCGCTGAATTTTCCGAATTTAAGGGTAATTTAGTAGAATTTACTAGGGAATCTACTAAATTAAGCGAATTTTCGCTAGGGGAGGCCTCTCTAGGGCGTTTTCCGAGCCTAGAAGGTCCTAGCGTAGGTGTTATTAAGGGTAAATTAAGGTCTATTTAAGAAGGACCTATAAGGGGGTCTATTTCGCGTGTGGGGGGGTTCTAGAAGGGGGGGGGGAAGGGGGTAGTCTATTCTAAAAGGAAAAGTATAGTTAGGGTAGTCGAGGTTTAGGGTATTTTCTTACGTAGTAGTAGGGCTATAGGTAGATTAAAGCCGAGGTTATTCTAGTAGAAAACCTACTAGAAAGAGGGGTTCTTTTCTACTCTAGCGAGGTTATTTATCTACGTTCTAAAAAGGGCTATAGATTCTTCGATATCGGGTGTCTTTTTCTTTTTTAGTAGTATAGTGGTGTTTGTAGGTTAAGTAACCTTAGGGGGGTGGATTAGATGACCTACGTATAGACTAGGAACGCAAAAATTTGCGTAGTATTAAAAAGAGGCTTTCTAGCGTAGGAAAAGCACCTTATAGCAGCACAACGCGTTGGTTTTACGCGCTATAAAGTTGTATAGTGTTTTTTCCTACCCTGCTTTACCCTTTGCGCGAGTTTCGTGTTGCTTGGCGCGGTTCCAAGCTGCGTGGGGTGATGTAGAAGGTGAGGTTTCTGTAGGCAAAGAAAGCCACTAATTCTACAATAGCGCGTACGTCTAGTAAGCTAATACTTTGTAGTATAGCTAAATAGGCGATTGCGCGTTAATTAGTACTAATCTTGGCGTGTTTTCTACCCTGGTGGTCGAGTTCGGTTTTCGTGGGGGGAGGTGCGCGTGTATACCCACTGACAAAAGCCCGCACACCGTGAGATGGCACCGAATCCTGCGGCATATCTTGTTCGGAAAAGCATGGAATTGCATCTTATGGCTACCAAAAGCATTTTCCATACAGTTTGAGAGCTTTCCGATGGCGGGGTGGTACTAAATAGTGCCAATGTGCAGTCACAGGTCAAAGCACGCCAGGCTCGGAGAACCACGCGCCAGGCCCGGAAAAGCCACACCTTGAAGGCGCATGTTTCCAGTTGTGCAAAATGGAGGATTTCAGCACCAAGGAATGTTTTCCATGCGCAGGAAGATTGGCCCGATTGGTGGTGTGCTCACGTCTCGAGTGCTGGATGTTCACGTCTCGCCCGCAGACGAGGCGGCCAAGGGTCATCACGGTGACCACGAATAGAACCACACTCGGAAAACTCGACCCAACGAGCCCAAGAGCTCGGAAAACTTGGAATCACGAGGAAATCGGGCAAAGAATTGATTCTGGGGGGTTTGATTCCGAATTTTGAAGGCAAGCTCTCGGTGGAGGGATTGCAGGTTGGGCGACCGCCAGCGGCCTGATGGGCTGCCGGCTGCCGGCTGCACCAACCAAACGGCATGATCGGAAACTTGAGCAAATGAGCCGGACAGGTCGGAAAACTTAAAGTCGTGTGGAAACTAAACGAAGAATTGATTCTACGATTTTGAAGGCAAGCTGCCGGTGAGGGGGTTGCAGGGTGGGCTAGGTAGTGTTCTGGTCGGATTCCGCTTGCTGGAAGCAAAAGGACATGAACCGCCCTCGGAAACTCGAGCAAATGAGCCGGAGAGCCCGGAAAACTTGGAGTGATGTGGAAACTAAACGAAGAATTGATTTTACGGTGTTTGGAGGCAAGCTGCCGGTGGGGGGCTTGCAGGTTGGGCCAGGTAGCGTCCTGGTCGGAGTCCATCTACGCCAGCCAAAGAGCATGGTGACGGGCGGGCCAATGTGGCCACGCCCATTCGAGAGAACCACTCTAAAAGCAGCGGGCTATGAGAGTAGAGTCCCTTGGATCATATCCCCGACATTTCCGAGGTGTCTCTGTGCTGAGTGTTGATGCTGTCGCCTGCTGCTCTCACCTCGGGGTCCTTGGTGGTGATGGCAGCCGCCGCCTCATTCTCACCCTCAGCCTAGAGTCGCATGTCCTGCAACTTTGCGAAACAGTTGCTCACACCCGAAGCGCCGAGCGACGAGTGGGAGCAAAGCCCTCTCAAAGTTCAGAGCATGGCTTGCCAACCACCCGGTGTGTTCAATCAATCAATCAATCACCCGGTGTGAGCCGCACTCGTCCACCGCGCAACCTCGCGCTGCTGCACCACCCGATGGCGCTGCGAAAACCTTCAAGTTATAGGAAACCACTCTCAACTCTCATGATATGCTGGTTGGCACCCTGCCAATGTTGGGTTCAAGCATCGTGTTGCTTTCGGGGTGCCGCCATGGGGCGACACCAACGTCCCTTCCACGTTTGTCGTCGCTGCCTCATCGGGAAGGAGAACACTCGCACAAACTTCACGCCCACCTCTTCTCCATCTTTCTTCCACCTCATCTCACATCTCACCCCCTACAGTGCGCGCACTGCGCGGCTTTTTACCATCATATCGTTCACCTGGGCATGTAAACCCCATCTTCTACCTCACTCCGCGATTTCCGCTGCGCGTACAGCGCTGCTTTTACCACCATGACTGAGGATATTTCTCAAGATATAGGTAAGCATGCAAACTCGCGGGGTCTATTACCGCCTACTAACAACGAGGTAGCCGATGAGGCAGACAAGGTTTATAGAGAGATGCTGGATCTTACTCTCCAAGTGCGTCCTCCGATGTCTATAATGCCGTCACCTCCGCCACGCCGCAAAGAAGTAGCCGCAATGGCCAACGCCGGGATACGCACGAGCAATGGCGAAGCGAGTTCCTCCAACCCCACGTTGGACCAGCAGCCCCTTCGTTTGACAGGAACCAAGCGGGCCGCAGCGGCCAATCCATCAACTCCCAGCAACGCTCCACGGCGTTCGAACATTGGTGGCCAACAGCACCAAGGAGGAGCACTCAATGGCATAACGAAATCACCCACTGCACCCCAAGCCTCTGGTCAGCCAAACCTTCCTTTGGCCAACCTCTCGACTATGAGCAGTGATATACGGAACCGCACGATGTGGTCACCCGGTGCATCCCAAGCCTCTAGTCAATTGACAGGCACCAATGGGACCGCACCGGCCAATCTCTCATTCTCGAGCTATGGAACAACGCAGAACCGCGCGACCAGATCACTCAGTGGATCCCAAGCCTCTGTTCAATTGACAAGCACCAACGGGGCCGCACCGGCCGTCACTTCGACCCCGAACAATCGAACGCGGAGCCGCGCCCCATCTGGCCAACCCACCCCTCAATTGACAAGCACCAAGAGGGCCGCACCGGCCGTTCCTGCACGGCAGGCAAAGCGCCAAAAGCACGACCCACAACCTTGGAACGCCGAGAAAGCCATCGAACTTATGCAGTTCCGTACCAACGTTGGTGACATCCCGTACACAGCCCTACCACTCGATGTCCAGAAAGACGTGCACCACTGGTTGGTGGCTCTTGTGCCACCGGCCGACGACAAGCGGGAGGTCAAGGCCTCTTCCTTTCTATTTGGCAAGACCCTCAAAGATTACTGCCTCTTCTCAAAGGTCGTTGTCAACCAGCGCAGCAAATGGGCCGACGGCCAAGAGCAGATGGCCTGTATGTCTTCTTCCCCTCTCTCGAATGGCTTTGACTTATATTTATTTCAGGCTACAAGTGCGATAAGAAGAACGCTCTATGCGTGGTCATTACACCAGAGCGAACGCTTCTAGTACTTCCCCATCATGAGATGACCGGTGACGAGTGGAAGAACCTGTCAACGTGGTTCGGCATTGGGTTCCATGGCGAGGGAAATTGACATGTACGGGTATCATTTGGCGCAACCTGGGCGACGTATGGATGTTGGGGAAACGTGGGGATCGCTACAATGTTTGCTACTTGCTTCAAAATCGGTGATGGACTTCAAGACTTGTCGAACGAATCTACTCCGAGGCCGCTTTGGACCTTGCCGGGTCGAGGCAGCCCCTTCCATTGGTGCCATGGCTGGGTGAAGTGACTGACGGGTTACGTAAGCCATTGACGGACGTCAGCCGTGACGTCCACCATCCTGTCAACACGTGATCGAGTGAAGGTAAGATCTTTCTGCCTCGCTCACTGGACGCCAACACTACACTCCACCAACACACCGTCCTGCCCGACCACTTGCTCCCGACGCTGTCGGCGCATACCGCGCCATCACCCATTCCAACACGATTGCCCCCTCACGTCCTGTTGAACTTTCGCCGGTGCGCTCTGGACCGCACGACCTTGACCATGACCGCGCTCGACGAAGATATCTCCAAGATATCGCACATCGAGGCTATCAACGATGGCTTGATCCCGCCTGGTGTTGACCCCGATGCCCTGATTCCTTTCGACTTGAGGAAGGCAACCCAGCTATCTCTGTGCTACTTCGACCCGATGATCATCATGTGCATGAGGTACGCGCTGGAGCTTGATTCCAACCCGGATACGTTTGTCACGCATCTTAGAGGTTTCGTTCAGCGACGAGGCAAGCGGCCTGTTGCCGAGCCCGTCGATTTCCTCAGAGTTGCCGACCGCAGGATGATGGAGAACGGCGCGGACGAAGGATTGCTTCTGGCATATTGTCTCGAGTACGAAAAGACAAAGCAACGTTGCCGCGGAGGCGAATCCCGTACGTCGAGTGCCTTGACACACCCGCATGTCCCTGTACTGATGGTGATGAGCGCAGCAAGGAGCAAAATGCCAACCCTCCGGCGCTGGCTGACCGATGGCCAACACAAGGCCGCTTTCCCCAACAACCTCATTGTCGACCCTTGGTTTCGAACTTTGAGACTACCATGCGAGGGGGACGCACTTCCGCCCAACTTCTCACCAGAATCGCTACCCGTTCTCCCGGCAACAAATGTGATAATGACATTCGGCGAAAGCAAGAGCAAGTATACCCCAACGCTTCAGCACCCGATACCTCTGAGCGGGAGGGCCGGGACGTGGTATCTACGTCTCCAAATCTTCGAGGAAATGATGGCCAACCCCGCCCAACCCATTGCGCCCATCGTCTTTGACGGAGCAGATGAACCGACTGTGGATGAGCTCAGACATTCCACTCACACGAACGAGGATAAAACACGGATGCGGCTGGCATACGGGCTTGCTCCGGACACCCCGGTCCACACGTTCGAGAAGGCTTTTGATGGCGGGGACCCAATGATGGCGCCGGAGCTGAGGCAGATACTGTCGCTTGGTCATGATTGGCCGGTGCGTCTTCCAGTTGATCACCCAAGGCATCAGCGTGCGTTGTCGGCAATCGAGGATTTTGGTATGTTGTGAAGTCACTGAACCATCTTGGAAGTTTACGACTTACGTTTATCAGATGATGACATTGATGGCGTTGATCTGATCCATGCAGTCGTCAGTTGCCTGCTGCACCGGACGTTGAGGAGGCACAAAAAGGCCCAGTGGCGATACTCGCCCGTTCCCAGATTGGACAATCGACGGTCATTACATCTCGCGCTCAAGAAGAATGCCCGAAGATTGGGCACGATCCGGACATGTGTAGAGTTCCAGACACTTGGCCTGCAGGACTTCTCGACGCGTTGGCAGATTTTGCACATCAAGTCAAATGGCCGCTTGCGCGCCACAGACTACAAACTATCAGGCTGGATTGTTGAGATTACGGAACCTTTTGACGATTGGAGTGCGGTCCTGCAAGCTTTCCACTCGCCACAACCGTTCTTAGGGTTCGGATGCGTTGTTGGCACAATTCTCGCGCTTGCCGAGAACCAAAAGCTCCCTTGCTACATGTGGGTTTATTTCCACACCGAGGTTCCCATTGCTCCGCCCAAAGACTGCATCAGCATCATAGCCAGGACGGATAAGGGGCTTCCGGCCATGACCACCGTTGAGTGGTGCGCTGCAGTATACATCACCAAAGACCTGCGTCCGAACGGAGTCATCTCGGTTACTCGCAATCCTGACGACGAGGGTGTTTATTTCTATTGCCCAGGGGTCTCCGGGTTTCACAGGCGGACAATGGCCACGGCGGAAGCTTTGGAGGTCATCGGTGCGCAAGGCTTTACCGCCGCCGCCGTTCTATTCAAGAGGATTGTGTGACGTTTGATTTCATTTTTCACGGATAGCAGACCGTAAAAGCTTTCATATGAGGGTAGTTGAGCAATCGCGTTCCTTCATAGAATTATAGTCGTGTGGGCCTCTTCCGTTGAGGCATGGATCCCATCAGATCAACTGTGCCCATGATCTCAGACACAACGTTTTGCCCTTGCAGCTCTATACCATCCAGCGCGCCTTTGTGACGGTATCCGCGCTGAAAATGTCCCATAAACAATCCTCCCAAAGGCGACTCTTGTTGTTTATAGTCCTCGTTGAGTATGGCAACATCGTTGTGATTGGCGAGGACGGTCAACTTCAGGGCTGCTGCCATCAGCCTTTTGGATCCGCCAAGACCGCTTTGATGTGCGCGGCGCTTGGGGCATAAACCGCTTTCGTGGCATGACGAAAGCTTCACGAGCACAATACTGAGCCGTTCGAGACCACGTTGGGAAAGCGGACACTTTCATGCCATCTGCGAGATAATTGCGGGGGAGCGGTGGTTTTTGTCGAGGTGATTAGATAGAGGAACAAACGAGCACTGCCGTCTTTCGAGGTGAGGCCGTCTTTCGAGGTGAGGCCGTCTTTCGAGGTGAGGCCGTCTTTCGAGGTGAGCCCCGTCGTTCGAGGTGAGGCCGCGCGCTGGTCACATGTGTTATGCAGGGCAAAGGCAGCAGTCCATGTGCCCAGCTGCCGACAATCGGCCGCGTGAGTCTATATAATGCTACTCTTCCGGCATGTACCTCTTCCTCTTCTTCTACCTCCAATCACCTCTGACCCCGGCGCACACTGCGCCATCCAACAGGCCATGGGGCAAGACCTCGCCGGATTGCTGGTGCGTAGCATCCATCTACCTTTTTCAAGATACTTTGCTTACAGACCTACTCAGCAGCGGCAGGAGCAGAAGCCACGGAAGTCCGACGGCGATCAGCAACGCAAGAACGACGGTCATCAGCCGCGCAAGCGCCAGGGAAGTCCGTCCATGGATCTGGTGAGAAACATGCCCGACCGCCCTCATTCAACCCATCACGCTGACCGGTTTGCAATAGACGGCGCCCAAGAAGCGCAATAGCATGACGTACATGGAAGATGTGACGTTCGCCCGCGAGGTCGTGACACAGAAGAAGAGGAACGTGGAGGCCTTCGAGGCAAAAGTTGAAGCCACCCGTGGTTGTCTTACCAGCCTCAAGTCCCTGCAGGACGAGGAGATGTTCGCCCACGAAGCTCACGACAAAGCTAAGGCCGCCCTGGATGATTACCGTTCATCCAAGAAGCAAGCGATTGAAGTGGCCCAGAACAACTTTCAGAGTCTCAGCTTGGCCCAGGATGCCTTGACGGAGGCAGAAGACGAGTTGAGCAAAGCGAGCCGCAAGAGCGTTGAGGGTCTCTTGAAGGACCTTAACGAAGATGATCGCTCGTCGGCATAGTAGCTATGCGATCAACCTGGACCCACTGACGAATATCCAAACTATCATCATCACTGATGTTGATAACCACGTTGCCGATGTCGCGAATGCCGACCTGCGAGATCTTTCGCATCAAGAATCCCAACGTTTGCGCTAGTACTCCTCCTGAAATCCCTGGTGGCACATTAAAGTTAATCGTGACCTTGGCTATGAAAGGGAGGCCGTTTAAGCAGGCACGTTCTTGGCGGGCGAGGATGGGAGTGAATGTCCCTTGGACGTAGTTCTGCAGAGAGGTGCAAAGAGACTGTGGCGCAACCAGAATCTTAAAGTGTGCATGGAGAGCGTACCTGAAGCATGCCCTGCCCGTGATTTCTTGCTCCCCATCTTCGTACACGGTCATATCCAACGTTGTCTCCCACGAGAGCACCTCCATCCACACGTATAACTCCTTCCGAAGCTGCTTGCAGTCCTTAAACAGGTGGAGTTGGAGCCTCATATTGCAAGGCATGATCGATGGTTGTGGCTAGCCGCGCTGATCCTGCGCAACCATCAAGCCATTCGGACATTCCTAAAAGACGTAGGAGAAGATTGCTCTCCTCACCTCCAACGAGCCCGTCAAGAGCCTTTTTTTCTATTAGTATTGTTATGCTCTCAAGGTTGAGTGTCAGCGCTCACGTCGGTCGAGGATTCACCATAATCGCTCTTCCGCTGCGATGCAGACCTAAAGAGTGTCAGAGGCTCGTTCAAGTACGCCACATGTAGGGTCTTGAACATACGAGTAGGCGCGGTGTCGGTCAGAGGCGGATTCGCTTTCAGGGCGGTGTGGTAGATGTAGTGTCCGGTGCGGACGTTGGGACTACCGCCACGTTGTCGGGGTGGATGTCAGGTGGCTCAGCGGTAGGCGGTCGGTGGGTGTTTCGCACTCAGTGGTGATGTTGGCATGGAAGCGTGAGAAAATTGAGGCGCCCGACTCCAAAAGCCGGCCTTGACGTTTGCCCGCGCCAGAGAGGTGAGGTTGTCCGCCATCTCAACCTCACACCCTCCTCCTTCTGCAACACGCCCATTGCGCGCACCGCGCCGAGCTCCACAACACCCTGCCACAGCCACTGCGCCTACTTGCAACGTTGGGCACGCGTCGTTCGCCAGACAACCCGAGCAACTTCGAGCAGCGCCGAGCTCTGCAACACCCTGCGGGGGCCACTGCGCATACTGTGCACGTCAAGCAGCGCACCCCACTTTCGTACGTCGACTGTCTCCCAGCTACAGCCGCCGCCGGACAACCCGAGCAACTTCGAGCCCAGAGCCGTTCACCGTAAGACATTCCGCGTCCATGTACATTGGGCTCCGCTGACATTACCGCCTCACTGTAGTGAACCGAACTACAGCGTACACTGCGCTTCAGTCCACAATGGCGATCTCCAACATTGGACATCCATACGGCTACTTTTACAGCTGGTCAAGCGAATCCGCTGACGCCCGGGGCAACGTCAATGCTCGACGTGCCGTTTCATGCATTATCCGCATCGAAAACCACAACGGTACTGTAGACACGTTCGGATCCATCGCTCGCCCCAGTGCGTCCGACGAAGCTGCCGGGATCGCGCCGTTTGTCAAATTCCGAACGACCAGTGGTTTGCCGAGCATCTCGGTACTCTTCATGCCGGCGAAGGGCGTCGACCACGCAAGATCAAGCATCCCACGCCCGGTCGTTCAAATGACAGAGCTACTCTTCAGTGGCAAGGATATCGGGCGCAACACGGACCTCGAAGGTCTCGAGGTGCCCCATGTCGGCTTCACAAGACCGCGGCATACTATGACCACCCATCACCTACGACAGTCGCCGAAGGCGAAGGGATCCGATGTTGCAGTCGATATTGCAACCAAGCTCGGCATGCAAGCTGCAGATCTCTGCGTTGGTAGCATTCGATGTTGCTGAGGGCCATTCGCCTGCCGTCTACGGACTCCTTCATTCAGAGTCAACCAACGTCGAGTTCGCCACGAGGATCGACAGGATTCGCAGGGCAAGGACTCTCCAGATCATCGTCGCTAATTCCGATGAGCTTCCGCAGACGTCCCTTTGGGTGCAAGGGCTGTTCGAATTGCGGCATGAGTATAGTACTGATCCTTCCGGAGCCCCAACGTTGGCCCCCACGAACTTCTTTTTCTATGCGAGATATTTCCCCTACAGGCACAAGCGGGTCAAAAACGAAGAGGAGGACACTATCGGCGTCCAAGAAGCCGAATGCCGCGCCCAGAATTTTCTCGACTCGAGCCGCCTGGCGTTCCCACCGTGGCTGGTGGGCCAACGTCGTTCGCACGACGATGACGACACGACTGGCGGTGGAGGGCATCTCACCCGCGACGAGGTCCAGGCTCTTGACGTTGGCAGAGTGCCGGTCATTCCGGCCCGCACAGACTTTGAGAGTCTGGTGTTCATCGCGCTGACTCGAGAGCTACAAGTGAAAGAAGAGACCATGACCGAGGTCTTCGATGGCAAGAAGAAGCACGTTTGCTCGTTTGAGCAGATACAGCTCTCCGGGTTCTTCCGCATAGGTGTGAGAGTTGGCGGAAACGACAGGGTGATACCGTTGCCCGGCACCCGGGTGCAACTCAAGAGGGACGACAAGTTTTACGATGGCGTTGTCAGTGCATCGGAAGGTCGCTTCGATTTTGTCATCTTCGCCACCACGCAAGATCGAGCAGCCACATCGTCCAGGACGGAGGAGTCCTGCACCCTATCCATGAAGGGCACAAAATGGCTCGTGTTCCAGCAAGCAAATGCGATTGCCCGTACGATATGCGCGCAAGAGTTGCCCTCAGCGAATCCGTTTCTAAGAAGTTTGTTTTGGGGAGGAAGGGTCCCACATTCCACTGCCCGGAACCTGGCATCCGAGTTGGGCGCACCGCCCGGAATCCTGCAGGCCGTCCATCGGCTGACCACTTCCCTCAACCCCTCGCAAACCGACGCCTTCAATAGCGCGACCACCGAGATCACCGACGGCATGAGTATCATCAACGGCATCGGAGGCACTGGCAAATCCGAGGTTCTGGTGGCCATCATAGTGGCTTACATTCTCATGGGCCTACGGGTCAAGGTGGTTGTAAGGACTAATACGGGCCTGGAGCAGCTCTTGAAGCGGTTGATCGCCAAAGCCGTGGATGAGCAACTGACCGACATCGTCAACGTCGTGAGGCTATACTCCGCCAGTCTCGAGCGCACGGCTGCCGCTAGGGACACGCAGGACAGACCGGCGCACACCAACGATGCATCATTTGTTGCAGGATTGATGACCGAGGAGGAGAAGAGCTTCGTGGTAGAACAGACCACGGGGCTTGCATGCGCGCTGAACGCCAAGTTGCTTCAGTGGGCGAGAACCAGAGCAGGAACGCCTTCTTCTGAAGGGGCCGATCTTGCCTCCCGATTCCTGAAGCTCCGAGCCGCCATCCTGTCTTCAGATATCAGGATGGGCTTGTCCGCCAAAGAGAAGAACCTCTTCCATGGATACCTGGACACCATCAACGCCCAGGTTTGCAGCGAAGCGAACGTTTTGTTCTGTACCCCCGCGAAGGTGTCGGCACAAAGCATCAGAGAGTTCCATGCAGACGCCATTATCGTTGACGAGGCAGGGTCGTGTGGTATCAGCGACCTCCGCCAGGTCATGGGATCTATAACGATTGCATCAAGGCCATCGTTCTCGCCGCCGACAGCCACCAGTTACCCCCAACAGATATAGCCGGCTCGTCAAACTAGTCGGAATTATCTCGGTTCCTGCACCGGCCCTTACTGGATCTCGCCGCCACATCACTCAATTCTGCTCCCCACCAACTCTAGACGCAGTATAGATCACACCATGAGCTGAGAGAGATGATTACGCCTTTGTTGTATGATATCAACCTCATAGACGCTTACACGGCGTCTGATCTGCAACTAATAGCTGGAGTCATGGACTTCTTCAAGTACGGTCCATACCGGACAGCTTTTGACAACCAGGAATCGCGAGAGCTCATTGTTGACATCAACTCGCTGGATCTTCAGTCGTCCGCCATAACAAGCAGAGTCAATCCCGGCTCCGTGGGGGCTATGTCCCGCATCCTGCTGGAACTTTGCCGATGGATTCCAGACGGCTCACACTCATACGTTGTGGATGGCAGGGAAGTTGGACCTCGCCGGGCCAACTTCGCGGACGTTGGAACTATTGCATCCTACAAGGACCAAGTGCGCCAGCTCAAGGCACTCCTCCAAAGGATGGCCAACGACGGCCTCTTCTTGGGCCAGTTGTCAGATCTGAAGCTGGCGACCGTGGACGGGTACCAAGGAAGCGAGAAGAGCATTGTCTTCCTCGACATTGTCAGAGCCAGCAACAAGCTGTCGTCGTATGGTTTCGCCGGCGATGAGAAGCGCCTGAACACGGCGCTTGGACGCAGCAAGGAGTACCATCTGGTATTCCTCAATGCCGTCGCTGTGCAAAACGCCATTCGTGGAGCACCCGGCGGCGATAAGAAACAAGGATCTTCCGCGGGTATGTCCAAGCGACGGTTGCGCAAATGCTAGTCATTCGTCAGAACGCTGGAACTAACAATACAAACAATAGTCATTGTCACGGCCCTGGCGACGACAGCGCACCCTCGTCTCCAGGTAACATGCACCGATGAGCGCATCTCTATCGCTTACTTACCGACATAGATGGAGGGATTGCGTCGAGCGACGAGCGATGAGCGTGGGTCTGCGCCAAGACTACCCGACGCTCCTGCCTCCATCGCCCACCCGACGGGACGCTCCTGCCTCGACTATGTCACCATCGCAAACATAACGTCATGGCCAGCTATCTCTGTGACGAAACTACGGGAAACATCCAACGCTACTCCACCCTCTCAACATCTCACGACTCTGTCCCGCCCGTGTCGTGTCCACACCGGACTGTCTCCCGTTGAGCCCACACCGGGCGGTTCAAGAGCTGGCAGCCAGCCCCCTCCGCAAACCTCGCACCGCTGGCCTAGTCCCTTTCACTCCGTGCAGTCACGCAGTGAGGCTTGATGGCGACTTTACTCCAACGACTATCCTTCTCGTGTCACTAGGAGCCCGCACCGGGTAGTCAAAAACATGCAGAAACACCCAACACTCCAGCC
The DNA here is from genome assembly GCA_022560015.1 of Diplodia mutila. Taxonomy (NCBI): domain Eukaryota; kingdom Fungi; phylum Ascomycota; class Dothideomycetes; order Botryosphaeriales; family Botryosphaeriaceae; genus Diplodia; species Diplodia mutila. The sequence continues at coordinate 24,966 of JAFISB010000021.1, forward strand.
GGACGCCCAGCTGGGTCCCCACAAGGGTCCTGAAAAAACTACGAGGGGAGAGCTCGAACTCGAAGGGCTTCCCACATGTACAGGGACGGAGAAGTCCAGATTGGCTCGATAGAAGAAACACAGGTCGAGCTTGAAGCGGTGAAGAAGTCGATTGCTCAGATGACGAAACAGATGAGGCAGATGAAGTTCACCTCGAAAACGTTGAAGGATGTCTGTGATTCGGGCATCGACGAACTCTACTCGCAGTTATCGGAGTTGGCCGGAGAAAAACGCAATGAACTCAACGTCTTTTTCGAACCCCTGAGAAACGAGCTTCGGGATGAGATGCAAACGAAGGACAAACTACAGCAAAACGAGATAGTCCTCAACAACAAGATCACTGAGCTCCAGAATCAACTTTGTGACAAAGACCATACAATTCAAGATTTGTCCACGAAGAATGCAGACCTGGCAGACCATACCGTTGATCTACAAAAACGACTTTGGTCCGATGAAAATTCTCACCAGATCCTCCCTTCCCGCGCGGACGACCAGCAAGTCCAAAAATCGAAGCTGGAATCAGACTTCGACGATCTGCAAGTCCAAAATTCAAAGCTGGAATCAGACGTCGATGACCTGCGGAAGCAATTGTTTGTCCAGCGCACGAGGACACGAGCCGAGTCGCACAAGATGACCATACTGGCCAGTATCGCTATGATTTCCAACAGAGAGCTCAAGTTAAAGCTTGTAGAGGAGAGGAGTGAGAGCAGACGTTTGTCAGATGAGCTACGTCTTCAGGCGACACGTATGGCCGAACATGAGGCCCAGGTTTTGTCGCACATGATGCAATCGTGGAACGACAAATCGATTCTACTTGAGCGCAAGCACGAAGCAAGCTTCGCCACAGCGCAAACAGAGCATGCCGCTCAGCTGAAGAGATTTGAGAGCACTCTGCAGAAAGTAGCCGGAATGCTGAAAATTGAGCGTCAATATCGGCTGCAAGCCGAGTTACTGTATGGAAAAGCACAGGCTGCCCTGCGCAGGTTTTGGGAGGAGAGTCCGAACATGACTGAAAACAGGGTGAGGGAGATAGTGGAGGAAGTGGATACTGTGCAGAAGTAGTTTTCTTACTCAGTGTACCGTCACGTAGACGAAATTGCTCCTTCGCATCAAGTGGCTTCAAATTGATGACTTGACCAGCCAACGGACACCAATTTGACCCCAAAAGGCCTGTCAAAGTTGGATGCACTAGACTGCAGCGGCGCGCTAACGCTTGGCCTAGCCCATATGAATCTTATCTGATAATCATTCCGGCAATTCAGGTGATCGGACGGGGACCAATGGTGCCGGGTATTCGCTCACTTCCGAGGTTTCCTGACAAACGACGTTGGACGCGTAGAATCGCTGCTAACAGAAAGAGCTGCTTTACCTGGATGAAAAAGCCCGGGTCAGACTGAAATGGAATATGATCCAGCGATGTCTGTGACGCTTGAATGGCCAGTGTGGCCGCGGTTGAAGTTGGCTGCGGATTGGAGACCTCCTTAGGCTCAACGGCAATAACAGTGTTGACGCTCCGCGCCGAGCGCAAAGGGCAGACTGAGTCAGTCTCTACCTCCCAAGTCTGAATCGTCTCCTGTATTGTGACGCGCATAAATGGATTTCGGGTCCAATGGGGCCTTGGTTAGCGGTCAGGACGGCGCTAACAACGTTATCCCCAATAACGCAACGTTGCGCCACTCACGCCAACAACAACCATAACCATACGCAGCCATGGTTTTTGACATCCCGAGAGACCCCAGCGTTGCCCGCAACAAGGTATGCGTGCAATTCCAATACGGCGAAGCTGTGAGGGATCGGGAAAGTACATCACGTGACGCTAGCGCCGACCCCTCCAGGCAGCGAGATTCTCTTCCACGACAACCCACCTGAAGGGCAACCAACGCGCGGGTGACGCTCTCGCCTCTCTGGCTACACCGGCCACGCACTTTCGACACCACTGTCATCTCTCGTGCTGACCACCGCACAACCCACCGGAAGGGCACCCGCACGTCGGCTGCCCTCTCGCCTCTCTGGCCGCACCGGCCACATCTTCGAGCTTCACGAAAACCTCCTCTGAAAGTTCGTCCTGTCGGTCCCACCAGTGCAATGTATCACCATCCTTCTCGGCAGCTTTTTTCGCCCTCCCCCGTGAGCCCTTCCGACCAAATTGAGTCATCGGCCGAAGAATATGCGGATGAGCCAGAGCTTGCAGGCGATAAGTCCAACAAGGACACGATAGACGGCCTACAACTCTCTCAAGTCGTTTACGATGGCATCCTTGATACTGAGAACCAGGAGCCTGTGCATGGCGCAGCTGATGCTATCCTAGACCCTGATGGTATTAATGTCACAACACAAAACAGACACTTGGCGGCGCTGAAGTCAGGATACAAAACACTGATGGAACGTGTGCTCAAGGAAGAGATGGAAGAGGGCAATGTCCTATCTGAAACCCGAAGAGATGAATTCATTTGGACGGGATGTGAGATATTGGCCGCAACCCCCAACGACATCCTCCTTGGGATCATCCAAGGCACCATAGCGGAAGCTTACTACGGACCGGGAACGAATGAGGTAAAGCGATATCTCAGGGCTTGGGAACATGGATGGCAGAGTCAGAAGCCAGATGGGAAATACCAGCCGGTGATATACCAACAAGTTCTTGTGGGTCCGCACGGTGAACCACCCTCTCATCATGTGCTTCGTAGCATCATCACCAAAATCAGGCAGTATATCTCGGATCCCGACATGGCGGCTCGCATCGACAACGTTGTCCGAAAGAACCCGAAGCGTGACAACTGGGCAGACGGCAAACGGAGATACTTACAATCGCCACGGTCGATGGAGATGGTCGAACGCTTCTGCAAAGCTGTGGAGCGAAGCATTGCGACGGGCGTATCACGGCCATTATCCGAATTCGGATACACCAATGGCACCAAACGGCGCTTTGCCCAGCATCATACGCACAACAACAGCAACTATTTGCTGAATCTCACGGACTCCATCTGTAGGGGGTACTTCCCAGCAATTACAGTCAAAGGATTCGTCATATTCCACATTTGGGATCCGGAGCAAGCCTGGGTCGCGGAGATCCTTTTCAACAGGATTGGAGGCGGCAGCTTGGATGAAGGTACAGGATTCACCCATTTCCAGCCTGGCATCAGCGTTGAGAGCAGCGGTGTTGCATCGGCGGAGGATTACGCGAAGTGGGCTGACCACGCGGCCAACCACACGCCAATCCTGCGCAACTTCGAAGAACAAACAAAGGCGACGGCGGCGAGAAAAGCGTCGCTACGTAAAGAGCTCGCCGATCTGAAAGATGAAGAACGAAGGCTGGCGGAGGAGATAGCGCGTGAAGAACGCGAGATCGCGTCGCTACCCGAGATCGAACTCATGCTCCTTAGGGAAATTGAGCGGGACCTGGAAAAGATCACACGTCTGTTGTGAATGCTCCGACTCGATTTCCCTCTTCACTCGCGCCCTCTGAATGGGGTCATTCTTATCTCTTGAGGATCGGAGGACTTGCTTGATGGCTAGGGCTGCCTCGGCCGCGAGGTCTGCGATGAACTGGCCTGGTTTTGCGTCGAGTTAGCCAAAGTGTTTGCCGAGATAGTGGGGAAAAGTTTGCCGGAATGATGGGAAAAGGTTTGCCGGGATGGTGGGAAAAGAGGTGTCGTCGATTTCAATGGACCCGTGTAGGTAGCTTAAAGCTGTATTTATGTTCCTTGCTTCGCCAACAGCCCGGCGCGGCTAGCATATAAAAAAGTTACTCATTGCACTGATGTCTCCACTTTCTGTGACCAACGCCCATGTTGGGGCACGATCAGGCCCTCGGCGCGTTGTCGAGTGGTCGCCGGCGTTGGTCTGCCCGAGCGCCTCTCCCTTAACAGGCGCCCTTTGCAAGTCCACTTCACTCCGCCAACAACATCCGCGTCTTGCTGAGAGCGGCGCGACACCCCACCCTCCAGATTGGTGCGCACTGCACCAAGATACATTGACTGCACGCCTCCAGCTCACCCACACCGACAACAAGATCCACGTCTTGGTGAGAGCGGCGCGAAACCGCCCCGGATTAGTGAGCGCCGCACATTCCACCATCACAACGGGTGTCACTGACGTCCTCTGAGCCTCAATAGCTCGCGCGCCCGCCGGTCTTGCACACTCGCACACCCATCCGATTACCCAAACCTCGGTCACACCGGTCATTCACATCACGATGGCCTCTTCGGACCGCCAAGCCGGCCATCCGTTTGCCTACTTCTACGATAGCAATTCTGAGGCCGGTGATGTTCCCTCCAATGCGAAGGCGAGGGTGGCTGTCCCATGCCTCATCAGGACAACGTCGCGCGACGGAACAGTGTCCGTGTTCGGCTCCATCGACGCCCCTTCTGCTGCAGAGTCCACAACTGGGCAGGCGCCGTTTGTCAAATTGCGGACATTTTCGATGGTGCCAGGCATTTCGGTGCATTTCCAGCCGTCCACCGTGGACGTTGCTCCCGGCGTGGAAGCGCCCACGTCGCGTGTCACCGAAGTTCTCTACACCGGACCAACGTTAAGACCCTCGACAACCTTCGCCCCCCGGTGCATCCCCATCGTTGGGTTCACCCGACCCACAATAATAACAACGGAACATAGTATCACGGCAGCGCAACGACAAGCATGCAACGCGGCCGCTGCAACCGCAGCCACGGAACTCCGGGTTGCGCCGCGAGACAATGTCTGCGTCGTGCAGATCGACGTTGGAGAGACCACCCCGCTCATCAAGGGCGTTCTTCCGGAAGAAAGCGGCAATCGACTACTTGCGGGACGCGCCCTTCGGTTGAAACATGCGGCGAAGGTCGAGTTTTTGTTCAAGGCAGACCCAAGCATGGAAAGATCCGCCCTTTGGCTCCAAGGGCTCTTCGAGCTCCGGTATCTATGGGACACGGATCCCAGTGGCAACGTCATGAACAAGGGGCAAGATTTCTGGTTCTTTCGAGCCAACCTCCTCACCACATTCACTTTCCGCGAAGAAGAGCAGTCGGAAACGACAGCATGGAGGATGGCCGATAACACCGCCTTCAACCTTGTCAAGGAAGGTGTCCTCATGGACTTCCCCCCGTGGATGACCGGCCAGAAGGAGGAAAGCAATGAGCCTGAGTTTGGAACCGGCGGTGCGCATTTGCTTACATCCCAGGTACAACCCTTCGAGCGCTTTCGTCTATGCCCGCTGCCAACGCGGGACGCGTTCGAGGCAACAACGTTCATCTCTCTCAATCGAGAGATTACGTTTCTTGACGACCAAAGAGACAAGAAGTTCGGCCCGAATTCTCGATTCTCGTGCTTCTTCGAGCAAATACACCACTCGCCGTACTTCCGCATCAGCGTCAACGCCGTCACCAGAGACGGGTCGCCAGCGATCCTGCTACCCGGCACCCGGGTCCTCATCAAGAGGGAAGATTACGACTACGATGGCGTTGTGTCTACGCTTCCCACAGACACCACGTTTGTCGTATTCGCAAAGACAGGCCACAAGGCAAGCTCATCATCCAAAGGCAGAGAATCATGCACCGTCATGGTGGATTCGTGCCGCGCCCAAGTCATGAACAAGGCTCGCGCGGTGCAGCGCATGATTGAACGTGCGAGCACCAGCGAAGGGCTCAACATCAGACCACTTCTTTGGGGTACCCGGCCCCACAACGATGAAGGGCCAATCAATCTGGTGCAGGAAGCAAAACTCCTGGCCGCATCGGCCGGATCTTCATTCAACAAGATCGATGTCACCATTGCGGGAATTCGCGAGAGGCTCGATGCATCGCAAAGAGATGCGTTTGATGCATCCTTGACGCGAGTTGTCGGCGGCGTTGCACTCGTCAACGGTCCGGGAGGGACCGGCAAGAGCCACGTGATCATCGCCGTTGTCCTCGTCGCCGTCCTCATCGGCCATCGAGTCAAAGTCATCATGCCGTCCAACAAGCCACTGGACGAGTTTCTCAAGCGGTTGACCAGCTCCGCCGCAGATTTGGGACTGGCAGACATTGTCAAGCCTGTCAGGCTTTACAACGAAGCCGTAGAGAGGACGGCGGGCAATAGGGATGAGGTAGACCGCGATGCCCTCGCAAACGATGTTTCTTGGGTCGAAGAGCTCATGACGGAACACGAGAGGGACTTCCTGTCCGCACAAGAAGTAGGCCTGACTTACGCGTTGAGTTCGTTGGTCAAAGATTGGGCCAGAAAGACCGCAGTTACTCCCGCCAACAGCCAGGCTTCAACGGAGGCTCACATGGCCACCAATTTCCTCAGGTTTCGGGCTGCAACTCTTTCCTCCAACAAGAGAGACGGCCTGTCGAAGAAAGACCAATCCATCTTCCAAGGGACATACGATTGGATTGTTTCAAAGGTCCTGGAAGAGAGCAACATCTGTCTCGCTACGCCCGCGAAATGCATGAAAGGGGACGCTTTCGGCGCCACTTTCATGGTGGTCGACCAGGCCGGGGCCGCATCAGTCCTAGACCTCTGCCAGGCGGTGACCCCCTCGGACATTTTGGACGTCATCGTGTTAGCTGGCGACACTCAACAGCTCCCTCCAACGGACATCGCAGGGTCCCGAAACCTGAGCGAGTTCTCGACGTGGGCGTACTGCCCATTACTCAGCTTGGCGGAGACTTGCTTGAACAGGCGGGCCAAGCTGCTCGACGTTCAGTATCGTTCGCACCCGTCCCTAAGGGAGATCCTCACGCCGATCCTGTACGAAGAAACGTTCCGAGACGCATACAGGGCGACGGATGCAGAAATGGTGGCAGGTGTCATGGACTTCCTGCTCCACGGCCCGTACCAGGCAGCTACTCAACAAGCGCGTCATCGCGAAATCGTGATTGACGTCAACGCCATGCACACGAAGCCCTCTTGGACCACCTCCGCGTACAACATCGGCTCCATGGGGGCCATGATCGGGTTTTTGATAAGCTTGTGCTCTTTTGAGCCGGACGTCAGCCACAAGTACAACGTTGGCGACAGAGTCGTGGCTCCGCGCCGTATCCAACTCGGCGACGTGGGAATCCTGGCCTCATACAAAGAGCACATAAAAATCATGGTGGATTTGCTACGCAAGGTCTCAACCAACGGGAATTTCAGGGACCAGATGTCAGACCTCAAAGTCTCCACCGTCGACGGATATCAAGGAGGAGAGCGGAGGATCGTACTCTTCGACCTGGTGATCGCAAACCGGAGGGGGGCCGCGTACGAGTTCGCCGGGGACACGCACCGACTAAACACGTCGCTCAGTCGGGCGAAGGACTTCAACTTCGTCTTTGTCAACAGACAACATGCCGCACAGGCAATCCCCACCATGGCAAGGGCCCCGACCCTGCAGCGCTACCTGCGGGTGGCATTGACGGCTCGGCCGGTCATTGCCTGGAATGCAGGCCATGACATTGCGCACGTCATCACGGGCTCTGGCCCGAATTTTGGAGGCAACAACCCTGTCCGAGCTTCGGTGACCTATCCAGAGGGTTCATTCCAGGACGTCGAGATACCGTGAACGGTGGGTAAGTCAGTTGTCAAGGTGATTCCCGTGGCCAGTAGAGACTACCGGGGGAAAGGCTATGGTGATCGGCACAAGGGCCGGATACGAAGGGAGGGGAAAAGGGAAATGCTGCATTTTGCTTGATGGAAGAGGCATGTTTACAGAGAGGAAGATGCCAGAGATGACTTGCTCGGAAAAAGATGCCAGAGATGACTTGCTCGGAAAAAGATGCCAGAGATGACTTTCTCAGAAAAAAGGATGCCAGAGATGACTTTCTCAGAAAAAAGGTGGCTGGATTAGCCCCTATTAACCTATTGCAGACGAAAACTGAAAATCAAACACTGAAAATCAAACATGAGGCAAATCTATGAGTTATGAGTGATGACATGAGCTACAAAGACAATGTTTACCCTCCCAATACGTCGGGCCATAGTTCATGAGAATCTCGTTTCCAAAACGGATCACCGACCCGCTCCGTACCACCAGAACGAGCCTCTCCGAGCCTCTCCAGAGATACTTCCATACCTCGGCATTGTTGTCCTTACAAGCATGGTTCACGAAGCGCGTCCAGTTTCCTGCATGTCTCCAATCAGTGCCTGGAATGGTGATGCCTACGGGAAGTAGACTTACCCTCGGTAGCTTGAGAGATTTGATAAGTCCCGCTTTTTGTCGTACTTTGGAGGGCATCTTGGCTGTTGTCCGATGCGGTGACCAGGCCGGCAAACTCGGCGATAATGGTCCCTTCCTCAAAGCGCTGGAGAGAGCGAACTCCCAAGCCCATGCGTTCAGTTTGAAATATCTCCACGGCAGCGGGATACTCTCTCCGAGGAAGGCATCGGCAGGGGGAATTTTCAGCGTCGAGTTGCTCCTCATGGCATACGTCGCACACGTAGCTGATGTCTGCAGCCACTCGACGAGGATCACAGGACGGATCATGCCAGACGGAGCTATCAACCCGGCATTCGGTAGTGTACGTAAACGACTCGGGGTACGGGACCGGGCGCGGCGAGCCTGTCCGATCCACAAACCAGGAATGGAAGAAGGGCGGATCGGCCAGAGGAGGCGTCGCTGATGCAACGGCGTCATCTTGTGCCCAGGAAAGGATCGAACGCCAGCCTGGCTGAAGGCAATCCGCAGCCATTGCGGTTGCCAGTTTCCTGTGTTCCATGGCCAGATGCATTTCTTGAAGAATTGCCGAGGTGGTTCGGTTGGATTTGGTGACGAAACGCTCGGTGAGGGCGCAGAACACCAATGCCGGTGTTCCCCATTGCTCGAGACATTCCTTGTAGCGGAATGCAATGTATCTGGTGATGTTAACGACGGTGGGGACGTGGGTTGGGAGGACCGGTGCTTACTTCATTTGACGGGCGGTGCCGCGGATGTCACGGCATGATCGGCTACTGGATCCACGCAGAGATTGCAACCTGTTCGTGACTTGTGTGAGGATGATTTCGTTTGCTTCATGGAGCGAGCCACTCGGGCGTATGCGCATCTGCTCTTCCAGACATCGAGCATACGAGCCTGCCCAAATCACGCGTCCGAGAATGTCGAGCGACTTGGCAATGTCAACAGAAATAGAGTTCTTCCAAACACGGCTGGTCTGTTCCAGAAGCACGTCTACGGCCGAGCGTTGATCGTCGACCATCAGCGGACTTAGCCTCCCATCCCAGCTCCCAGCTGCAAACTTGACTTGAGGGTTGAAGATGACACCATACAGACCTTCCAAAAGCTCCTGTGTATCCAACGAGTAAGGCTGGTCCCGATCTGCCTGCTTCTTGTCGGCTGCTCCTTTGCCGGTGCGGGATGATTGGGTTTTGCGCCGTCCTGATGTTCCGACACGCTTCTTGGTGGTAGGCCCCTTTGCGTCGGAGTCTGGTGGGGCAGATGAGGCATCGGGTTTTGGAGGTGTAGCCACAGAACCCGCGTGAGAAGGCGCAGCGGCGCCGCCAATTTCTGTCGTGGTCATCGTCAGATCGGAGGAGCAATGATGGTAAGAAGACCCATACCTGTTGCTTCCTCTTCCGATGCATGAATGGTGGAGTCATCGCTCGGCGCCTTTGCGACATGCTGACTCAATACGCTTGAGCCTGGATCGGTTGTATGGTTAGCGTTGCCTGCAGGCTGATCGCCGGCTCCGTGCAAGGCGTGGTCGGCAGCCATTCGACTCTTCGAGCGAGTGTTGCAACCAGTTTGCTGTGCTTCAGCGGGCGTTATTCGTCGCCGTTGGACCGGACTGGGCATGTCGGAAGTCCCGTGAGGCTCCTCCGCCGGGCGCTTCACGGGCGTGCAAGAAGGGGCAGGCTCATGTGAATGGGTGTCGGGGCGTCGTGGTTCCAAGGTCACCTGGCGCACGGGGCTGGTGAGAACCCAGGAGTGTTCAGAAGACGGGACTAACATACCAGATCATCTTCATGTACGCCGCTCGTGCTATCTTCGACCAGCATACGGAACGTTATGCGCGACAGCTCGACTCTGCCCGTGGTCAATTGCGCAACAATTTCCCGAAGGGCCACGATAGCATCTGCATGGTCACGGGCCTGAAATGTTCCCGATTCAAGGAGACGCTCCACTTCGCGGAGAGCCTCGGACAGCATCTTCGTCAGAGGGTGTGGGATCTCGTGGGTGGCGCCCGATGGAGTATGATGACGATGATGCGGCGAGGGCCATCGCAGATCTCCCGTTGGGTCGTTGGGTCGGCGAAGTGCGAACGGAGAAACGTCGGTCCACACTCGCACTCACACCTACGGGGCTCAGACTCTTTGCGGACTCGACTTGGTCAAAAGCACACTTTCCCTTGTCGACCGCCTCCAAGGTTCTAAGTCATGTGATGCCACCATGTCTGATGGAGCTAGGACAGCCAATAGGATGAATCGCTATTTTCACCTCGTCAGCCACATTGGCATGAGCTTCCTCCGGGCCATCATCTCGCCCTTACATCGCAAATCTGCGACGTCCCTTCGCCCCCGATATCTCATATTACTACAGCTGCCTCCGACGGAACGAAGACAGCACTAACTCGTACCATGGTCAGACGAGGGCTCTTCAGGTCGCGGAGAGAATGACGTGCATATGCAGGAAATACGCGAAAGATCACCGTGGAGTTTGTGTCTGCGCTACGGCACCTCGGTCTCGCGCGACGATCAACTTGCCTGGGAAAGGATCCTGGCTCGCGTTGACAACATGAATGAATGACTGCAAGCGACAAAATACGCCGCTCTCTTGGCATCACATGGGTGCCAGCCACGGGATATCCAGTTCTTTTCCGATCAAGCCTTCTGATACCAAACGCTGTTCTACTCGCTAATATTGCTCGTTCGCATGAACCATCATGGCTTCGGAATCAGGTGGATCTCAAGGTCATGTATTCATGTTTCTATCTGAAGCAATGTCCTGCAGACGGTGCGCAGGGAGAGCGAAAGAAGACAGATCTAACCCGCTTACTGTTCGTAGCCGAATCTCAAGGTGAACTGCATCAAGGGAGAGGGGACTTGTGGACAACGCTTGCCGTCCAGCTTCTCCTTCACCCTCTTGGCAATGTCCCGGCCCTCAGTCGTTCCCAGTAACTCGACCAGGACGAACACCCCATAGTTCCACGTCCGCACGTTGCCATACCATTCCTTCCCGATGTAGGATCTTACCCACTTCTGAATGTCGCCGTGTGCCAGGGGCGTGGCAGCGCTCTCGATGCGCATCCAGGTCCCGTTCCCATTGGGATTCAGCGTGGTGTCCATCTCAAGGTCGACGCCCAGGGCAAGAGGCTAGATGAAGTGCGCTATGCGCGCATCTCTCTCTCCCTTCCATTCCTTCCAGGTCTCGTATTGTTCGGGCTTGACCATCGGTAGGCCTTGTTGGTCATCGTGGTCCTTCCACGCCGGGTCGAAGCGGAGCTCGGGATACTTGGCAATCGTGGGTGTCCACGAAAGAATCCCCCTCGTCTGACGGGATGTTGTCTTGTGAGCTCTTCCTGGATACGGGAGCATCTCCATCATCATCCTCGTCTGCGGCATCTGACGTTCGCCTTTGCAGGCATGAGACCGTGGATGTTTTCACTCCTCGCGCGAACCCTTGCCGGACGTTGAGCATCTGTAGAGCCTCAACGGTGAGTCTGGGCCTTTCTCCCTCGTCAGACGACTTAGAGAGCTGGGAAGCCTTGGAGGCATCCTTGTTGACTTCGTGAGGTGTTCTCGGTTGGGCAGGGTTTCTGAATTCCGTAGGTGAGCAGCGCCTGCTGCTCTTCAAGCGGTTCAGTTGTTTCAGGAAGTCTTCCGCTGTAGGAAAGCATTAGCTGCCATCCGTTCAGGCCATTTGTTGGAGTAGAGCGCTCACCATAAGCGTCAACCGCCTTGTCCTCCCCGCGTTCATTGCTCCAAGCCAGCTAAACTTTGGTGTTAGCATGGCTTCTGTCACCCGAGCCGCCTGCTCAGTCCATCGTCGAAATTGAAACGGCGGGTGTCACCGATGCCGTGGTGGTGGCTGTGGGAACGACGACGGATCTCGCCGGTGTTAAAGTTAGGTCGTAGTGGTGTCTGCAATGACGGCAGCAGGTGTTGCCGGTGCTGAAGTCGGGTCGTGGTGGTGTCTGCGATAGTCCACTGTCTGCAATGACGGCGGGTGTCGCTGTGTTGGGGTGGGGTCGTGGTGGTGTCTGTGATAGTGACGAGTGTCGCCCGTGTTGGGGTTGGGTCTTGGTTGTCTCTGCGGGGGCGACGGCGGGGTGTCGCAGGTGTTGAAGTAGGATCGTGGTGGTATTTTTCTCTTATATCAAAGTATTAGCGCGAAAATTATTATAAAAGAATTTATAAACTACTCTAAAAATTAGAATTAATACTATATATATCTTTTTTTTTTGTAATAAATTGCCCCAGTTATATACCCCCTGGATTAGGTTGTCTTTAGTGCGCTCGTCTGTAATAGTCTTAGAATCCACGAGGATGCTAAACAAATCAAACAAACAAATAAACAAGATATTGATTTTATCCAGAAGCCACCAACGGCAACGGCAAGCGCTCTGCGCCCAACGACCGCAGCAACCGTGTGAGTTTCTTATCTGCGTGTGTTCTGCGACAATGGAGGCTGACATTCGTTATGCAGCACCGGCGCAAAATATCCAAGCTTCAGGAGGATCTCGAGGTAGAGGTCGAGAAAGCAACCGCAAAGAGGAAGTTCGTCGACGAGGCACTCAATGTGGAGACCATCGTTGGCAGCGAGGACCTGGACAAGCTGCTCGCGAACTTGCGTGCCGACGTAGAGGCCGAGGAAGTGGATGATGAGGGTCCGCGCCAGAACGAGCATTGAGTGCGCCACTTGCCAGATCCGAGGCGACGGCCATAAGCTCCATTCACTTGGAGAGACAGCTGGTACCAGGAACGTTGGGCCGATACAGAGAAAATCACCCTTCTTTGCTCCCGAACCAAGTGACATTGCGAATGTTTTCCAGCGGCGTGACTCGAGTGGCAATGTTCCCCGAGTCTCGTGACAATAGCGCGTCCATTTCCTGCCTTTCCGAGGAGAGGTGAGCCAGTGACTGCGGCGCGAAGCGAGGCTCGAATGGAGCCGCCATCGCCCATACGATGCGCACCTTTCTTTGCTCCCTGCGTGTTCTACATGGCTCGCCACCCAACGGAAGACCTGAGCTCTCGTGTACAGCGTGTCGCAAACGTTGCCTGCCAAGGCACACTGGAAGCTCCCTTTCAGCCAAAGGTATCACGTCCGGTGAGGACCAAAGAGTAAGCCGGCGGGTAAACCAATGTTTATAAAGGGCGTTCCTCACTTGGGCCCAGCACGAACATTGGCGAGGAATCACCCGAAAACGTTCGTGCATGCTGCGTGTCGGGGAAAAAAGGCAATATTAAGTGAATCGATCACTGGGATTTTGCGGTAAGCAAACAACGTTGGGAAAGCACGCCAGGTCCCTCACTGGAGGACCCAATATTGGGAACGAGGCCGAAAGGGCGAAAAGGGAGGGCCCAACGTTTGAAGTGGATAAAGAAGAACCATTGTCGTAGATTAGGAGCAGAAGGTGCTCCGCGGCTGACTCATGATTGGGACAGAGGCTCAACAAGATGACTGCCCATTTAGTCAACGTGCTATCAAATGGGAAAGTGACCGAGTGATTAGGTTATGGCAGGTGCAAATGGTATCTGAGAAGGCGGCATTAAGCTCGCAAAGGAGCTGTGGCAATATGGAAACACGGCTCTATTATTTCGGAGTACCAGTTGGCGATTGACGTCCTCGACTTTATCATGAACAGTACCACGCTCCTCAAGTCCAATGAAACAACAAGTCAGGCAGAGGGAAGTTGGGGGGCGAAAGCTTCGAAGAAACAACAGATTTTCTCCATCACGTTGATACGAACCCAGCAGGTGAGACAATGAGGATTCCGAAGCATTGCTGAGAAGGATTGAAGACGAGGGCACAGTTCATGGTAGGAAGTGAGATTGTAAGTAAACGAAAAGATTACATCTGCTTGTGATAAACCCGCCCTAAGCCCCTCGCTTTATGCTACTGCAGCCTCGCCGTGGGCCACGAGACAGGGCCCACACACTCCAACGTGATGTGCAAGCCTCCTCCTCGGATGGGTGGGACAATCGCAAAGCCCTGTGGATGAGAGTTTCCGATATATCTCGCATGAAGCCGCCGATTGGAGAGGTCCCGTCAGACTTACGGCGTTGTTTTCCCACATAGCGATGTCCGTGGGATCGTCTGTAGGCATCGTGGTGTGTCCGAAGCATGGTTTCTTCTGTGTTACTCCATCTCATCTCCTCTGATGGGCTTCGCGCGCCTTGTTCAACTGCAGGCCTGGTTGACGACACCGTCCTTCCGAAAATGAACGTATAAGATCTCCTTTGCGGAATCATCGACAACCGGACGCTCTTCCCCTAGCCAGCATCATCGTAAACGACCGACTGACCATCAAGGTCATCTCAACCGGCTCTCGCAACCACATCACGAGAGCAAGCTATCCTTCCTCTCGTGCTTGCCGCCGGCACCAGCAGCAGGTTTGATGGGGAAGGCAACCGGCTTGGAGGTCTGCTGATTCCTCTCGGCCCAGTGCGATCTCCGGCTCCTCTTCTGCTCCTGCTGCGGCACGAGCATGATGAACAGGAGAATGTGCAGGCACAGGACCAGCGCGGATTTCACGACCAATGACTGGACGGAGGAAAGCGGGCTGGCGATGTCGATGAGGGAGGACTGAATGGAGGGGTTGAGGGCGATCATGGTTGAGACGAAGGTGCAAAGAAGCGCGTGGACTTGTACGGCGAGTAGTAGAGGTTTCCGGCAGCAGTCACAACAAGAGTACGAGGAAGCGGGTTGCGAAGACGTTGGTATAAAGATGGGCGATGGAAGCCAACGATAAGCACCTTTTCAATCCTTCCGCGCAGAGCCGGAATCTTTATACGTCAAGCGGTTCAGGGCTCAACTTTTCCTTGATCGACGCAGAGAGCAAGACAATCGGCGGTCGAGAATTAAATGTTGGCGAATAAGAAGCGTGACTAACAGACGGCACGCAACCAGCGATTCCCCTTCCTCTAGCGCGCGAAGAGAGACAAAAACCACAGCAAGAAGAAAAAACCTCCGAGCCACGAGTGAGACAAGACACATGGATCTTACGTCAAAAAGGCGTGCACGATAAACATCTGCCCGCTTCCAATGCTATCAAGCCATCCAACGTCGTCATTGTCAATCAATTGCGCAAAGCGGGGGACAATCCCCGTGATTTTTACGTGAACGATAAGAGAATGCGGACAAGCCATCTTATCAAAGCAAGCAGGGACCACCCCTTGCATGCATCGCATTGCATGATGCACGGTGGAGCTCCCGCGGCCGACATCGGCGACGCTCGCGGCCGTGCGGGGGTTCGTCGTCAGTTGCCCTGTTTGTGTCTCACGCTCTCTCGTCGTCGGCGGCCAGTAGTAGCCGCCGACCGGGGGGAATTAAGCGGGCGGCGAAGTCCGAATTAGACGACCAGCCTCGTGGACGGCTCTGTGCCCGAAACACCATCGGGAAGGCGACTCTGGGGTCTGTATAGACATTTTAGAGGTCTGGACGGTTGATGAGCACGCCTCCGAGGCAGGAGCCGCCCTCGACCGATTAGATAATCGTCCTCCCTCGGCCTGCAAGCCCGCTCGCTTCAAATCTGATCCAACCGATCATGCAGTCGCCGGGAGGACCGCTGGCTTTCCGAACTGACCATCCGTCAAAAGGCCCAGCAATCACCAACATTTTGAAAAGTCCTTTTGTTTTTCCTACTCTTTTCCCAGTGATACCCAAATAACCCCATCGGAGATGATGCCACCTCCGTATCCATAATCCCTTCCAGTCTTCATCCGGAACCTCCATTTCATCCGGATTTCCTTCGCGTTAACTCAGCACCGTACCGGACTTCTCCTTGTCGTTCAGAAAGAAGCAAAGCTCCTCTCCATCATGGCCTCCTCAACCCCAACCACGTCGGAAGAAGGACCCGGCTGGCCCACCCCCCTCAACCCCAAACCCACCATCCTCCTCATCCACTCCCACACCCGCACGCCCGCCGAACCCATCCTCCCGGAGGCAACCTGGTCGCGCCTGCACCACCTCTTCACCATCCGCACCCTGCCCCCCACCGTCACCACCATCCCGGCCTTCTCCCACCTCCAAACCGGATTCCCCGACGACGACGGAAACATCGCCGCCATCCTCCGCACCGGCTGGCTTAAGGCCGGCCCCCACGCCGACATGCGCTTCTTCGCCACCGACGTCGTCCCGCACCTGCCGCCGTCGCTCGAGTTCGTCACTTGCTCCGGGCACGGCCACGACGCGGCCGACGTCGTGGCGCTGGCGGCCAGGGGCATCGCCTACGCCAACACGCCCGACACGTGCACCGAGGCCGTGGCGAACACGGGGTTGCACCTCGTGCTGAACACGTTTCGGTACCTCAGTTTCGCGGAGCGGTGTGCGCGGGGGACGCCGAGCGGTGGTGATGGTGGTGGTGGTGGAACCGGCGGCGCTGGTGAAGAGGGGAGGAAAAGGGACGAACTGTGTTGGTACGACTCCAGGCAACTCGGCGCCAAAGCGGAGGACCCGTGCGGGAAGGTGCTGGGCGTCGTCGGCATGGGCGATATCGGTACGCGCATCGCCGTCAAGTGCGCGGCCGCGCTGGGCATGCGCGTGGCGTACCATGGCCGGCGACGGAACGCGGCGGCCGAAGACAAGCTCGCCGTGTTGGGGTGCGAAGCGGTGTATCATGACACGCTGGAAGGTCTGCTGCGGGAGGCGGATTGCTTGTGTCTGGCATGCCCGTTGACCGAAGAGACGAGGGGAATGCTGGGGAAGGAGACCCTGCGGTTGGTCAAAACGAGCGGGGTGCGGGTGGTGAACATCGCAAGGGGAGGACTGATCGACGAGGATGCGTTGATTGAGGCCATGGAGGACGGTCGGGTGCTGGGCGTGGGCTTGGATGTGCATGCCCATGAGCCGGGCGTCAACCCGAAGTTGAGAGACAACTGGATGACGACGCTGTTACCGCACATTGGGGTTTGTTCCAACACGACATGGCGAGAGTTCGACCGGGTGACATTCGAAAACCTGGAGAATTGGTTCTACGGCGATAGGTCCAAAGTGCCGGTTGTGAATTTTTGAAATGCCAAGTTTCCAGGGCGGGTACTTTTCCAGACACGCAAGCCACAGGCAATCAAGACGTAGGTGATTCAAGGTAAATGGTCTCATATTTTGGGTGGGTATCAACAGTTTCATGTTCCTCGTCGCTCATCTTTTCCTCATTCTTTTGTCGCCTCAAAGTCCGTTGAAACCTGTTTGTAGTTCACCAGATTCCCAAGCGAAAGCCCATGGGACGGAATTCTCTCCAGTCATCCCCAACGTTCCCGGACTCCATTGATGGTCGGGTTGGGTCAAGAAGTCCTGAATATAGGGATCATCCAGTGGAGCTGTACCCGCATCACTGCCCGCCGGACCCGGAGAAAGTCCGCCTCCGTTTGTGGCCTGCAAACTCTTGATGAACTGATTGACAGAGGCTGAGACGTGGTTCCTCTCGCCAGCTGCCAGGTTCACATCCAAAGTCGGAGGCGTGTGTTGTTGCAGGTTGGTATGAGAAGAGGCTGGCGAGGTTTTGTGAAGGAGTTCAGGAGACACATGCGGCTCAATCTTGAGACTGGCATCAAACGACGGACGATGCTCTTGAGGTGTGACCCCGTTGAACTCATGTGGTGCATCACCTCCATTGCCACACATGTCATCCAAATCTTTCTGCAGCAATGCGAGGCGTTCGCAGTATTCACTCGCAGGAAGGTTGCCATCATCAGCCATGGACTGCAAAAGACTCCAGGCCAGGTCAATGGAGTCCTTGTCAAACTCGGACGGGTTGAGGATATTAGACATTAGCAGGACAATGGAGCTGCTGAAGATGTAGTGGGCGTCAAAGTACCCGAAGGTTGCAATTGCACCATCGATCCAGAGTTGAGCAAGGAGCTTGTTGCTGCTGCGAGCTGCGTGGATGCATGCTTCACTGAGAGCGGTAGTCATTGGAGAAAGAGGTCGCGTTGTGTTTGGAGAGGCAGCAGAACCAGCAGGACGAACGTGGTATTTGAAGACGTAGAGGAGAATCGGGCGGGTTGTGAGGATGATGCACTAAGAAATGTTAGCCTTGCGCCATGTGGATGATGTGGCCGTTCATACCTGATTGAAATGAAGACGCAGCGACGCAATAGACCGAGTTTTGTAAGGAGGAGAGACTGTGGGGTCAAGCCTCAAGCTGGCAGGTAGGGTTGCATCCCACTCCTTGAGACTGTTCAAAATCTTGTGAACGTTGCGGACAAAGTTGATCTCTTGCTGGGCGCCTGGTATGCTGTAGATCAGGTTGAGAATGTTCCCGGTTATCCGCGAAAGCTTGACCGTGGCGATCAATTGCTCGGCGTCCAGAAATTCTTCCCGTTCCGCCGGAGAAAGCCCATCGGTAGACGGCAGAGGTGTATCGATGTCTTCGTCACGAATCATGACCGGATGGCCCAACTTGGAGCTGCACATGCGGTCAAACGTGTACACAGTCCACCACACTCGCCGACGGTTTTCAATTTCAACGGCACTTATGCTCTTGTCGTAAGTGAGGTTGCGATGAAGACCGAGGGTAAGACTGAGACGGAGAGCGAGACCGGCGTAGGTATATGCGGTGTTCTTGCGGTTCAAGGCGTGCGAGTAGAAGGACTGAAAGACCGTTAGCTGCCCGTTGCTCGTTGCGTGCCATTTGCCAACCTACCATGATCAACAGAGTTTCAATGTAGTCCACATCCGCCTCTTCGTGCAGGTCCTGGAAGAGAGACATGGCTTGCAGGAAGAACGCCGTTCCAGGTACCGTTCTTCTATTGCCAGCCACCGCCGTCTTCTTGGAGTAAAGCTCGCCCAACGCAAACACGACAAACAATCTGCAGAGAAACACGGGATCATCGTGCGTTTGCGCAGTGTACATCTCGTCCATACGCCTCAAGAAGCTCTTCCTCTGGATGAGGTGGTAGTCGCTCCCTATGAAGCGCAGGACGACCTGCACCAACATGCGGGCATACGTCTTGTTCGGCAACTGGAATTCGGTATTGGCGATGCGCAACAGGCCGCGGTGCTTGTAGCACACCATGCGACGCGGTTGAGGCACCATGTCATTTCCTTTGACGTAGAAGCGCAGGCGGGTGCCAAAAGCGGTGCAGGCGGCGCCACCAATGTACAAGGGCTTGCCGGCGGCGCGGTCGAACGGAGCGGGGCGCTGTTGCTGGACGTGCTCCTCGAGGAGGGGGTTGGCTACGTCGACATTGGCGACGTCGACGTCGCTGTCGTCGGCGGCGGTGTCTTGCCTGTCCTCGTCATTCGAAGGAGGGGTCGGCGAGCTGCGTTTGAGAGCGGCATTCTCGGCCTCGAGCTTCTTGAGGTAGCTGGGCAAGTCAGCATGATCATCTGGGGTCGGGGCGGGAGCGGGGAGTGGGAAGCGGAAGACGCACCTCTCAGAAATGACGACCTTCCGATCTCGGACCGGGTAGACGCATTGGCTCGAATTGTTGGACTTCCTGCAGCTGCGGCAGGGCGTCTCGCCCGAACATTTGATCTTGTGAGAGTGGCACCGGTGACAGCTGCGCGGGCCCGTCAGTCAAGGCGTCGTGGGGAATTGAGGTTTCTTGTGGGTACACACGCGACATAGCTCCTCCGCAGCTTCTTGGTGGGTGGCTCGTGGGCGGTGTGGTCGTCTGGGCTGCTGGTGGAGGCCATCTTGACTTCGGAGCGCTTCTTGCCGCTGCTAGCGAGGACGTTCTCCTGCTTGTCCATGGCGAGGGAAGATGAGGGAGTCACCGGGCGTGGAAGGGCGGACTCTGGGATTTTTGACGAGCGGGAGCTCCGACTCCTCCACAGGTCGGCACGACTGGACGCGAGGCAGCTGATAGGGCAGCGATAGCCCGGTTGCTTGGTTGCGCCATGCTCGCACCCGAAATTGATACGGCGGAGTCGGCGATGAGCGGGCAGGGCGGGCTGGGCGCGGGGAGCTCCAGGAGGGTCGGCGAGTGGTTAGCGTAAGGCACGATGCGGAGCACAGCGAAACGAGGCGCGGGCTTCTGTGCCGATTGAAGTAACGGTTGCAGTCATGGCCGGGATCGCCCCCGCGGCGAGTCAACGGGTCGCGCGTGCGAGGTTGGTAATCGGCAAACCACCCGCCGAACTCGCTGATTCCCCGGCCACGCCATTGGCTACGCGGCCCAGGGTCTGGGTCTGCAACCTGGAGACGCGCCGTCAGTCCACACCTGGCCCGCCCGCTGCGCATGAGATTGCTTCTTTCGGTCTCGACTCGCCCTCTACAAGCTGTACACAAAATACACGTCCATGTCGCCCTTCTCCGGCCGCGCCTGCAGCGGCTCGCCCGCCTCTTCCGCCTTGCGCAGCCGTTCCGCCCGCCGCCCGTTCGCCCGCGCCATGCCAACCATCAGCCCGCCCACCATGCACAGCGCAACCACCGCAAGTCCAAGCGCGATCGACAAGCCTTTGATGTAGCGTGGCCCCGACGCCGTCGTGAAGATTTGCCCGACGGCAACACCCGCCGTGTTTCCCAGCGTCAGCGCCCCGCCCACCATCGTCGCCCGCTTGAAATGTTGCGCCGCGTTGTCCTGCAGCCACATCATGCTGAGCCCTGTCGTGGGGTAGATGCCCATGACGGCGACTGGACGTTCCTCTTTGTCAGCGCGCCGCGCTAGGGCTCACATACGGTTGGTCGACTTACTGAAACAGGCAAAATAGCGCACCCCAACAGTATCCACCGAGATGAGGATTGCGTATCCGATCACCAGGAAAACCAGCGGCCCCGCGATCCAAAGACCCCGTCGTTGCTGCCTGTCCGACATGTACGCCGTGAACAGGAACGTGCACAACCCCCAGACGTAGATGGGCACCGTCAACAAGTTTGCGTTCACCGAGCTGTATCCCAGCCCGTTGATGATCTTGGGCAAGAAGGTCGTGAATCCGTACAGCGACACGTCCACGCAGAACTGGAAGACCCAACTACGCCGCGTCAGCCAAGCATCGCCAAGCCACGGTTTAATAACTTACAATGCGTGCCATTTCGGATCGACCAAGGCGTTCACTACCGCAGACCAGCTGAACTTCTCGTCAATTCCCCAGTGTGGATCCAGTTCGTATCGAAGTCTCATCATCTCTTTCTCTTCGTCCGTCAGGAACCACGCCGTGCGCGGTTCGTGGGGGAACGCAAACCAGAAGAAAGGGACGCAGACCAGGGTGAGGGCGCCCTCGAAGATGAACAGGGCCCTCCACGAGGTGAAGTAGGTGCTCGTCTTGATCTGAGTAAGGGCATAGGCAAGGATGCCACCAAAAGCGGAGGCAAATGCACTGAAGGCAAAGATAACGGATGATCTGGGGTCGTCAGCTTGGTGCGGCTTGTGGGGCGGGGCTCCACTTACCTCTTACCGCGCTCGCTCTTCTTGTACACCATGCCGAGATAAACGTTGATGCAAGGAATAAGGCCGGCCTCGAAGAAACCAATCAAGAGACGGCAAGTGTACAGCCCTTGCCAGTTCTGAACGAACCCGGTGGAAAGACACACCAGTCCCCAAGCGGCGGAGCATGTAGTGAGGAGCCACTTTGGGCCGATGATTTTGAGCAAGACGGCGACGGGAAGCTCGAAAGGAACGTATGTGGCGTAGAGGAGCGTGACGGCATTGCCGTACTGGTTTCCCACCAGGCCAAGTTCATCGGGCATTCCAGCGACTTGAGCATTACCAATATTCGACCTACACAGCCATAAGAGGATGGCCCTAGGAAGAAGTCTTGATCAGCACTCTGTGGCGTACCTGTCGAGATTCGCGAGCAGATACAGAATACCCAACATGCCAACTGCAAATATCTGTGCGCCGGGTCAGCGAAAGTGCAAGATTCGGGGGGTGATTGGCGGCTTACATCGAACTTTCTCATCATTTTGGCCTCCTTGACCGGGTCGAGAAGGGTGGAGCTCTCGCCATGGCTCAGCTCGCGGTCTTCGGCACCCATGGAGTTCAGATCTTGCAGTTCATCCTTCTTGGCAGGCATTGTTGGGCTCTGGTCAGCTCTTGTCCGCTACGCGTGCTTGCGGAAAGGGTGGTTCACAGAGAACGGGCAAATACGAACAACGCGTCCAGAAGTATATCAGGGAGAAGCGAACGTGGAGTGACGCGTCGGCGATAAAGCGGAAACTGATAGGCCGAGCAAAAGGAGACGGCTAGGCAGAAGCCATGATAAGAGCTGAGGCAGAGTGGACAGAGCGTACCTATCTGTGGCGGGCGATACGCAGAAACAGCGCTTGAACGGCACGAGAGGTGACAATGCGCAGCCCAGAGGCCAGCACCCTTGGCTTAAGTCGGGCCTTTCCTCGCCTGGTCTGGCCCCGGACGGCGTCCCGAGCTCCCGCACGGACGAGAGGCAGGAACGCACTCCCTCACCTCCCGCATCTCAAATCCTGGGGTAGCGAGAGAATCGGTCTCTATCTCAACCTTGGGAATCCGGGGAACGAAAGGTTGTAGAAGACAACCCCTCGCGCACTCTAAACCTTCGGCTTCTCGGGATTCTGCCGATGGGACCGACTCCCTTCCCACGTGACTCCGGAACCTGACGCGTCCAACCGGTTGTCCACCGCTGCGTGCATCCAAATCTGGGCGTTTTCGCAACGGAGTTTCTGTTCGTAATACGTTCCGTGGCCGTCGTTCACCATGCGTATCTCCCCAATCGCCAGTTCGAGCACTTGGCTCTCAACTACGCAATGAGGGGAAGGGAGGGGCTTCTGCCGATGATGGATCCCAGATAGTAGCTCCGCATGCCGCCCATATATCCTCCCGCCTCTCCCTCCATCTCGCTGATGTAGTTCCATCCCCTGGATATTCCAATCTCCCTTTCCATCATGCCTTCTGTCGCACATGAGGGAGTCCGGATAGCCATTGACAGGGGTGGTACCTTCTGTGACTTGTCAGTATTCATGTCCTCCAGGAATCTTGCGCATACACTGACGACCACAGCTGGGCTCGCATTCCGGGTCGCAAAGATGACCTGGTCCTCAAGCTTCTGTCCGTCTGTCCCGATGAATACCCCGACGCGCCGACCGAAGGCATCCGGCAGATTCTGGAAATAGCGACCGGAAAGCCAGTACCCCGGGGCGAACCCCTAGACCTTGCTTCCGTCGAATCGATTCGTATGGGAACGACCGTTGCCACCAAGTAAGCCACTTACGGGAAACCCTCAGCTCTTCCTTGTCACTTTATCCAAATTAGATAAGAGACGCTACAATCACGTCACCATCCATCTTAGCCGAACTTTGCTAACTTCACCAGTGCCTTGCTAGAGCGGAAAGGAGAACGCGTTGCTTTAGTCATCACCAAAGGATTCCGAGATCTCCTTATCATCGGCAACCAAGCGCGGCCTCATCTGTTCGACTTATCAGTCCAGAAACTAGACCGCCTTTATGAGACCGTTGTCGAGGTGGACGAGCGTGTGACGGTTGAGGGATTCTCAGAGGATCCGGAACCTGAGCCCATCAATGTCGATGCAGACCCTGATCTCGTCCATGGACTCACTGGCGAGCCCTTGAGAGTACTGAAGAAGCCGGATTACGAAGAGGTTCGGAAAAGCCTCCAATCCTTATGGGATCTTGGCTATCGGAGTCTAGCAGTTGCGCTCATGCACTCTTTTACCTTCCCAGAGCATGAACTTGAGATTGGAAAGATTGCCCGCGAGATGGGTTTCAAGGTCGCTCTCTCCTCCCAACTTCAGCCGATGATCAAGCTCGTGCCAAGAGCGCAATCCGCAACAGCAGATGCTTATCTGTCTCCTATCATTGCCTTGTATTTGGACAGCTTCCGTAAGGGCTTCAAAGGCGAGCTTCAGGGAGCCGATGCCAACAAGCTACTTTTGTCCCAGTCAGATGGTGGTCTGACTCCCTTTACTGATTTTACGGGACTTCGTGCCATTCTTTCCGGACCTGCTGGCGGCGTAGTCGGATATGCCAGGACGTGCTACGATGCAATCGAGGGTACACCTGTGCTTGGATTCGACATGGGAGGTACAAGCACAGATGTTTCCCGTTATGGTGGCTCACTGGAGCATGTTTTCGAGTCGACAACTGCAGAGGTCACGATTCAGAGCCCGCAATTGGATATTAATACTGTGGCAGCAGGTAAGCATGGTTCCACCTACCCCTACCCAGCGTGACTAACCGCTTCAGGTGGTGGCTCGATGCTTTTCTGGCAAAATGGACTATTCAGGGTCGGACCTCAATCCGCAGGAGCGCACCCCGGTCCCGCTTGTTACGGAAACGGCGGTCCCTTGACCATCACCGATGCCAATTGTTTCCTTGGACGAATTCTTCCCGACTACTTCCCTCGTCCTCTCGATCTCGAAAAAGTCAAGAAGGATTTTCTCAAGCTCACCGATGTCGTCAACGAGGAGAAACATGGAGACGACAGGCTCACCCCTGAACAGGTTGCCATGGGGTTCATCCAGGTTGCCAATGCTACAATGACCAGACCAATCCGCACACTCAGCGAAGGCCGAGGGTTCGAGACTTCCTCCCACAACCTCGCTTGCTTCGGCGGTGCAGGTGGTCAGCATGCCACTGCCATTGCTCGCGATCTTGGCATCAGGCGCGTCTTGATCCATCAACTCTCCAGCATCCTCTCTGCCTACGGTATGGCCTTGGCCGACGTCGTGGTCGAAAAGCAGGAACCGGAAGCTGTGGCCTACTCGACCGAGGCCACCCCACGTCTCAACTCTCGTTTCGACCTCTTGTCCTCGCAGGCCGAGGACTCCTTGAAGAAACAGGGTTTCCGTCCCCACCGCATCGAGCACGAGCTCTTCCTCAACATGCGCTATAAGGGCGCCGATACTTCTCTCATGATCTCCAAACCCGACGACGGTGACTTCGGCAAGGCATTTGTGGCCAGACACCACCGCGAGTTCGGCTTCACTCAGCCCCGTGATATCCTCGTCGATGACATCCGCGTGCGTAGCGTTGGCCGTGCGATGGACATGCACCTGTCCTCTCCGTTCGCACAGCTCGACAGTTTGAAGAAGGCGCCGTACGTCGACCCGGCGAAGGCGAAGAGTATCCGCAAGATCTATTTCGAGAAGGAGGGATGGGTTGATTCGCACGTCTACCACATCGCGGATCTTCCGAAGGGCTGCAAGGTCAAGGGACCGGCCGTCGCAATCGATGCTACGCAGACCATCATCTTGGACCCTGCGAGCGAGGCAACTGTCCTGGATGAGCATCTCGTCATTGAACTGCTGGATACGGAGAAGGTCAAGGTCGGGACAGATGAGATTGACCCCATCCAACTCAGCGTGTTCGGACACCGCTTCATGAGTGTTGCGGAGCAGGTATGGATTCCCGGATTGTCCTTTGGCCATTGAATACTAACCCAGGTCAGATGGGTCAAACTCTTCAAAAGACCTCCATATCTACCAACATCAAGGAAAGACTCGACTACAGTTGTGCAGTCTTCTCAGCCACCGGCGGCCTTGTGGCCAACGCTCCCCATATCCCCGGCCACCTCGGCTCGATGAGCACTGCCATCAGCTACCAGGCCAACCTTTACAAGAAGGGAGAGCTGAAGCCTGGAGACGTCATTCTGTCCAATCACCCTTGCGCTGGTGGAACCCATCTCCCTGACTTGACCGTGATCACACCTGTGTTTGACGACGAAGAGAACCCTCAAGAAATACTCTTCTTCGTTGCAAACCGCGGTCATCATGCAGATATTGGAGGTATCGCTGCCGGCTCAATGCCTCCGAATTCCACCGAACTTTGGCAGGAGGGTGCTGCTATTGAGTCCTTCAAGATGGTCAAGGAGGGTGTTTTCGATGAAGAAGGCCTTATCTACCACCTCTACGACGTTCCTGGCAGTTACCCCGGTTGCTCGGGTACACGCACGCTCCGTGATAACATCGCCGACCTGAAAGCCTCGATCGCAGCCAACAACCGCGGCATCCATCTCATCAGCTCGCTCGTCAAGGAGTACAGCTGGCCGGTCGTCCAATTCTACATGGAAGCAATCCAGAAGAATGCCGAAGAATCCGTGCGCGAGCTCCTTAAAGGCTTCAGCAAGCGATTCCGCGGGCACCCACTCTCCGCCATCGACCACATGGACGACGGCACGCCACTCGCACTCAAAATCACCATCGACCCCGCCGACGGCTCGGCCAAGTTCGACTTCACGGGCACGGGACCGGAGGCCTTCAACAACCTCAACACGCCGCCGGCCATCATGTACAGCGGCATCATCTACTGCCTGCGATGCATGATCAGCTCGGACATCCCGCTGAACCAGGGGTGTCTGACGCCCATCGAGGTCTACTGCCCGCCCAACACGCTGCTGAGCCCTTCTCTGAAAGCTGCGACGGTGGGTTCCAACGTAGAAACCAGCCAGCGCGTCGTCGACCTCATCTTCAAGGCCTTCCGTGCCGCCGCCGCCAGCCAGGGCACCTGCAACAACCTCACCTTCGGCTACGGCGGTCGCGACGAACGTGGCAACGTCACAAAGGGCTTCGGCTACTACGAGACCATCGCCGGGGGCTCTGGCGCCGGTGCCGATTGGGAGGGGCAAAGTGGCGTTCACACGCACATCACGAACACTCGGTAAGTCACGTCTTCTTCCTGTATAAAGAAACGGGGGATACAACGACAAAAAAGCAAGACCTGACATTTCCCCCTTCAGCATGACCGACCCGGAAACGTTCGAGAAGCGCTACCCCGTCCTGCTGCGCGAGTTCAGCATCCGGCCCGGCAGCGGCGGGCGCGGCCGCAAGCGCGGCGGCGACGGCTGTGTGCGCGACATCGAGCTGCGACGGCCGATGCAGGTGTCGATCCTGTCCGAGCGCCGCGTCAACGCGCCGTACGGCATGGCCGGCGGTGGCGAGGGCGAGCGCGGCGTCAACCTGTGGATCCGGAAGGACCCTTCGGACGGCTCGACGCGCACCATCAGCCTGGGTGGGCGGGCGACGACACCGATGGGCACGGGCGACCGCATCGTCGTCATGACGCCCGGCGGCGGTGGGTACGGGAGGGACCCCAAGGAGCTGGACGACGAGGTCGAGGTGGACGGGGAGTTTAGGATGCATGAGAAGTTTGTGCGGAATCCGCATCTGTTCAGGGCGCAGGGGAGCGTGAGTGCGAGGGAGGCGATGGGGACGCAGAATTAGAGGGGGGTTTCGTTCGTTTGGATTGGATGTCGGATACCCGGTAATGATGATAATGAACTTTGCGAGTTTTTGAAAGTTGTTGTTGGAATATGGGAACCATTTTGCGTATATGAAGCCGCACCACGTTTCGCAGGAGATTTCCTACTCGGCATGCAGAATTGGGGTTTTCGGCACGGTTGTCGTGGGAGAATGGGCACGATGCAGCGCTGGATTGATGCTGAAACTATTATTTTGACAATACGTTTGGCCTATGCATCATCTGTATGTAGGGGGGAGTTCGTTCTCTATTTCTGACCACCAAACTTGTCCGGCGCAGCACATTGGGTGATGCGCTGGGCTAGAGTTACAACTGCAAACGGGAACCAATCAGCAAATTTTCGATGTAGCCGATGGAAAGTTCAACGTACGTTCTTCTGTGCAGTCTCCCTTCCCATTCGAGATGCAATCGCCGTACTGCTTTTTTGCTGGGTTGACATCGTTCGACGAGACGCAATCTGTAGAGTCCAGTCAGCCGTTCGTCTTCATCAACATTGCCAATCATGCGTCATATCCCCAGCTCTTCCCAAAGGCAACAACACGGAGAATGAAGCGACACAAAACACGTGTACCCACGGAGAAAAGAATAAAAGACATACCCCTCAACTTCGTCTCAATCCCGCTGCTATTTCCGCCACCGCCTGAGCCTCCACCGGAACCACCGCCACCATTACCACCACCTTTCTTCGAATCCTGCCTATTAACCTCAGCCTCCTCCCCACTCTCGGCCTGCGTTGACCTGCTCGCGGGAGTCGAAGTGCTGGCGCCGCCCTTGACGCCGGCGTGGCCGCGCTGCTGGGCGGTGCCGCTGCGGTTGTCGGAGCCCTCATTGGCGTTTGGTGGGGATTCTGCGATCGCGTTGCGCGGGAGGAAGAAGTCGGAGAGGAAACCCATCTTTTGTGTGTTCTGTCAAGAGTGTATGTTTGGAGTGGCGGAAAAGTGCAATGGACAGTGGACAGGGGGATTTTTGCGACTACTGTCTTGTTTAATTCTTGGAGCAACAAATATTGCAGGCAGGTATATGTCTTATGGGAACCCGGACTTTATTGTGTTGTACATAGTGCGTGTAATGTTGTTAATCCATGACGTTTGCATCAACGTTGTCGCATGATTACGACATATTCCCCATTCGTCAATCTTCCGCGTTTGGGTCTTCCGCCACAACAAGCCACATCTGCAAGGGACTGATCCGCAACACCAAAATGATCAGTGCGAACAACTGATGACTCATCACTTACGAGGAAGAGACGGCCCCTGATTTTCATGAACTTCATATTCACCATCTCGAATACAAGGTACATACATGGGGTGACACCAGCCGCGCATCGGCAGACCTTGGGATGAAATGCTCCGTCTTACACATCAACAACCCTCCACTCCCCTCGGCATCCTCAGACAAATCCATTCCGACGCGCAAGAAGAAAAAAAGGTCCGAATCGTTACGACGTCAGCAGACCATGTGGAATCTTGTCCAAAGAAAAACAAACCAACGATGAAAAAGAAAAGGATATGAAATCTCAGACCAGACTCATTCCGAACGAAAGCCAACAAAAAAGCCTTCCCTCCAATCGGCGGACCATGTGATGACCTGGGTATCTCTTTTTTGGCGCTATGCCACCCTATCAACTTTTTCTCTACGAGCAACAAAATCCGGAACAAACTCCTTCCAATGCAGTTTGGTGATCACGCTTCAACAAGAAGAAAATGAGAGACAAAACGATCGGCACGGCGAAGCCAACTAAGCGCTCTCCGCCCTGACGACCGCATCGATAGCCGCCGCGGCAGCGACGACGTTCTTCGAGTTCAAGCCGGCGATGGACGCGCGGCCGGAGCTCATGAGGTACATGTGGTGCTCGTCACGCAGACGGACGACCTGCCGCTTGTTCAGCCCCGTGTACGAGAACATGCCGATCTGGTCGACGATGTGACGCCACGAGCCGGGGGTGCCGCGGCGGACCAGCTCGTCGTGCAGCAGCCGGCGCATCTCCTTGATGCGGGCCGACATGACCTGCAGGTCGACGAGCCAGCGCGCGCGCAGCTCCTGGTCGTTCAGGATCGTCGCCACGATGCGCGCGCCGTGGACGGGCGTCGTGCTGAACTCGCCGCGCACCAGGCGCACCATCTGGCTGAGGGTGCGCGGCAGCGCCTGCGGGTCCGCCAGCAGCACGTGCAGGGCGCCCGCGCGCTGGCCGTAGAGGCCGAAGTTCTTGGAGAAGGACTGGGCGACGGCGAGCTCGAACCCGCGCTCGGCGAAGAGGCGGATGGACGCGGCGTCGGCGTCGAGGTCGCCCGACGCGAAGCCCTGGTAGGCCGAGTCGAAGAAGGGGAACAGTCCCTTGCGCTGGCAGAGGTCCGCGATGCTCTCCCACTGCGCCGGGGTAGGGTCGATGCCGGTGGGGTTGTGGGCGCAGGCGTGCAGCAGGATGATGTCGCCGGGCTGCGCATCGCGCTCAAGCGTGGCGACCATGCCGTCAAAGTCCAGCGCGCACGTGGCCGGGTTGTAGTATGGGTACAGGCATTGTTTGACGCCCGGAGCCGACACGTCCCAGATCAGGTGGTGGTTGCCCCAGGTGGGGTCACTGATCCAGACGCGCTGGGCGCGCAGGGAGTCGGCCAGGAAGCGCGCCGCCATGTGGTTGGCTCCCGTGCCCGAGATGGTCTGAATGGAGGCGATGCGCGGGGCGAGGTGTGGCGTCAGCGGGCCGAAGGTGAGGTTCTGGGCGTGGGCGACGAAGGGCGCGTAGCCGGTCATGGGCTGGTACTCATGGTCGACGGTAGGGTCCTCGACGATGCGCCTCTCGGCCTGGTGGGGGTTTGGATCAGCATTCTCCGCAACAAAGCTATAATGTTGTGGATAACGAAGACATTGAACTCGAAAGGTCCAATTGAACACCCATCAAAAGCAATTGGCTTCAATTGCATATGTTGCGGGGAATGGAGACATACCTCCTTCACGCTGGGCAGGACCCACGGCTTAGCCTCGTCATCGCGGTAAACACCGGCTCCCAAGCTGATCTTGCCGGGATCCTCATCGAGGGCAAAGTCGCGCATGATCATGAAAGCCTCGTCCATGGGCACATCGTCGAGGTGACCGAAGCGGCTCTCGGGAATCGGCAGGGAACCCATGACGCAAGGATCGGCGGCTACCGACGGCTTGTCTCGGCAGTGGATGAAAAAAAAGTCTGACAGGAACAGGAAGGATGCGACGACGCGTCCTCGGGCGGCTCAGCGTACGAGCGGGCTTGGTAACGAATGGGCGGTGGTGAGGGGAAAGGCCAATGTCACTGTCTTCAACGGTGAGAGTAGGCGGGGGAAGTCATTCCTTTATGTCTAGCCCGAGTGGCCTCGATGCCGGATCCATAATTTTTTTTCCGTGGGAGACGGCGCTGAGAGCCGATACTGTGCCGTGCTACGCTCCCGTGATCGCGGATAGTGAAGGATCCACACGGAAGGACGTCTCACGCGAGCTGACCGTGATAGCCGTGGGGTCAAAGCCGTTGTGGTAGACCGAATTGGCTGAAGGCGGGGTTCGCTGCCTCTGATACCGACTTCCTGCTGTCATTGGATTACAACAACATATTGCTGCCAACCTGCTCCCCACGAAATCACCGGCACGAGAAAGGGCGGCTTGATTGTTGAGGATCGGGGCATCACCGACATCGCACTGCGGGCCCCAAGTATGACTGGACCGACGGACCGAGAACTCCCTGTGTTCCGTGCTTTTCGTGAATCATTCTATTGGTGACTGTACTAGACTCGCTATGTATCGTCTGGGCTGGGCTGATATACGTCCTATTCTTCCGTTATTCAAACCTGTCAAGACTCACCCACTCAGCCAGCCTTCACCAAACCCTCCTCAATCGCTTGAATCTCCTCCAACGCTCCTAGCGTCGCCGTCTTGGCGCCCTCGGCTGGCTCGACGTACGGCTCCCTGGGCAGGGCCAGCTTCTCCGCGCCCTCGATGCCGGCCCTCTTGGCCGTGAAGTGCGCGGCGACGAACTTGACCACCGCGATGCCGGCCTTGCACGGGTTCTCCGCCAGGGCGGCCTTCTTGTGCAGCTCGAGCGCCTCGTCCGCCTTGCCGGCCTTCCAAAGGTCGTAAATCTTCACGACGGTGCGCGGCGCGATGTTGGCGAAGGCGGCGATGCAGCCCGCGGCGCCCGACGCCAGCGCGCCGAGCAGGAAGTCGCTCTGGCCGCCGAACGTCGCGAAGCGGTCGGCGGGCAGCGCGGCGCTCAGCCTCACCACCTTGGCCACGCTGCCGCACGTCAGCTTGACGCCGACGATCTTGCCCGGGTGCCGCAGGGCCAGGCGCGCGATGAGGTCGCTGTCGAGGTCGATGCCGTTGGTGACGGCGGGGAAGTTGTAGATGACGATGGGCAGCGGCGATCTCTCGGCGACCGTGTCGAAGAAGCGCTCCACCACGGCCGGCGTGCTGGCCTTGCCAAAGTAGGCCGGCGGCAGCACCAGCGCGTAGTCGGCGCCCGCCGCCGCGGCGTCCGCAATGTGGCCCAGCACCTGCGCCGTGCTGTGCGCACCGCACCCCGCCATGATGGGGAAGTCCGGTCCGACCGCCTTGCGCGCCGTCGCTATGAGTGTTGCCCGCTCCTGCGCCGTCAGCAGGAACGTCTCGCCGTTCGTGCCCATGATGACCAGCCCCGCCAGCCCCGTCTGCGCGAGGTATTTGTAGTATTTGGTCTGGGCGTCGAGTGTGAGCTGGTCATTGTCGAAGAATGTGATGGCGGGTGCCCTGAAGAAGCGTCAGTGTCCGTTGAGTAGGTGACTTGGTGCAGCAGTGAAAGCGGCGTTGTTGAGAGAATATTGAGGGAGGGGGCGGGGAAGAGACGCGGGGATCTGTGCTCACCAAATGCCGCTCGGCGGGACCTTGACTTGCTGTGCTGCGACCATTGTGAAGAACGGGAAATTGGGCAACTGTGGCACCTGCAATGTAGGCAGGCTTGACTGGTTTATAGTCGCAAGAACGAAAGTAGCTGTCGTGCTCGTTCACTTGGCCCACCACACGTTCCCCGCAGGGTCGCTTTGCTGCGGCGTCCGGCTCGCCATGCCAGATGCCGACTTCGGTTTGAACCCGTACATGCCCGACCGATCCTCCACCTCAATCTGTCCACTCCTCCTCAAATTGTTGATCCACTCGGGAGAGAATCCGGACCATTGTCTGACAAACCGATTTCAAGGTAGGCGCATCTGCCAGTTGCATGCACCAAGATGTCGAACCCGGATACATATCCGCCAACCCTGGTAGTCCAACATCCATTGATTCCGGGTGATGTGCGAGGGTTCAACCACAACAGTCATCTGCAACGGATCGTTAAGGATGCGATTATCCTGTGATTACACCAAGTCAGAACCATGTTTCATTAAGTGGGCGAAGACCCGTCAAGCTTGGAGCGTTAAAGCCACAGCATGACTCGCAGAAGACCCTGCCTGTGCTTCACCAATGATCTAGGGTACCTTGGGTAGGTTGCAGATCACACGAGTCACCTCACAGATTTTGTTCGAGAACATCAACTTCACAAAAACCTTTCAGGAGCAAAATTGTGTTCATGATTGCCTCGTAGGCATGTTCATTGTCTCATAGGGTATAAAGTACATGCCACCTGCCCATCTCTCTCATCCTCAGTGAGTCATGCTTCGTAGCCATAGGTCGTAGGATACTCTGGATACTCTCGTAGGATCAAGTCGTGAGGTGTCGGTCGTGTTCGTCAAGACATTTATTTCTTGGTGTTGCCGCTGATGGTGTCGGAGACGCTCTGGGCGGCGTTGCCAACGGTCTCCTGAGCGCTCTGGAGAACACCCTTGGACTGGTTGCTGGCGTCGTCGGAGCCACCACGAATGCTGTCGGAAGCCTTCTGGGTAGTGGACTTCTGGTCACTGGGCTGAGCGGCACCAGCGGCACTGTAGAACGGCGGAAAAAATGTAAGTCGAGTGCAACTACTCCATTGACGCCGTAACAGGGGGGCGCGGAGGCAGAGCGGGTATAAGCCGCGAGGGTGTTGTTTGAAGGATGGGAAGGGAAGGAATGGAAACTTACCGGTCGTAGGTGCCGGTGACGGACTCCTTGGCCTGGTCAAGAGTAGACTTCTGGCTGTCGGGAGTGATCTTCTCCTGAGCCTGGTCGAGAGTGGACTTGCGGCCTGCGTCAGACATGATGAAGGTTGGTGGTTGGAAGTGTTGGAAGTGTGATTTGTGAAAGTGTTGGTTGCTGATGAGAAGCTGTTGGGTCGGATGAAGAGAAGAGGAGAGGTCGAGCACAGCGAAGGCCTTTTGTAGTGAAACCGCGGCAGCCAAGGCCCAGATCCGCAGCTGCTCTTCTCGTAGTTGCGTCATGGGAAGGCGCTCAACTGTTTGCGGCTGGAGCGAAGGGCGAGAGCCACGCTTGCCTGATCGGGTAGGCGGGGCCGCGGGGCAGGCGGCTTGTGGCTGCGGATCATCATTGCGTCACGACCCCTCAACCCGCCTCCAGGCTCTTTGTCTCGCCCCCGTGCATGAAGCGTAGTGATCAGCTGCTCCATCGCCGCAGTCCTGTTTTGCATCGCGATCAAAAATCCTGGTGTTGCTCGCAATTCTTCATCTCCCACGGGTCGTGCAAGGATCAGGAGTGACGTCACAGGCAGAGATCTCGATGCACACTTTCCCATTGCCATCGTCGATAGCCCATGCCAGGATGCTGCATTGTGGCACCGCCACTGCGCATCCAGATGCGTCGAAATGACACGCGGTGCTCTTGCGCGGGCTGCCCCTCCCCCGACCTAGCCTCAGTGGTGCTCAGCCGCAAGCTCGCCCCACCTTAGAGAACGCAGGTAAGGAAAGCGGGGCGTTGCGGGGCAATGGAAACGCGCTGCCAGGACTACGAGTTGTTTATGATGCTTGTTTGGCGTCAACGCGCTGCGTTGCCGCAGCGGTGGCGGAACTGACGACCACCGACGTCGTTCCTGCCCGAGCGGGCGGTCGTCAGCAGATCCTCCTTATCCTCCGGCTGAAGTATGGCAGGGCTTGTTGTCGGAAAATGGTCCGAAGTTGCACATGTCAATTGCGCTCGATCCTAGGCCCGCTGCATCATCGCCCAAAGGTATGTCGGCATCGCCAGTGCTGGTAACGCAAGCGCGCGCCAGCCTGGCGGCCACATGCCCAAGCTCGCCCCGCAGCTGACGCTTAGGTAGGTCTCTGATTCCCAACGAAAACCAGATTGTATGAACGCATCCCGCCAGCGGGACACATGCGTCTCCTCCCCACCTTCAGAAATGCAGTGGGGTAGTTGCCTGGATCCCATAGGATGGGAGGTGCGGCAGAATTAGCCGTTATGCGAAGTCATGCTTCAGGTGAGAACCCATCACGGCCGGTGGGTTCCGCTTGACCACACGCCAGGTGATGCAAAGTGAGCAACAGGAGCGTATCAGGGACAGAATGATTGTTTGCTGCCCAACAAGCCCCCTCTTCCGATCGCCGATCTTCTTACAGTCCAGAAAGGTGCTAATGAAGGCTATTGCCGAGGGAAAAGAAAGATGTTGGTATATGTAGAAATGTGGCTGGGCTGGTTTACACCCTAAATGCTGCGATAGCGGCCATGGAAAAATAACTCAAACGAACATCCGTGCTCTCATGCACTCCCCTGATTCCTAAAACCACCTAAAGCTCGCCCCAGCCAAGCTCTTCAGCCTCAGACTCGCCGGTTTCGACGAAGGGCTCGAGTCTTGCCTTGAACTCGTCAACGCTCAGGTGCCCACCCTCCCAGAAACCCTTCGTTTCTGCTGTCTTGGGAGGGATCAAGACACTGCTGACGACTTGGATGACACCATCCTTGGCGATGCCGTTCTGGATGGCGACACGCGAGAAGCCGTTGATTTTGATCTCGGTGAAAGGACCGTAGGTTCCGACATCAACACTCAGGGGCTTGTCATCCAGCAAGGTCGGCAGATCGACATGGAAGTAGTCCTTCGTATGCTCATCGGCCGTCGACGGGCGATAGAATGCATCCGAGTAAAGAGTCTGCTCGGGAACAATGTGATACTTGAGCAGGGCCTTCAGATACTTCTCGCCGTAAGAGCTGAACAAGAAGGCGTTGATGCGTGGGCCAAGCTTCTTAAAGGCCCAGTTGGAGGGGGCGAAGAAGGTGCCGCCAGCATGGTCAGTGCTGTTCAGAAGATCAAAGAGACCGGTTTTCTCCAAGCCAAGGGTGAGGGTGGAAAACTCTCCAGGCAGAATGGAGATGATGTCAGCAGCCTTGGGCGGAGGAATAAGGATGGTGTCGAGGCCATGGATAACACCGTTTGTACCGAACTGAAGCCCATGGTTAGTATGTTGCACGTTTTCGTTCACGAAGTAGTTACTCACAATGTTGATAGCGACAATACGGCTGTAGAAGTTCAGCGTCAGTCCCTTGAAACCGACGTTTACACTCAAGCGCTGAGCGAAATCATCGCTGCCAAGAGCCGGTTCCTTGTAGAGCGTAGGGATGGTGTATGTATGAAGGACACGACCAGCAGGGTAGAACTCGGGTGAGATGTGGTACAGAAGGACCTTCTTGATGAGCTCCTTGCTGGGCTCCTTGCCGTGCTTGGGAATCTTCTCGAAAGCCTTGTCGGTAGGAGCGAAGACAGTAAAGTTGGCAGTGGTGCCATTCAGCAGCTTGACCAGGTCAGGGTCGTCGTTGATCAGCTTCGCCAACTTGGTGGTATACTTGGACTTGGCAATCAGCTCGTAGACGGTTTGATTGGGCTTGTGGTTCGGCGGGTGATGCGGCTTTCCATGGTGCGGCGGCTTGTCGTGGGGCGGTCCATCATGAGGAGGACCATGGTGAGGAGGGCCATCGTGGGGAGGTCTTCCATGAGGGGGCTCATCATGAGGTGGGGGAGGCGGAGGCGGGAATTTGCCTTCATGGTTGCGATGGAATGGTGGGGGCGGCGGGAATTCTCCGTCATGGTTGCGATGAAATGGTGGAGGGGGAGGAGGGTGCTCGCCATGTGGAGGGGGTGGTGGGTATTCCCCATGGGGAGGAGGAGGTGGATATTCTCCATGTGGAGGAGGTGGTGGGTGGTCGCCATGCGGATGTGGTCTCGGAGGACCTTCAAAGTCAAAGTGCCTGGAATGGCGCGAGGAGCCACTACGCATCCAGCCGTCCATGTCAAACCCACTCTCATGGATCTTCTCCCACACGGCATCCTCGGCGTCGACTATCCTGTCAAAGGCATCGTCGAGGACATCCTTGGCGTCGTGGAAGGAATCTCTTAAGCCGAACTCGACAGACTCGAACTCGTCCCTGGTGTCGTCAACGAGGTCGTCGAGTGCACCCTTCAGGTCGTCGATCGGATGCTCCGGATGTGCGAGCTTGTCGTGCGACTCGGATTGAGTGGCAAGCTCATGAAGTATAGCGTCGTCGGGAATGACGAGGGCGGAGCCAAGGGCGGCCAGCGAGAGGAGTCCGGCGAACTTCATCTTGGAGAGGATTGGGAAAGGGGACACGGCGAAAGGGATGAGATGGAAGGAGGGGTATATAGGAAAGGGTGGATCGAATGATGGATGCCGAGACAAGTTCGATGGCGTCAGGACCTGCAGGTGAGCTCGCTGACACCCGCGTATCGGGCTGTCTCCGCAAACTCCGTCGGAGGCTTTCTCAAACACAAAGGGCAGCAGAAAGCACGTTGGCAGAGCGCGGGCGCCACGGGCATTTTAAGTCCAGGCGCAGCAAACTGGGACTTTCGCTTACGACGCCAGCGTCCATGAAGCTGACGACTGCTTCGGCGCCAAGCCGAAATGAAGTGACACGACGGCCCGCTACGCGTAGATCCTCGCCAATGCCGCGTTGCGCTGGGCCAAAGGCCGTCGATGGTGGAATCATCGTGAACGCAACGAAAGCTGCTGCCTGGGCTGACGGCGGAAGGAGCGGGAGCTTGTCGCGCGGGGCTGTGGTTCAGGGCGCGTTGTGTGCTGCGGGGGAGACGGCTGGCCTGGCGCGGCGTCGTCGCTGGCTGCGCGACTCGGAGAATACGGGGACGCGTAACGTGCTGGCCCTGATTGGAGCAGCCCCAGCAGCCGGGGTTTAGCCGCCTCGGCCGACCGCTACGCGAGCTGAGCCCATGATGATGTCAAGAACAGCAGGCGCATCCGGACACAAGCTTTACCAAGCTTTGCTCCATGTCGAGCTCCCGCCTGGAGAACGCTTCCGATGCTTCCCAATGGCCCACCATGCGCTGGATCTACGTCAGCCCGCGCCGTTACCGGTCGGGCATTGCCGTCAGAACCCACCCATCCTGCTTCTGCGCAAGCTGAAGACTTATATTCCCCCCTCTTCTCGCCCGGACTTCCTTAGCATTGAACTGCCTCTCCCTCCTCAACCAGCCCTGTCGATCCTCTAGCACACCATGGCCTCACTCGCGTCTCACATTGATCCCGACGAGCTCATCGAGAAGTTCCACGACCACCCCGCCCACCACCGCGGCTTCCACTCGAGCACTGCTGTCAACCACAACACTCCTTACTCAAGCCGCTATGCCTCAATCAGCCAGCTTTCGAAGTTCAAGATGCCCCATGATGGCGCTCCTGCCGATGCCGTCCACCAGATGCTGAAGGACGAGTGAGTCCCCTTCGTTTCGTTCCGGACCGTCCATTGGAGTAGCTGACGCCTGCAGGCTCGATCTCGACGGGCGCCCCAACCTGAACCTTGCCTCCTTCGTTGGAACATACATGGAAGAGCAAGCTGAGAAGCTCATGATCGAGAACCTGAGCAAGAATCTGAGCGATGCGGACGAGTAGGTTTTCTCCTGCCAACATTACAGAAGCTCACCTAACGACCACCACAGATATCCGGCGATGATGCAGATGTATGTAACCCTGCGACCAACAGTCCGACCAATCTGGAAGCTGACATTGCCTCAGGCACTCCCGCTGTGTCTCCATTCTCTCACATCTCTGGGGTGTTCAGAGGGGCGAAAGGGCCATAGGAAGCGCTACAACCGGATCCAGTGAAGCCATTCATCTTGGTGGCCTTGCCATGAAGCGTCGCTGGCAAGAGAAGCGCAGGGCCGACGGGAAGCCCACGGACAAGCCGAACATCATCATGGGAGCCAATGCCCAGGTGGCCCTCGAGAAGTTCGCGCGCTACTTCGAGGTTGAAGCTCGCATCCTGCCAGTGAGTGCGAAGAGCTCGTACCGCCTTGACCCTGATCTCGTCCGAGAGAACATCGACGAGAACACCATTGGCATATTTGTGATTCTCGGCTCCACCTACACCGGCCACTACGAGCCAGTTGAGGAGATCTCGAAGATCTTGGATGAGTACGAGGCCAAGACCGGTGTTGATATTCCAATACACGTTGACGGAGCTTCTGGCGCTTTCATTGCGCCGTTTACCCACGCCCAAGCTGGTGGACCCAAGTGGTATGTCCCACGCCGAGTTTCATGCTTTGTGCAAAATGCTGACCGTCACAGGAACTTCGAGCTTCCTCGCGTGAAGTCCATCAACGTATCAGGTCATAAATTTGGCCTGGTATACGCCGGTGTTGGCTGGATCATCTGGCGAGACGAATCTTATCTGCCCAAGGACCTGATCTTCGAGCTGCACTACTTGGGTGGTACCGAAGAGTCGTACACTCTGAACTTCTCTCGACCGGGCGCACAAATCATTGCCCAGTACTACAACCTCATCCATCTCGGCTTCACTGGCTACCGTCAAATCATGGAGAACGCACTGTCGAATGCTCGACTGCTGAGTCGGGCGCTTGAGGCTACTGAATGGTACGAGTGCGTCAGTGACATCCACAGGAAGAAGGGCGACCACAAGTTTGTGGAGGGTCAGGAGCCGTTCGAAGAGGGCGATAACAGTGCTGTCTACAACGCCGGTTTGCCTGTCGTTGCTTTTACTTTGAGCAAGAAGTTCAAGGAAAAGTTCCCGCACGTCAAGCAAGTGTCGATCAGCAACCTCCTGAGATCGAAGCAGTACATCATTCCCAGTAAGCTGCCATCCTACCCGTTCATAAACATTCCAGCTAATTTGTACTCCTCCTAGACTACCCTCTGCCCCCCAACGAGGAGAAGACCGAGATTCTGCGTGTCGTCGTCCGCGAGTCCATGAGCCTCGACCTGCTTGATCGCTTAATCACGGACATCTGCGCCGTGACGGAGACAGTCATGCAGAGCGATGAGATTGACCTCGCAGCATGGCAGCCGTTCGCCAACACCATCGAGAAGACCCATGGCAGCCGTGGCGTCAGCAGTGGTGAGAGGCACAAGGCAAAGAGGCCGATGCATCACGGTGTGCACCGAAGTGTGTGCTAGACTCAACTCGTAGCTGAAAGAAGGCGGGCAAACTTCTGACAAAGAAGCAAAAGATACAGAGACATGATTCTGACGATTTCTTTCGCAAGTCTTAATGATGAATCTGATTCTTTCTAAACACCGTCTGTGTCAACTCTTTGTTGAATGCCTCTTCTCTCGCGATGCGTCCTGCATTTTCACCATCGAGCTCTCCCACCAAATTTCTTACTTGAGCGCAACTGCAGTCTTTCAAGAACGAGGCGCTTATCATGTCGATATTTGAATCTCGTGAGGAGTTCTTCCTGGAAGGGGTTACTCCAGCCACTTGGCCACTTGAGGTACCCTCTGCGTGTTACATTTGTTTGGAGGAGTTCGCGTCCAGTTCTGAGAACCCGATCGCTTTTACGATATGCCAACACGTCTTCGGTTCAAAATGCGTCTCCCAACTGCTTGGCAACCACTGTCCTTTGTGTCGTGCCGTTCTCTGGGAGGAAGCCCCGCCGGCTCATCGTCAGGACGCTTCAGGTTTTCCACATGCTTCCGACGGCTCCGATGAGAACGACTGGCACGAGGACTACGACTATGGCTACGATGACGATGACGATGACGATGACGATGACGATGACGATGGCGATGACGACGACGACGATGAAGATGACGACGACGATGGTGACTACGAGGACTATGATGACTACTATCACGATTATGACAACTCTGACTACGAAGAGGGCGAAATCCTCGACGACGGCGACACTGACATGCGCGACGCCTACGACTACGACTTCAATCATGCTAACACCGTCCGCATCCTAAACGCCCCCAGCTGGCCCCGCCGCCACCAGCACTACCACAACCACAACAGCACCGCGCCCATCATCCCCACCCA
This sequence comes from Diplodia mutila, assembly GCA_022560015.1. NCBI lineage: Eukaryota > Fungi > Ascomycota > Dothideomycetes > Botryosphaeriales > Botryosphaeriaceae > Diplodia > Diplodia mutila. The sequence goes on from JAFISB010000021.1 coordinate 65,378, forward strand.
AGCCGACACGCGCCGCTACGACAACGTGCCGCAAGCCTTCGAGCAGCCATCGCCGAGGGACGTACATCCGTGCACCGCGTTCGCCGAAGACGTGATAGACAGCTACGGCGTCGACGCTTACCGAATGAGGGTGCCGGTATGGGTGACCGTCCGCCGGAGGCCCATGGGGTGGGCGTGGCGGGATTTCATGCATTATTGCGCGCTGGAGGGATTTTTGATGCCCGCGCATGAGCAAGCGGATGCCGCGTGGGCGAGAGGAGGAGGGGATGAGGGGTTGGCGGCGCGCGTGCTGGAGCGGGTGGAGCGCGAGGCGTTGCCGGCGATCGAGGCGTGGAATGCGCGGCGGGAGGGGCAGGTGTGGGAGGTGCGGAGGTTGAGGCAGGCGTGGGTGCGGGTGGGTTCTGGGCAGCTGAGTCCCGAGGCGGTGGATATGATAAAGCTGTTGAGCGGGATGGTGCTGGCGTGGAGGTTGGCGAGGGAGGTGCAAGTGTTTGGGGAGTTGTTGTGATGAGGAAGGTTGGTAGGTAGAGTGGGTGAGTGGTGTTGGCCCCCCCCACCCCCCAATGTTGTGAGAAGTGTCGTACTTTACAAGCATTATCATATCATATATACACATCGCATGTCTCCTGTACAAGAAAAATGAACCCAGTCCTTACACTCCCCCGTTTTCTAATTAACCCTAATCTCCCTACACAATCGTGACGTCCCTCTTCCCTCCGCTTTCGAACCATGTCCTGCACGTCGGATTTCCGACGAAGTAACCCACACGCTCAAACTCCTCGCCGTTCAGCGCCAGCGCCAGCCCCCATGCCGTCTCGATGTCGACCATGACGTCGTCCTCGGCCGGCGTGCGCGTGAAGCACCGCGCCAGCAACAAGCACCAGTACACGCCCTGCGAGCTCCTCCTGGACGACGACGACAACGATGACGCCGCCGACAGGCGATTCATCGCGGCCAGCCTGCTCATCTCAAACCTCTCGTCCTCGCCCTCTCCGTCCATCATCGGCGGCGGCACGTCGAGGTAGATGGTGCCGTACGCGCCCTGCAGCGTCTCCTCGCCGGGCACGGCGGCGACGGCGAAGGGCGTGCGCGGGCTGAGCAGGCTGGGCACGTTGGGCCGCAGGAAGCCGTTCAGCGTCAGTGAGCCGCCGATGACGGGGCCGCAGGGGGCGGCGTCGGGCCTCGCGGGCTGGACGGCGGCGTGTATGATGTCGACGACGGGCTCGTACCAGGAGCACGAGTCGGCGTGGAAGGCGATGGCGGCGTCGACGCTCATCCAGGACCACGAGGGGGCGCGGTAGCGGGGCGGGCGACGGGCGATGGTCGTGAGGGACGAGGAACAAGGCGGGAAGAAGGGAACGTCATCGGCGCTGGTGTTGCTCTCGAGCAGCGGTGGGAGGGAGGGCGACGACGAGGTGGAGACGACCCAGGACAGCTCGCTGAGCAAGTGCTTGCGCCACAGGCCGGCCAGGTATGTGTCCTCCATGGCGTCGCGGAAGTAGGTCGCGATGCCCGATAGCGCGGGTAGCTTGTCCATCGGGTCCGACAGCAGGCGTGCGGTGTAGTCATGCACGACGTACTTCCACGTGCGGAAGAGTTTCGGCAACCGCTCCGACTGCTGTGCGAACATGCTGTGTGGTGAGTGCGTCGATAGTCGAGGCTGGTGGATGCGGCCTTTGGGCGAGAGACGGATGGTGGTGAGGCCTGCGGCGGCGCAGTATCCGTTCCAGTCCAGGGGGTTGTTGCTGTTGTTGTTATGGCGGTGGTGTCGGCTGCTGCTGCAATCGCGCGCCTTCTCGCCCGCGGTGCATCGCCAGACGGTCAATTCGCGGCCGTAGATGAGTAGTCGAGGGGACAGCACGATTTCCTGCAGTGCCCAGGCTCGCTCGTGAAGCGGTTCCCGCGCCGGCTGCTCGACGAGCCGCTGCTTACGCGGTAGTAGCAGCATGTTGCCGACCGGGCCACCAGCCGTCTGGACGGGGAGCTTGACAAGTGGATCGCGCGAGCGCTCGGCGTGGAAGAAACCGTCGTGGCAGGAGCGGGAGCGTGCGGCAACGATGGTGATGTGCGAGTTCTGGAAGACTTGCTGCATGCGCGCCATTTCGTGCTCCTTGTCGTCGACGCTGTCCTGCATGATGCACAGCGAGTCGACCCAAAGATATCTCAATCCCAGCGTTCTCGTCGTCTTGACTGCATCCTGGAGCGTCTGTGGGAGCCCGGCAACCTCGATGCCGGCCATGTGCTCCGCTATTGTTTCCATCGACGTTACGACCGGCTGGGATCCTCCCCAGCAGTAGCTAAGTGTGGCGTACGGCTCCGGCTCGATACCTTCCGAGTCGACCAAGCGTACAACGCCGGCAGATCCGTACACGTCAAGCAGCCTAGATGGGAGGGCGCGCCTCTTACGCACGCAAGACAGGTGTCCATTGTCGCACCAGTCCAGCCAGCTCTTGACCGTTGCGAGCTCTTCCGGTGTCCCTCGATTTGCGTCTAGGCTGCAGACGGGAAGTGAGAAGGCATCGCCGTCTTCCACTTCTCCGGCGGCTTGCTGCGGGTCTGCTAGTGGATCACCTGTCACTCTGTTAGCACGACATCAAACGCTCCATCAACTGAACTCGACGAGAGTAGTAACACTTACCATACTCCGTTGCAACGTCGAACAGCAACGTCCCGGGAAATAGGGTGCCCAACCTCCTCACCCTCAGTACAGGCACCAGCGGTGGCTGCTGTGACTCCTGCTCTTGCTCATCGTCCATCACTCCGCCCGGCCACGACGGGAACCTATAGGAATCCCGCGCCACCGGACTCCCTGGGCCACTGCCGCCCTCCGTCTCGAACGAGAACTCAAAATGCACAACCGCATCATCCGCGCTCCTTCTCTTGTCGGCGACACCAATACCACCAACCCCCTGACCCGCCAAGCCGACAGCCACGTTGGCATCCCAGCTCTTCTTCAAGTTGCTCCGCCTCTTCTCCCCCGTGACGACCGAATCGAGCAGCACTCGGCAGAGGCCGCACCTTTGTTCCGCCGACGCCTCAAGCGAGCCGCGGCGACGAGAGTAGACAAGGCCGGGTCGACCTTGCTGCGGGTGACTGCATAGCAGGGACCATGGAGAGCCGGGGCGGTCGTCCTTGGGAACCGACTGCTGTGGAGTTGTGAATACATCAACGCAGCGCTGGCATGGCGTCGTGGATGTAAGTTGGGCGGCGGCATCTGCAGTATCGGCGGGAATAAGAGGAGGGAAAGAGCGTGCGGAAGGTGCCGGCGATGCGGCGGTGTCCAGATCATGCATGAAGGGCGCCATATCCTAGGCCCTAAAGCCCCGAACTTTGTCTCCTCTCAGACTCTCACGCTCCCCACTCAACACCACAACGTCTTTCTTCGAACCCAGAGGGGTTTCCTTCAGGATTTAGGGAGGTTGAATTCTTTAGGGTGTTCACCGAGGGCCCAGAAGGTACAGTCGGACCGATCGGAGCGTGGCACGCAAACACAGCCTTCCTCCCAAGAAAAAAAAGCAGACAGGGCTTCAGGCGTATCGATCAGAAAGCGCGCGCGAGGTCCGACAGGGTTTGTCCCGGGGTGGATGCGACAGCATGGGGCATTCGGGCACGGTTGACATCTGCTTGCCTGTGGGTAGAGTCCCGGGATAAGGGGACGACGACGACGAAGGAATGGAAGGGAGACCCGGGTAGCAGGCTAACAATCTGTGGGGTGGAAGCTTATGGGGACAAGTCATCATTCCTTCGAGAAGAGATGGCCTCTGCTTCTAGCTGCATGATTATTGACGAGAGGCGGTGACTGGAAACGCCCGGGACCCGCAGCGGTGAAAGATCGGCGCGACGAGACACACCACACGCTTACTCGTGTGATTCGTCCTTTCCCTGACCCTATTCTTTCTGTGCTCCCTTTCATTCGTCCGCTTTTTCTTCTTCGTTGGTCCCCCTGTGGCTCGTGGATACGGGTGCCTGCAGCCCAGGCAGCCACTCGCAAATCCGGTCCCGCGGTTCGAGAAACACAATAGCGCATTAGAATGTCTCACTCCGAAGCCTCGACTGGGGGAAAAGAAGGCCATTCTCAGGGGGAGCGCGATGGGTGGAGCGTAAAATCCTTAGCACAAAAAATTCAATAGGCGGCGGGCTCGGGGAAACGTTGGCGCCGTCTTGGAAGCAATCCATCCATGCACTCTGCTTTGACGAGTCGTCGCTCTTCCTTCGGAGCATTAAATGGCCCACGAAATCCATGGGTGAGGTTGACATCCGAAACTTGCTGAAATCATTTCTTCTCTACATCTTTTCCTTTCTTCAGGTTGTGTCGTACCAAACATAACGTCTTCCAGTTCATCGTTGATTTTTTCCCTTTTCCTTTTCCTCTTTCCTTCCTATACCTCACATGTTCTCAAAGAAGAATGTCGGCGCTCCAGGCACCGCAGCCTCAGCACTCGGAGGGAGGTTATCCCTGGTCTCACCCTCACCAAAGAGGACCTTGCCGACCTTCTCACCCTCCTTGACGCCCACAATGTCGACAATCTTCAGCTTGGTAACCTGCTGCTTCAGACCCGGCACCATCTCCTTGAGCGTCGCAATCTCGTCGAACGGAAGACGGCGGTCAAAGACCTCACCGGCCTTCTCTCCACCGTCAAGACGCCTCTTCAGTCCCTGGATGAAAGGCATGGCCTTCTTCATGTCCGGCTTGGCAACTTCCTTGGTGATCACCTTGACGTCCACAAGACCGAGCTCCTCGAATTTCTGGCGCACAAGGTCGAGGTACTTGTCTTGCCAAACGGGGAAGGCCTCGGCAGCGAAGATGGTGAGCTTCTTGTCGTGCTTGGGGTCGAAAGCAACGTTCTTGCCCTTGGCAAGCTTCTTGACCTGTTGACCCTCGGCCGACGTGATGTTCGAGGTAGTGTTGCGCACATACTCGCGGGCAGCCGTCAGAGACGGATCAGGCGAGGCCACGGTCGGGTAAAGTGCGTTCTGAATGGTCTCGGGCTTCTTGAGGACCTCGAGCCACATGTACTCAGCCCAGTGAGGGGCAACGGGCGTCAGAAGGAGGGCCTGGAGCTCAATGAAACGCTTGGCGAGATCGGCGTGCATGCCGATGCCGGCAGCCTTCGTGACCTCACGGTAGAAATCACGCGCGGCAGTGAAGTCGTAGAAGCCGGACTTGAGAGCGAGCTTGTACGAGGTGCTAGTTGATCAGTGTTAGCGATGTCTCGGCTTGTCGTGGTAGATAGACTTACTTCTCGTAGTGCTCCCTCGTCTCGATGACCAAGCTGTTGAGCTCGTTCTCGAACGTCTTGTCCCAGAGGTGCTTCTCGCCGGTGCGTTGAATGGTATCAACGTTCTTGATCTTGCCGCTGTCGCGAGTCTCCTTGTACTGCGCCTCACCGTCGACCACGTGTGCCTCGTTAACCATCTCCTCGCACCACTTCCTGAGCTCGAAGAGCTTGAGAATGATGGCGTTGGCGACAGTCTCCTCAAAGTTGGCATCTTCGATTCCATCACCGGCATCGGCAAGAGCCACTCTGGTTGCGTCGGCACCGTACTTCTTCACGGCATCACCAAGAGTCAGGAAGTTGCCAGTGCTCTTACTCATCTTCTCACCGTTGAGCATAAGGTGACCGTTGACACGGAAACCTTGCGGCCAGTTGTTCTGGGGGAAGAGAGCAGTGTGAATGTAAAGACAGAAAGTAAGATGGTTCTGGATCAGGTCCTTGCCGGAGACACGGAGATCAAGAGGGTACCAGTACTCGAACTCTCTCCGCATGGCCTCGAGATCCTCCTTGAGAATGTCGGTCTTGACATCCGCAGTACGACAGAAGAGGTAATCCCAGACCTCGTCGGTCATCTGCTCGGGCGCAATTCTCTGCTTGGAAAGACCCTGGGTCTTGCCGAAGATGTCGCCGTGCAGGTAGTGAGCAATGGTGTAGTAACTCATATACACGGTACTGTCGCTAAGAGACTCTACCAGCTGGTTAGCATCCCAGGGCAGCTTAGTGCCAAGGCCGTACGATCTCGAGCAGGCCCACTGCGACAGCCAGCCGAGAGTCATCTTGAAAGCGTGCTGAGCCTCGGGGTAGAAGGTGTTCATGCCGTTCTCAAGGTGCTTCAAGACAGTCTCGCACCACTCGCCATCGCCACCGTTCTCGGTGGTACCGTAGTTCATGTACCACTGGTCGAGGTATGCAGCAACACAATCGTCACCCGAGCGGGACATGACCATACCGTCAGGCTCGCCGTAGGCGAAGGCATCGCCCGCGTCAATCAGCTGCTTACGAACGAGAGGCTTGGCATCCTGCACGGACTTGCCAGAGAACTCGCCATAGGTCATAGTGCCCTGGTAGAAGCCCTCCTTGTATGCCAATTCCTTGGCCTCGGCGAGCTGCTTAGCATCCTTGGGAGAGTTGATCTTCATTTTCTCAACCAAAGTCTTCGCAGTGAGATCACCGTACGTAGGCGTCTTGATGATGGGGATGATCTCAAGTTCCGCCCACTCCTTCTTGATGCCGTAGTAGTCCGCCTTTTTGATCAGATCCATCGTGGTGGCGTAATCATCAGGGCTGTCAGAAGGCACGCAAGTAACAACACCGGTACCTTTGGTGGGCTTGACCGACTCCATGGGAAGAATCCTGACATCCTTGTGCGTGGAGAGCGGCGCGTTGACCAGAGTACCAACGACATCTGAGCCCTGGAGGTCGACGACGTGAGGGAAAACACCCCAGTTGGGGAAGATATTCTGGAAGGCCATGTTGCGAGCAGCACGGTGGGACAGGAAGAAGTACTCATTGTCCGTGACCTTGAAAATGCCGTACTTGACCTTAGGGCCAACGAAGCAGCAGGTCTGGCCATACATGGTCTCAGGACGGAGGGTGGCAGGGACAAAGTAGACATTGGCACCGCCAGGGATCTTATCGCCAATGACAGACTTGGCCTGCTCAGGCCACTCAAGGACCTTCATCTTCAAAGCAGTGTACTCCTGGACCGTGACACCCTCGCCAGAGCTACGATCGTGGTCAAGACAGGCTTGGCCATCCTTGGGAGAGTATACGGTGTAGCGCTTGCCGAACTTGATCTTTCCAAGGCCCTTCAAGCGGTTCATCTGCCAGCGGACGAAGGCATCGTAGTAAGGGTTGGCATCGGTAGTGACCATTGATCTACGCCAATCCACACGCGCGCCAATGGAGGTCAGGTCCTCCTGGCATCTCGGAGGGAAGTACTCCAGCCAGTACTGCGGAACAGCGAACTTGTGGATCTCCTCGAGCGGGATGCCCAGGGACAGCATGATCTGGAACTGGTACTTGGTCTTGATGGTCTTGGCATTGGCCTTGCCCTTGGTCGCCTTGAACTTTGTGATGTCGGCCTTGGTGGTCTCCTCGGTAGGAGCCGGAACCTCGTCAGGCTTGGGCTCGGCGATGTCGTCCTCCTTGCAGCCCTCGAAGGTCTTTCCAAACAGCTCAACCTCGCGCACCAGCTTGTCGGCGCAGGCCTTGATGGGCATACCGGTGCAGTGGTAGCCCTGGGGGAACAGGGCGCGCTTGCCCTGCATACGAGCGAAACCGGTGGCGAACTCGACCTTACTCGCGGTGAAGCTGTGGCCGGCGTGCAGGACACCGTTCATGTATGGGTAGGCCATGGTGCCGAAGAACTTGGGGGCCTTGGCACGCAGGTCGTCGGCGGAGACGGAGCCGTAGGGGAACTCGGCGGTGGAGGGGGCATCCTGCTGGAAGACCTTGGATTCCTGCCATTGCTTCTGGTACTTCTTCTCGGCGGCAACGAGGGTGTCGCGTTTGTCGGTCTGCTGGGCGTCAGAGCACGAAATATATTTACGGCGGGGCGGGGCAGCGCACGTTCTCGATCTTGAGGGTGTTCTTGGAGCTGGCGTTGGGGTCCAACGCCTCGAGCGTCGCTTTGGCGGCCGACATGATTGCGGAATGCTCGCGGCGCAGAATGCGAACTGAGGCCCGGTGAACTCTAGGGCTGGGTGAGTCACGGTGGGCGGCGTGGTGGGCTGTCCATGGCGGCCGAGAAAGCGGCGGCAGATGACGCCCGGGCGGTGAGCAAGCGAGCGCGCATGCAAGGGCAGTCGGCTGGCAGCCAGGCCCCAAAGCCGCCGCAGCCCGCTTCAACACCATCACTCTGTCGCCTCGCACCCCGCCATGCTGCGCACATTGGCCCGCCGCGCCGCCGAGCCCGTGCGCCCGGCCTTCGACATCAACAGCAACCCCTACAAAGCCAAACGCCTGTGGCCGCCCAACTTCTCCCAACTCCCGCCGAAGCACCAGTTCCGCCTTGAGCGCAAGTTCAGGCGCCGATCCCAGCTCAAATGGGCTCGTCCACGGTGGAACAAGTTTGTCAAGCTGTCGCAGTGGGCAACAATCACATGTGAGGATAAGCATTGGGGTCATGCTGGGCGGTGTTGCTGACGCGAGGCAGTCGTCACTGTCTATGGTGTACTCTTCATGGACTGGAGCGACGAGATCAAGGCTAAGGGTCGTTCTCAAGAAGACAACCCTCAGCCATTCCAGGGGGTAATTGCTCCCCATGCTTGTTTAGGTGACATGTACATTGACATTGTCAAGATCCGCAACTGGTACAGACGCACCATGGACTCCATCTGGTCCAAACCTGCTTCGTAAACAGAGCAGCCTCGATACTTCTCCACAGCAGCATTTTAAATCGCAGCAGCACTCAAGCTACCCCGTGTTGGATGGCATCTTCAAGCAGTCGGACACATGGTTGAAACTAGAGTCGCTGCAAACTGCCAGGCGCGACAAGCCCAACCATTTCGGATTGCGTTGGTCTACAGCTCGGCAGCATCGTGCCATGAGGGCAACCTCACAATGCCTGATGAATCGAGAAGTGGGCCTTCTCAGGACATAGCAGCCACACCATCCAATCCAACTTTGGCCTGCTCGTTGTGCTAAAGCCGGCAATGCGACACAACCACGCGTAACCGCCGGCATCAGTCCACACAAACTGTTGTCTTGGCGGATTTGCAACAAGCCCGCTCCGCTCGAGATTGGGGAGCTCGTCGCCTTCAGGAAAGTGTATTTCGTTCGTCGTCGCTTTGCGTCGCTGGATGATCGGCCTGCTGTCGTTAGTACAAAAGACTCGGCATTTGAGAATTGCGAAAGTGCAAAAGTGTTCGAAAGTATGGACAGCCACAGACTTTTGAAGTATCATGTGCGCGGAAAGCCTGAAGTCTGGCTGAACGCTTTGGGCAAGCGATTCCGAAAAATATCGGCCGAGAGTTCGGAGAATTCAACAACTCGGAGAATTAGAGCCATCGATTGCAAAGAGCAAACACAAGACAGCGACCCCAATCTCAATCTTACGACCGATTTTCAGTGCATAGCTAAGGATCATGGCCTACACCTGAACGCGTTTCGTGAACACGGCATGCCGCCGTGCAATTGAGGCAGCCAGAGCTGAATCCTACCGCCAGGCTTGTCTTATAGGTCCAAGCCTTCGGCGACACATGCCACAGCTAGTTTCCCCACCTTGGCTGACCTGGTACCGCCTCTCATTGGTTCCTTTACACACCAACAGCGTAACGGGCCTGGCTTCCCCCGCCTTGATGTCGCTGCGTCCAAACCTTCCCGAAGCGCTGAAAAGAGTCATTAAAGCCGACTTTGCCTACTCACATCATACCTGCTGTCTCATCCTCTCAGACCCTTCCAAAATTCCCCAGCTCAGACCACATGTCTTCGGTTCCCCGAACTCGCACTGGCTGCCAGGTAAGAAAACGATCCGTCATGATACTTTCATTGGCTGTTTGTCGCTGATGTAAGCCTACCAGAGCTGCCGTGTAAGGTATGTGACTTCCCGACCTGCACGCCGTGTGCAACTGGTGGCTAACTAACACGCCCTATCTAGACACCTGAAATGTCAGTACCCACTCTCTAGGTCTAATTGGTGGATCCAACTGATGACGAAGAAATCTTGCAGGTGATGAACAGCGACCCTCCTGCACCCGGTGTGCAAAAAGTGGTATCGAATGTATAAGGGGCTACAACATCCGATTCCGACATAGTCTCAACCCAAGGTAACACTGTCCCTTATCCGAACGTCCTGTTTGCGCACGTCATCGGCTGGTACCTGGCGATCCATTCTTGGACCTCGCGGAATGATCACTCCTAATCCTGGATACTGACAGACCAACAGCGTTGCCAACCTCAAGGGTTCTGGAGTTGGAAAATGTGAATACGACTTCTCCAAAACCCAGCCGTGGTGTAAGACCACGCATAACCTCAGCTATGTCGACGAAACTCCCGAGCTTCGAAACATTTACGACCACGATCAAGACCCGGACAGCAACATAGTCGTCACTCCCCCTGGGTGGAGAGACCACGCCACCTTGGACTCAACCGAGGACATCCCCGTTCGATCTCTATCGCAATCCGTGGCAGTACGAGCATCCCCAGAAACCCGTCAGAGCGTCAGTGAGGCCGGGTCCTCCCCCAAACGTCGTAAACTCGAGGTACCGAATCGTGCGGAATCGTCGCACAAATCCCCCGGTCGGGAGAGCAATCCGTTCAGCCGGCCTGCCACCAGGCTAAGGTCCGAGTCTCGATCACAAGTGGCGCCATCAGATATCGCCGGTCTCCATCTTAGCCCTCGAGATGATTTTCCACCGCTAGAGCCTGCATCCTCGCTAGCAAGTAACTTTGCTACAGAGTTCCCCTCTATCTCAAGCACCGCCAACGCGTTATCGCATATATACTTGGACACGCCAGTATGGCCTCTAGAAAAGAAGGAAGAGGCTGCTTTGTTGCGATACTTTGTCGACAACCTAGCTTCCTCGTTCGACCTCTGCGACCCGGATCGGCATTTTCAACTCGTCGTACCGCACAGAGCGGCAGTCTGTCCACCATTGATGAACGCCATACTAGCTGTGGCAGCGAGACATTGGAGCAGGGTCGGGGAGTACGATCCATACATCGCCGAAAGGTACCACTCGGAATGCTTGAAGCATCTGATTCCGATGCTGGATGAAACGGCGGCTTTGATGGACGAGAATCTGCTCGCGGCCACGGTGATACTGCGTTTCTTGGAAGAGATTGACATTCCGGTCTCGGGCGCTGAATCTCAAAGCCACCTTCTAGGGACGCAGGTATTCCTTACGGCGCAAGAGCGGTCGACCGTATACGGTGGGTTGAGACAAGCCGCTTTCTGGGTAGGGCTCCGACAAGAGATATACATGGCGTTTGTCAACCAGCGAACAATCATCCCGGCCCTGGAGCACTGCAACATAGATCGGACCTTTGACACGGCCAGCGACTGTGTGTGGGCGAATCGGATCGTGACGCACTGTGCGGACGTGCTGCGGTACTGTTTCGGTGATGGCGAGCAAAGTTTGGCCAACTACAACAGGCTGTTGGATTATTGTGACGGATGGCTCATGTTCAAGCCCCCGTCCTTCTCCCCCATTTTTTACCGAGCGCCTGACGGCGTGAGCAATACCTTCCCAGAGATCTGGCTTCTGAGCGACGCTGTGACAACTGGGTTACAACACTACCATCTTGCAAAGATCCTTCTAACCGCACATAATCCAAAGGTGCCACGACTGGGCCCAGGACAGAAGAACGCACTCACGAAGATGGATGTACGTTGACTCCCCAGCAGGCTTCGATGCAACTACTCACTCTCCCAACAGGAGCAAATCAAGGAAGATGTGCGGGCGCTATGCGGCATGGCCAACTCGAACTCGCGCTGTCCCCCAAACTACGTGTACGAGCCGTTCCTGTTCAGACATCCGCCAAAATTCAGCCCCAGCCGGGCTAACGCATCTCTTAGAACCGCGTCCATGGCCATCGCACTCGCCGGAGAGAGGTTCACAGAACCGGCGGAACAAAAGGCCCTCATGGAAATCCTCGACGTTTGCGAGACGATCCATGCATGGCCGACGCGAGTCGCGTGAGTGTCGATTTCCTTTCGCTGATGGCATGGGAATCCAAAAGTGCTAAAACCCAGGCAGGCAGATACAGCTGAGAGAGGCGTGGGGATGGCCGACAGATGACGATGACTCGCATATAGATGCGAGCAGGGTCAGCATTGACGGGTTGGTAAATGCGCTGTCTTGATTGTCATTGTGGGGTTTGGAGATAACCAAGGCTGTTCAAAACCAGTTCAACGCGCCATGGTGTTTTTGCAAGAGCATCAATAAGTGTCCGTACTCTTGGTACCCGTTGTGATCAATAATCCCACTGATGCGATTGGGTCCCTAGCGCTTGATGGGTGGCGGACGTCTGGCGGGCAAGACGCTGCGGGGATGCAGCAGACTCTAGCGGCCGCGTGCGCCCCCGACGGTCAAGATGACGCATGCGATGAATGTGGATCCCTCGAGAGCTTCCTGGAGAGGCCGAGGGGCGCCACATGCTCCGCACGCCAGACGGTTGCGGCCGGACCAGACGGGTGGAGGGGCAAAGGCAGGTCGGGCGGAATTCCCGCATCTGCAGTTGTCGTAGAAGCTGCTGACGAGATGCCCAGGCCCGAATCCATTGGGAAGGTGGCGCGCCCATCGCAGGCGCCGAAGAGGGAAAATGTCCCCGCACCTTCCCCAGACTTACTCGCGTTTCCCCACAATCTCAGCCCCGGACTGGCGCACATACTCCCGCCGCAGAGGCGCGGGATCCAGATTGCGGCCAGGCGAGCAGAAGGAGGAAGATCCGAGTTGTGGAGGCTCTTGCGGTCTCGGCGCCGAAAGTGGAGGGGTGGAGGGGTGGAGGGGCTACCTCTTCCAGCGTCGACGCCAAAATGGAAAGTCAGCCCCGGTCGCCCTTTTCTATATCAACGTCCATCAGACCCCATCAATGTCGCCCTCCACATTCCAGCGCTCCTCATGCACTTCTCATGACACATCGCCTTTGACTTCTACCTTCACCCATCACTCATCCCCGCCGCAACTGTCTACGTTCTGATTTTTCTTTGACGATACCCGCCCACCATGGCACACATCCTTTCAAATCCTGCCTTCCAAGAGACCCTGAAGGAGCTCTCCAAAGCCGCAACACCACAAAACTATGCCGATGTTGCCGCTCTCGGCGTCATCGCCCTCGGCTCTGCCGGCTACATCCTGCGCAACTACACCTGGGACAAGCCCGACCCTTACCACTACATCTGGTACGAGCGGCCGCAGCTGAAGAACGGCGGTGTGCTCAACGCCAACAAGGAGACGCGCAACATCTCCCAGAAGCTTGAGGAGACCAACAGAGATCTCGTCATCTTCTGGGGCTCGCAATCCGGCACCGCCGAGGGCTTCGCCAACCGCCTTGCGCGCGAATGCCACCTCCGCTTTGGCCTGGAGACCATGGCCGCTGATTTGTCCGACTTTGATGCCGACACCATCGCGCTCATTCCCGAGTCCAAGCTTGCCATCTTCATCTGTTCTACCTTCGGTGAGGGTGACCCCAGCGACAACACTGCCGGTCTTTGGGACTGGCTGCTCAAGAGCAAGGATGTTTCGCTCAAGAACTTGCGCTACTTTGCCTTCGGTCTCGGAAACAGCAACTACAAGTATTACAACCGCGTTATCGACGTCGTTGTTGAGCAGCTCGATAAGTTCGGCGCGCGCCCGATGCTACCCGTTGGCAGGGCAGATGATGCGGAGGGTGGCACCGAGGAAGACTTCATGGCGTGGAAGGACGAGTTGTTCGCCGTCTTCAAGAACGAGCTCAAGCTTGAAGAACGCGAGATCAAGTACGAACCCACGCTCGCCACCGTCGAGGACGAGTCTCTCGAGCCGATCGATCTCCACCATGGCGAACCCGTCTACCCCCGGGACAACCCCAAGGCAGCCGCAGCCTGCTCTCCGATCAAGCCTCTGACGATTCAGAACCCTCGCGAGCTATTCCACACCAAGGACCGCAACTGCGTGCACATGGAACTCGATCTCTCCGACCACGTCGAGATGAAGTACAAGACGGGCGACCACCTCGCCGTCTGGCCCACCAACCCCGACGCTGAAGTCGACCGCCTCCTCGCTGCCCTCGGCCTGACGTCCCGCGCCGAAATCCCCATCTCCATCAAGTCCCTGGACTCGACCCTCAAGGTGAAGGTGCCCACGCCCACCACCACCTCAGCGCTCTTCCGCTACTACCTCGAGATCTGCGCCCCCGTCTCGCGCGACACCATCCTCTCACTCTCTCCCTTCGCGCCCACGCCGGCCGCGAAGTCTTTCCTGCTGTCGCTGGGCAAGGACAAGACGGCGTACGCGCAGTACCTCGCGCACACGCACCTCAACCTAGGCCGACTCCTCGCGCTGGTCAGCCCAGAGCAGGCATGGACGTCGCTGCCGCTGTCCTACGTGATCGAGACGCTGCCCCGTCTGCAGCCGCGCTACTACAGCATCTCCTCGTCGTCAGTCATCTCGCCGCGCCACCCCAGCATCACCGCGCTCGTCAGCACCACGCCTCTGGCCGCATCCGCAGCCGACACCTCCGCTCCCCCTTCCGTCATCCCGGGCCTCACCTCCAACTACCTCCTCGCGCACGCCCACCACCACCCCACCAACCCCTCCAAGGACTCGGCCCACCCCAACATGAACGGCCTCACCTACCCCCTCGCCGGGCCCGCCAACGACGACACCACCGCGGCGTCTACACCCAAGCTCTACGCCCACGTGCGCAAGTCCAAGTTCAAGCTCCCCGGCGCCGGCTCGACGCCGCTCGTCATGGTCGCCGCGGGCACCGGACTCGCGCCCTTTCGCGGCTTCGTAGCGGAGCGCGCACGCTTGCACTCGATGGGCAAGGACGTCGGCAAGATGGTGCTGTTCTTCGGCTGCCGCCGCGCGGCCGAGGACTACATCTACCGCGAGGAACTCGAGCAGTGGGAGCGCGCGCTCGACGGCCGCCTGCAGATTGTCACGGCATTCAGCAGAGAAGACGGCGAGCCGCGGCGGTACGTGCAGGATCGCGTGGATGAGAGAATGGATGAGGTGCTGGGGCTGTTGGTGGATGGCGGGGCGAATTTCTATATTTGCGGCAGGGCGAGTATGGCGAGGGAGGTTGGGAGGAGGGTTGGTGAGGGGATGAAGAGGAGGGAGGATGGTTGGGGCGAGGAGCGCGTGAAGGAGTGGAGCGAGGGGTTGAAGAGGAGGGGGAAGTGGTTGGAGGATGTTTGGGGTTGAGAGGGAGACATGATTGAGAGCTCAGGCGTTCGGAACTTAGACATCAAGACGGCGTTTATATCCATTTCAAATTCATTGCTCATTATATTTTCTCATAACCGCGTCATCGTCCTCAAGGGACGATTGAATATACAAACGTGGGAGCCCAGAAGCGTTTTACAAACCCAACGGGTTATCCCGCGTCTGATTCTTGCCCCCGAACTTCTCCTTGTCGGCCTGGGCCTGCTTGCCGAAGTCCTCGGCCCGCTTGTCGCCGCCCATCAGCTGCGACCGCTCCTTCTGCTCGCCCGTCATCGGGTCCAACACCGGCTTCGTGAGGCCGCCCACAGTCCCCGTCACCGGCTTCGTCACCGTGCCCACGACCGCGCCCACGGGCGACAGCACCTTGCCCAGCCCGGCGCCGACGGGGTCGAGACCCTTGGCGAGGATGCCTGCACGAATTCTGTCAGTCACCGTCGCAATGAGGGGGGGCGGCTGGACCGATGTTGTGAGGGTTGAGAGTTGGGATGGGAAGGATGGTTGCATGGGGGAGGGAGATGGATATATAGGCAGGAACTCAAAACACCAAAGACGTACCGCTAGGCTGGTTGCCTTCCTCCTCGTTCGAGTTGTTGACGTTGGACATTGCAATGTAGTGTTCTGCTGATTTTGTTTTGCTTCGATATACGGTTTCACCCCGGGATAGCTCGGGGTTTGGATGATACGGGTGGGAGTAGTGTTTTTGGATTTAGGGATGATCAGTTTTGGGGGGGTCCGAGCCGGTTCTAAAATATCCTACAGGCTGACATGGATGTCGACCTTGTTCCGCGCTTGCGTCAAGCTGTTTCTGTGTTGCGACGCAAGTGGACTGGGGGCAGTTGGGCCAGGCGGGGCGGATGTCGTCGGCCGCAGAAGCCGATGATGTCATGGCGGTACGCACACCGAAACAAGGAAGGCCGAAGTCGCGCAACGCCCAGGCTACGTGACCACCAAAGGACTGCGGTCATAAGTGAGCGTCCAAGTGGATTGATTGGCGAGTGGATGATTGCAGCTGGGAAGGCCGACTCCTCGCTACCACAGGGAGCAGCAATTCATGTCCAACCCCATCCTTGCGGCGATACCTCATCTTGCAGACAGCTCTGAGCCGCACCATCTTCCAAGATTTGAGCGTGCGACTCGTCCGATTCGGTACCTCCAAACGTCACTGGGAGAGCAGTATGCATCGTTTGTGTGACCTGACATTCTTTTCGTCCCCGCGCCCGTCAGAAACTGCTATAGCCGTCTGGGCGTGTTCAAACGGAAAACATTACCCAATCCATGTTCGACATGCCCATGACCCTTCGCCATCCCATATGCACAAAAGCCCTCCGTCGTCAAGAGAGATATACACCGCACACAAAACGAAAGAAAGATGAAAGAAAAGGCGAAACGTAATGTCAACGAGTCGCAGTAGCCGGGCAATCCTGCCCCTACCCGCTCCTCCTGTTCTCGTCCATGCGAGATTTCCTCCCCCAGCTTACACGCCTTCTTCCATCCCAACGTGTCGCCACCATGCTGCTTTCAGGCCTTCATTGACCATGCTCTCAGCATCGCCGACCTGGCGTCTCTCGTTGATTTCCCAACTCATGGTATTGTCCACCTTGAGACGCTTCACGCGGCTCGCCATGGCGATCGCTGTACTCTTCGCGCTTATCGACTGTCCCGACTGCCGCGTCAATCCTTGGAGCATGGTTTTCTGGTTTCTAGGGCTTCTGCGCGCGCTGCTTTCCCATTCGCTCCTCATGACTGGCAACTGTCATTGCAAAGGCTCCGATGACGACGAGAGTCTGTTCAGATGCAGGTACACGTCCGTTCCGTATCTGAACAATGTCAGTCAGAGGCTGATCCAAACTCTGTTCTGGGCTGTTGACAAGTACTCACCCCTCCATGCTGATCAGTTTCAAGTCACCGCCAAAGTACCGCGCGTAGAGTCTACTGATGGGCAAACCGTATCCAAAACCAGCCATTGGCGCCTTGAAGTCACTCTTGTTGAAGTCTGGATCCAAGTTGGGAGTCTGATCTACCGTGGTGTACATGTACGTCCAAACAAGCGGAATCGCGCTGCGCGGGATGCCGCCTCCCTCATCGGAGATCTTGATCGTGATGTCCTCTTTACCCTCTGCCACAATGACCTTCGTCACCGGGAATTCCTCCTTGTCTTGACCGTGCCTTTCGACAACGGCGCGCAAGGAGTTCTTCAAGGTTTCGAAGAGCATGTGCGACAAGTGTCCCGGAACGTACATGAAGTGGATGTTCGGATCGCAGATGAGCTGGATTTTCGGGGCGTCGAACAGGCCGTAATGATCCTCGCAAACGAACCGGGCGTTCTCGATGGCTTCCATAGCCAGCTCGCGCACGTTCGTCTTTGTGCAGATGATTCCGACATAATTGGGATCGCTCCGTTGCCGCTGGTCCGTCAACGCAATGTGTTGTCCGATGAGCATACGAATACCAATACGGGACATGTAAAACCGGTCGAGGAAGGCTTGGACGTTGTGATCAATTTGCATTCGCTGTTGTTTCCGTTTCCATTCGAGGATACCCTGGGCTTTTTTTCACATGTCAGCCAAGCAACACCTGCAGCGACTAGTCTCTCAACATACCCACAGTCGTCACCACGCTGTCGTGGCGACGCTTGATCTTCTCCAGCGTTTGAGCGAACTTGAGGTTGTACTGGTGCAGCTCAGGCGGCCATTCCTGTCCGTCATCCGCTGCGACGTAGTATCTCTTCGACGCGGCCACTTTGCTCTGGCCGTTTCCATTGCCGTTATCCTCGAGGCCCCTCGGCTCGGAGCGGTATTGGCCTTTGGTGATGCTGGGGTTCGGGGTGGTCTGACTGAGGATTCTCGACTCCTTGCTGGCCTTCTTAGCAGGCTTCAAGAGGCGTTCGCGCACCTCTTGCGACAGCTTTGGTCGGGGAAGGGTGACGAGTTCCTAATCATACCACCAGCGTCAGAAGGTCCAAAGAACAGTCGATCCAAGGCGTCGGTACATACCTCGAAGGATTGGGCGTACCAGTCCTGCACGCGCTTTATTGAGGGCATATCGTTCAAACCGTCCGGCAGTTCCTCCAGTTCCTGCACGCGGTGGGCAAGCCGGATGGGGAGTTCCTCGGAAAGAAACTGGGATGCGCGGAACAGCGTGCCTGAGGCAATGCTGTTAGTATGGCCCTCGAAGTTGCTCCGGAGGGCTGTTTGCATACCGGTAGAGGGGCGCTCGCCGAACTGGACCATCTGGCGCAAGCTGACTCCGGTGGCGGGGAAGCCAGCATAGTGCCGGATGGTGTTCATGAGCTCAGCCGTCTTCTTCCAACTCATGGCGGGAGCAGCTGCGCGGCCTCGCAGCGCGCGGATGGGGGTTCAATGCGTATATGTAGCGCGCCAGCGTGGTGTAGTAGGCCGGTGGTGAAGGCGAGTCTCTGGTCTCCGGCGGCGCGCGCTGGTCCCCGCGACTAGGAGCTCTCGGGGAGAGACCGAGGTATGGGCGAACGCAGGGCCGGTCTGCACGACGGCGGGGCTGGGGCACTGGCTGGGTCCAGGGGCTCGGGCACGGCGCAAGCGACAGCACAGTGCAGACTGGTGGTGTTC
Organism: Diplodia mutila; assembly: GCA_022560015.1. Taxonomy (NCBI): domain Eukaryota; kingdom Fungi; phylum Ascomycota; class Dothideomycetes; order Botryosphaeriales; family Botryosphaeriaceae; genus Diplodia; species Diplodia mutila. The sequence goes on from JAFISB010000021.1 coordinate 84,110, forward strand.
AGGAGAGCGCAAGCTGGAGAGGCTCGAGAACGGGAGACGCGGGCGTGTGGATGGGAGTCATCGGCTGCTTTTTCTGGAGCTTAGAGAAGCCGCCGAGGCGAGCGAAGCGCAGACCCCAGACGTCGCTCCCGTCTGCCCGCATCGCCTTCCCCGCCTTAGCAGCCCCAAGCCAAAACCCAACCCTACGCACCAGTGCTTTCACGTGCCAATCCGCAGTGCGGATGGCTCAAGTTTCAGTGCCCAGCTGACACGCAAGGCGCCCGCGCGGCGTGGCATCTCTTGACCGCTCAGGCCGACACGCGCGCCGCCAGCGCTGGTGGAGCGGCGCAACGGCTGCTGCTGCGCGTTTTCAAGGTCCTGCACGCGTGCTTCCCTCGGCATGCAATTGCTGGTCGGGACCGCTCGGGTCGAGGGAGAAAGACGGAAGCGGTAGCTACCTCCCGAACATTTCCTCTGCTGGCGAGCGCCTCCAGACTTTGGGAGCCCTGCGAAGGGACTCGCTACCCATTAGCCCGAGCCTCAGTCTGCGTAGGGAAAGAGAGCGTGTGCGCTGCGGCAGTTTTGCCGCACACCGTAGGGAAAATGCCGCGCAGCTAAAGCCGCTTGGCTGTTCGAGCAGCGCGTGCAATGAGCCGCATTGCGTCAAAGGATACGTGCAGACGATCATCTGGCGACGGCAACTGCATTGCTCGGCTGGGCGGCTACTTCTTGATGTTGTGGCATGTGTAATTTTCCTAGGTGTGTGCGATTCTGGAAAGCGCCCCCGAAGCAGCTCTGACGCAACCAATGCCCAACTTTTAGCGTCCGCACATAGCGCCTTCTGCGGGTACACGCTCCGCACAGATCTGCGTCCATTCACAACCCTCCCACGCTCCATTAAGCGCCCGTGCAACACGCTCCTTCAGACTTGCGCAGCCAAGTGATAATGCCCAGCCACCAAGACCTCCCTGCGACAGACAATCCCCACTGTCTGTTATCGTCATGAAACCCTCAGGCCCAACACCACGCATAACCCCTCTACGCTTTCTTCACCAGATACCCCGTGCAGTGCGGCAGCACGCTCCACGCCATCAAGCTCTTCAGCTCCACCTTCGACCACCCATCCTTTCCCCCAGCATCCAGCAGGATCTGCTTCGTGTGCCGCTCCATGCTGCAGCCAAGAAAGAGATCCCATCCGGCCAACGCGTACACCGTCTGCAGCACCCTCGAGACAAGGCTGCCACCCGTCTCCTGCCAAGGATTCACGACGTGCTCGTGCACGACCATCCTTCCACCAGGCTTCAACAGCTTGTACAAACCCTTTACCGTTTCTTCCGGCCGCGGCACGCCGCACAGCACCCTGACGCAGCAGATCTCATCGAAGATGCCCTCGGACCCGTTCTTGAAGAGACCCACGTCCGCCAGCGCTGGGATGAGGCTCTCTGGCTGTGCACCCGCGTGCAGAACCGTGTACTTATCCTCCAGGCCTGCCTTCTTGGCATTGGCGCGCAGCTTGCCGTGCAGCTCGTCCGCTGGCTCGACGCCATAGACGCGCGTGAGGTGCGACGGCGTGAGGTGCACGAGGATATCTGCAAGAGTGGACCACTCACATTAGAAGGTCTTGTCTCAGAACGTGGCGTGGAGGAAGGGCGGATTTCCTTACCACCGCTACCGGGCCCAACGTCAAGGACGGTGCCGTGGATGGAGCGAACGAGGGCGACGGCGTCGTCAGCCATGCCTTCAGACATGGACTCACCTGTTGCACAGCACAGTCAGCAGCTGGGAGTCTGGGAATCGATTGTGGTAAGTGTGCGTCACCGTATGCCATCCAGAAGCGAGAGAAGGCGCGGTCGCGCAGCTTCGAGAATTGGAGAAGGACGCCGGGCTCATGCTTGACCGTGACCGTGTCAATGATTGTCAGGATAAACTCTTCAAAGCAGTATGATTAGTTGGATGGCCCAATGCGGCGGGCGCTGCAGTATAACGAACGATATAGTCCCAGGACGATGAGGTAAGTTGGCATGACATTGCGCAACAGCTTCTCTTTGGGAGTGGGTTGGGCCATTGCAACAAAGCCTTGGTGATAGGCGAGGTCCGGTGAAGTTCCAGTGAAAGCCGTCAAATTTCTATTTCAACCCGCATTCCGGGAACTTTTCGGATATTTGTACTGCTCCGGGAGACACGCGCGTACGTGGGGGCTAGCTTCTACCGTGGAATTAGTCATTGACCGGCGGTTACCCGATGATACCAAGACTCCAACGTCAAGCCAGATTATGCGGGAGGTGGACCCTGGCGCGGAGCGGAGCGGAGCGGGGGAGCGGTTGCCTAAGCCGAACGGAGAGAGTTCCAACTACGTACTCATCTCTGAACTCCAACACCACCATCGCTGTCCAGATGACTCATCCGCAGCTGGCCACGCATCGCAGCCCGGGGCCAACAACAGCTGATACGACCGAAAGCAGGATTCTCTCCAGGCAGCCGTCCTATCAGCGGAAGCGACAAGGCGAACGTTTCGCCTTTTTGCCCTTTTTTGCCGCCATGAGGAAGACAGCGCGCCACGGGACCAACATCACGCTGCATGCTGCGAGTCTGGATTCGCCAATCCCCACAGATGGCGCGTTCAGGCAGCACTGATCGACTTCCTGCTCGCTTCTTTTGCTTGAGCTAAGCCATGTTTCTGTGCGCCACCTACCCTTCACAATCACGATATAGCCAAGTCAGATTTCCGACGTGTATATCAAGTGCTTAGTCACCCATACTGCGGCAGACCGGCTCTGAAAAACGCTCATTTCAACTGCTCTTGCTTGCGTCAGCAGTGCGTCGGCTTGAGGTTGGTATTTATTCTGCTGATTAACACGCTCTCTCGACGGCAGAATCTGCCGCTCCCGGACATCGCTGGTGAGTGAACTGACTTGTGTTTTGCTCCCAACTTCCATTCACCCTCCAGAGTCTTGCCTGTCGTCGAGTTGAATCATAGGGCTTCCTGGCAATTGCTAAAAGATGGATTAGACGGGCGCCAAAGACGGCCGGTCCGTCCATGTTTTGACGCGTTGGAAAAGCTCGTATTGAGAACCACACATACGGCACATTTCCCCGCACTCTTATCAGCTTGCGTACGCTCCAGGCAGAACTTGTTCACTCTGCAGACCGGTCTGCCTTTTCTGATCACTTTCGTCGACCCCGCCACACCCGTCACATGTAGCAGGGATTATAAACCCCTCGAACCCTGGTCAATGTAGCACTAGGCTCAACGGCGCCTTTTTATCCTTGTTCCTGGATCGCCCCGTCCTCTCAAGGCTCTGCAACCAATAAAAACGAGTTGTCTTCCAACCAGCGGCCAATTGAATCGTTCTCTCAAAGACCCTCTCCATCTCACTGGCCACCAACATGCCCATGAATCCATTCCAGCCCCCACTTCAGCACCCGCACTGGGACCCAGATCGTCCATCTGTGTTACTGTTGAACGATTCGCATCCTCAGAAGACGCCACGATCCGTATCCTTTGAGGGCAATCTTCTGAGTGGCACTGCCTTAGCTTCGCCAATGTACCACCACGGCGGAAACATCCTGACCGCTTCGGCACCCTTACCAGAATTGCGCGCGTACGAGGCGCTCTCTCACGATGACCCATACGACAGCTGCTCGATTGATTGGTCAATTTTCGATGGCATGGACTTGACCATGTCCTCGACCATATCGGCTATTGGAAGCACTGACTCAAGACCGTCCATTTTCCAACGTCGTTCCGCTTCGGATACCACTCCGCTTGGGTTCGCAACTAGCCACTTCAGTAGTACACCATCTTGCGGTTCTTTCGAAAGCTCCTTTTCGCAAACAAACGGCGAGGACGTCATCACATCTATCGACCCGAAAGCAGCAGATCTCTGTCATCGCTGGCTCTCTAACTTCTCTCCTTGCTGGCCCGAGGAGAAAGACTTCGCGGCTTTGGAGCGGCTTACCGGTGAATCCGTTACTAGGATCAAACTTTGGTTTGGCCAACGACTGTCCCACCTCGCGCCCCTCCCGCCAGCCTCTTCGCTCTCAAGCACGAGCAGTCAATATCTTCAGCTTGCCTCTCCTCCATCATCCTCGCCACCAACCCCTTCCCACTCTTTACCAATCACCGAAGCAGGCACCTCCCGGAACATCACCCCTCCGGAGAGTCATCATCACAATCGAGCTTTTAAGCCGCAGACTCACCGCTGCACACCCACTACCAACCCGGAACGCCTCCACACCCGAGACTCATCACGTCCCTTCCAGTGCACGCGTGCCTGCGGCCGCGCCTTCCCACGCAAAGGCGAGTGGATCAAGCATGAGCAAAAGAGCTGCCCGCAGCGCGTCTGGTTGTGCACCGTTGGCGCCGCCATTGTACTCTCCTCTACGGAAAAAGCGTCCGGTCAGCGGCACCTATGTGCTTCGTGCGGCGAGCCCGAGCCCACCAGCTCGCACCTGGTCACCAAGCACTGGGAAGACGAAGACGATGGAAGGAGGTGGTGCCGGAAGCAGTTCATGCGGAAGGACCATCTTATTGTTCATTTGCGGACCGTGCATGGAGTGGAAGATGCGGAGCTGGGGTATTACGGAGCTGGCGGCGAGTTGAAGGTTGGGGAAGCGCTGGAGGGGTGGTATCGCTGGTGTGGATTTTGTCGAAGGGAGGACTGCTTTGAGGGGTGGAGAGAGAGAATGGATCACTTGGGTCGGCATTTCAAGAAGGACGGGTGGACGATGGGAGATTGGCGGGGTGTTGCGGGACAGAGTGGTGATGGAGGCTGAGTGACAATGCGTAAGCAAACATTCACAACAATCGAATTGCAAACGAACTGACGAGACCAGGAGATTGTGTGCGCCATCCGGTTTCAACCTCTCGTAATATCTACCCTCGGCCCTTTTCCCTTAAAATATGGAAAGAGCTTTGCCTCATTCTCAGATGTGCAGCGCGTCCGAATGCTGCGTGGATTGTGCAAGTGGCACACCAAGTTTCTGAGCCATGACAACCTTTACCAGTGCGTCCACAAGTGTGGTGCAAAGCAGAGGCCATGAGCGGAGAATACACGAGGAAATCAATTTCTCAATGCGTGCTTTGGTGTTATCTCGCGCCGTAGCTACAGATGAGAGGGGTCGTATCTATTGCGAAGAGCCCGAGCAGAGCTCGGATCTCTTGTGTAAGCATCACCACGACTCTTCCCAAGGACGAGCTCGCTCAAAGGGTTGTTGTCAGCGAGATTTTCACAGGAAGGACCATGACCTAGCCCACTTGAGAACAGAGCACGGCGCGAAGGAGCAGGAAAAACTACATGACTTTGCTCGATACAGCGGCGTGGACAGGAACGAGTGCGAGCGAGGAAGCGTATCAAAATTGCCTGTGGGGACTACCAGAAACTTCCTGGATCAAGGAGACGAGATGTTCATAAGTATTGAGAGCAAATGATTAGCAATATCTAGAGGGCGCGAGCGGGATCCTTTGGAAATGCAATGCAATGTCGAGCTTTTTGCCGAGGCGCTTCAGGATGTCGCAGTGGTCGACGAGCTTGGTCTTGATATCCCACGATCCTCAGTCATGCTATGGGTTTGCTTCTCCGGAGATTCGAGGCGGGTACCTTGAGTAAAAGGGAACGGATTCGGGCGTCAACGGAGTCTCTAGACCCTATATTCCCGCGGCACCCACACAATGGAACAGGATTGTACTCGACGAAGATCATCATCACCTGCGCAATGGTATCCAGCATTTTGGTGTATGGATGTTAGTATACAGGACAAGCCTTGCTGGCTTATGTTAAATTCAGGGCCAGAACTTGAGACAACGAGATTCCGGGCTCAACTCCTCAATCAATTCATTCAACTATATGTACGTGCGCAGTACGCTGAATGATAGGACATTCAAACTCAGGCCAAAAGATCCCTCAATACTTTTCCATGGAATTTTCCATTTCAATGCCAAAAGCGATAGGCTTACGAGGTACCGGAGCAGCCGACGAAGTTGTTGCCGCTGGCACCGGTGTGGGTGATGGCACCGGCATAGCCGCAAGAAGTGCTGATGACAACACGGTCGGCGCCGGGAGAGCCTGCAGCGAAAGATGTCAGGGACGGGGTGTCAAAGTGCAGAGATATTCCAGCGAGTACATACCACCACTGTAAACGCCGCTCCTCAGAAGCGGGAACTCCTGGTACGGGCCGCTGACGGCGAAGTCGAAACCCCTACACTATGGTCAGAATGCACAAGACATTTCACGATTGGAGATTGGGACTTACTCGTAGTTGTTGTAGGTGTGAGGGTAGGTAGAGCTGCCGGCGGTGTCGTCGGCCTGGTAGTAGGAGCAGGCGGCGTTGGCAGCGGCGCGGACCTGGGCGGCGGTGTACGAGGTGGAGCCGCAGGTGGTGGCGGACTGGCGGACCTCGAGGGGCTTGGCCTCAGACTTCTCGATGGGGCTGGCGATGGCAAGGCCCAGAAGCGAAGCCAGGGGAATGAGGGACTGGGGAATGGTCAATGTGGCTGCGGCTAGCACGGGAGGATGGCGGGAGGGCGGACCTTGAGGACAAGCATTGTGGCTGGCTGGACAGATGACTGGCTACGAATGAGGGTGAATCGACTGGCTTCTGGAGGAGACTGTGAGGAGGTTTAGGTCGCGTTTCGAGGGTGTTTTATAGACGGAGGCTCTTCGATGTCAGACCTGGGGTAGGAGAGCTCCGAAACGGCCCCACGCGATGCTATCTTATGACCGGAGCGAAGTCGGCGAATAAGAGATACGAAGATACACAGGTGGTGCCCTAAGACTGGGCCAAGTCTGCATGACTTCGGTAGCGCCGGAGGAGATATGAAAGTGGTAGTGGAATAATAGTGGCCTTTAAACGAAGGCGGCAGGTGGCGGCTTCCCGGCACGCCATTGGCTGCGGGAAATATAGCTAGGAGCAGCGGACGAAGTATGCGGAAGCTGGTTGATGCAGCAGAGGTCTGACGAAGCTGGAGACGAGCAGGATGGACAGGGCACCTGCTATTCGCAGCCGCGGGGCCATGCAGGGCCAGGGCGCGCAGTCAGCCATTGCAGGCTGCTTGTTCTCGAAGCGCATCAAGGAACAGGCACTGTCAGCCAGCGGGACCAGTCAAACACGAGAAGCGCAGGGTGTCGAGGTCTGGGGCGGGTCGGGATCGGCAGAGGCGGAGCGGGTAGCCAGGCCGGAAACGGAAGGCGCTTGCTGTTTCACTTCCCGCAGCCGCTCAAGCTCAGCCCGCGACCTCATCACCATCGTCCATGTGCTAATCTATCTCGGCTGATTGGCGGCCCTCCGAGTTGCTATCACCTAAAACTCTCCTCCATGGCCTTCGAGCTGTCGGAACTCGCCTGGCTCGAGCGTGTAGCCAGCGCAATGTCCGTCCGCGACGTCATCTGACCGCCACCACGTCTTCCCAACGCGCCTGTCACCGACTCTTCCGACGGGCCCCCGCCTCGCGAACAGCTCACCAGCTTCTATCGCTCCCAATTTACTCCCCTCGGACCTTTATCCTGCAATTGGCCTCGACAACCTCCCCTCACCGCAATCCATACCGCCCGCTGAGCCTTTCCACCATGGCCGCCAACCCGAGCGATATCATCGCTGCCTTCGCCCCCGACGCCATCTCCGTTCAGGAAGCTGCCGAGAAGCTCGCCGCCCCTGCCCGGCAGGCCTTCGAGAAGGATGGCGACCTGGGCAAGACCGAGCACGAGCTGGAGAGGCTGTGGACCGCCGTCACCAGCGCCGCCGAGCAGACCCCGCACGGACAGCAGGACAAGCTGGTTGACATCGTGCGCGCTATCAAGGAGATGCCGCAGCCGACGCACGAATCCAAGAAGCTCGAGATCTGGGGCGAGGAGCAGCGTTGGGAGCAGCTGCCGCTGTTCGGCGCCAAGGCCCGGGAGGGGCTTGACATTGGTACGGCTGTCGGCCACCTTATCGTGAGATGAGCAGAGTGGCTTACGTGCAGTGGTATTCAGCTTCGGACAAGCCCGACGACAGCTTCGTGAACCTCAACGCCTTCTACGCTCGTGTGACTGCCGCCAATGTCTGCGACCTCAGCCTCTACGCCATCTGGATCCTGCGCGCCGCCCTCGAAGACCCCGAGGAGGACGACATTGCGACGGATACAAAGCCTGCAAGCCTAAAGGCCGCTTCTGTGTGGCTCATCTACGGCGCGGAAACGCTGTCGAGACTGAGCCAAGAGAAGAAGCAATTCGACGGGAAGATGGCCAAGCCGGGGAGGAGTCTGTCGATATTCAAGGACGCTCCGGGCTGGGGAGGCTTTTGCGAGGATCGGTGGGAGACTTGGGTGGATCGTCTTACCCCTTTGAACGAGGCGAGCATCGCAACCGACGCGAAGCCGTTGGTCGGCCAGGCACTGGAGGCGGCGTCCAAAGTGGCCAAGAGCAGTGCCTAGAGGCAGATTTCAAGCATGAAATAGGCTTGTGGGAGCTCTGGTGTCCATGCACTGATTGAGCCGGGAAAAGAAAATTAAATCACAGCTGGAAGACGCGTTTGGCTGACATGTTTGATAGTATGTACAATGCAATGTTTAAACTGCCAATCTTGCACCGTGTACCTATCGTCATCACTGGAGATCCACGAGTGTCAGATCGCGACGGATCATCATATTTCTCCGCAATGAAACGTGAGTTTGAGAGACGGCGGGGCTTGCCTGAATGATCGACACATCCTCAACAAGCGATGGGTCAGCTGCATTAAATGATGGGTAACGGCACTCGGCTTGCTAGCAACGGAATAGGAAATTGTCAAGAAGAGCCGTCAGCTCTCGTGTCCAATTTGGGCAGCAGATCGCCAGTTTCATTTTCCTCGGCCACAGAAGGTTAGCCGAAGTTTGAGAGGCATCCACTTCTGCCTTTCAACACCAGGCGACGTCAACATGGTTGTCAGGTGGTACGATTCACGAACGCCGGTGGTGACTGCACGTACAACCATAGGTCTCGAGTACAGAATATCCTTACCACAGGCATAAAATGTTTGCTCGTGTCTGCTCGTGTCTGCTAGCCAGGCCTCCAAGTTTATCAGAGGGACCCATTCAAACACGATGCTTCGATTTGCCCTTGGAGTTCCGGCACTGGATTATTCCAGCCCAAAGATCATCATCACACGACCATCCTTTTAAGATCTCTTTACAGAAAGATTCGCGTCTACAGCTTCGTGTCAGGTCAAGTGTTTCGGAAGATCAGATTTCACATTGACGAACACATCATACTCCACCGTGAAACGAAAAAGCATTCAACACCCTCAAACTTTTCATGTGCGGAGGGTGATGATTCTGGTGGTCGCTTGCCCTAGTGTTTAAATCCGTAGGTAGGAATTCATCGAGCGGTTCATGCTTTTATGATCTTCTGCACGTACCCCAGGCAGATCCTTCGACTACCCCTTTATTTTCACCCTTTTCATTCAATGCTCGGCAATGTTACATTGCTGAGTGCTAGCAAAATGGATCTTAAGCTCGGGTGCGCCAATAGAGAGCACAGCAGTATCTCTACAAAGAGCCTCCGGCTGCCAGTTCCCGGACGCTCTCCTCATCAAACACCACACCTTCCTCCACATCCAGACCAATCATAATGCACGCCACCAAGAACATCCTCTTCGCCATCGTTAGCGCCGGCCTGGCCACCGTCAGCCGTGCCGTCCCCACCCCCACCCCCGCCGCCGACGCCGGCCCGACCGCCAACGCCGTCCGCGCTCCGGGCCTGCATGAGGTCGTGCCGGTCGGCACGCCCTACGAGATCAAATGGGACCTCACGCCCTACAAGGACGGCACCGTCAGCCTCACCCTGCTCAAGGGCCCCGCCAGCAACGCCGCGCCCTTCATGAGCATCGTGAACAACACCGCCAACGACGGCTCTTTCACCTGGACCCCGCCCAACACGCTGCCCGACAGCAACGGCGACACGGGGTACGGCATCATGCTGGTCATCGATGCCAACGGCGCGTACCAGTACACCACTCAATTCGGCATTTCCAACTGAAGAGGGGGAAAGGGGGGAGGGAGAGGGAGGGAGAGGGAGGGAGACGGTAACGAATCGATATAACTTTCTGGACGGAAGCCGCCGGGCGGCGCAATATGGATGGTTTTGCGGGACGAGGACTGTATATACCCCCACGCACGAGCGAAGTTATGCAAAGGCTGTTTTTTGTCATTGTTTGCTATCTAGAAACCCAAGAAACCGATGCCCCCTTGTCATGGGTACAATTCCTCTTGATGAATACACCGATAGTTGTACCAGTGTGTTGTCGTGCACAGGGAAGTGACAGGCGATGTAATGGGAAAAACTCCGTATTAGAATACACGCATGGTACTATCTCCATGCCCTCCCGAAAAGGCTACGGTAGGGCTGTACAGCCGCAAAGCTAATTTTCACGACCGTGTTACGTACCAATACTCGAGCTGAAACGGGAAGCGGTGTCGAGAGTGGCTGTTACTCAAACACTCCAAAAGCATAAGTCCACCGGTTGAGTAAGGAAAGCATTGGGGTGATAGGTGGACCTGCACTCACTTCCCGGAAGGAATTGATTGGGGATTGAGTTGCATTGTACGACCTGTGAGCTTTTGACAAGGATTCCCTTAGAGCCAATTCTCTCGACTTGTTTGTTTGAGTTCGTATGTTGTGTTTGAATCTGATGGATTAACTCCTCTAAGGGGCTATGCAACCGTACGCAGTAGAAGACTAAATACACGACTGAGGTAGACTGAGCCTAATTAGGCATTCCATTCTGGGTATCTGCTATGTGCGGCACTCCCGGTCTTCAACATGTTGCTCCGAATACATCAAGCAGCAGCTTCCTTCCCTGTCTCAGACTCGCATGATTTATATCCATCACGCAGCTCTACACAAGGACACAAATGCTGCTCAGCCCCAACTGTGTCACGCCGCGGAAGAGGCTGAGGCTGGTATGTCTTTGTGGGCGATGTCCCTCTCCGTCCCTGCTGCATTGCTGGGGAGCTTCAACAATATAATCATCAACGGCAACCTCATCTTTCACGTACGACCATAGGTCGCAGAATGCAGGGCTTCCCGTCCGCTCAGCCGTACTTAAGCTGCGAACCGGCCGATTAGTACTCAAGTGGGTGACCATTGGGGAATCCCGGCTGTTGTACGTTTTGCGTTTTGTTGGTGAGAACTTTTTGAGCGGCCCGACTACCCTATACGAACCACCATTCCTTTTTGGGAAAGCCGTTCACCAACTACGCTGCACACACTTCATAATCTAAGATACCTTTTAAAAGTTACATAAGTGTGTGAATTCGATGGAGCCTTCTCGCAGTTTGATGAGGCGAAACGCGGGCGCGTTCCGGCCACATTAGCGGCTACGGCTCCATATTGGCTGAAGACTGGAGACTACTACAACCACTCTGGCTTGATGCGGGGTAAAGCTTGTACGCGTACTTACAAACAGCAGCACCCATCTCAGGTCTCTCGTTGTCCAAGCAGGCACTGTCAGCAAGTCGGTCCTGAAACGTCTTCGCTGCATCAAGGCGGTAGTAGGAGGGTTGGTTTCTTGCCAAACTCTGGATGCGCTATCATCTCCAGCAGCCTCTGGATAGCAATGGGACAAGTGTCTGGTAGCTCATGTGAAACAGCCAGGCTTCTGCAGGGCGATGCTGGTGTAAGCGCGAGCTTATCGAATAGCCATAGATGTAGCAGAATCGCGGAGTGGCTGTGACAGCTGACAGCCACGTGGAGAATGGTGGGAGGGAGGTGTCCTCTCTCTTTTCGATGGAATTCATGAAACGCATGGGGAGAAGACGGTGGACGCGCGGTCTGGGGCGTGGAATGTAGAGTAATCATGGCGGACACGATTCATGACGAGTACTGGAGATTGACGAGGGAGGCTGGGCTGGATGCAGGGCTCATGCGGTCTTCGGGTGCGTCTTTGGCGGCAGTCACAATTCTGAATTCTGGGGGAGAGAAGCGACGAGATGGGCCCCTGTGTTTGTTTAATTAAGCGAGGCGAAGACGAGGCGCGAAGGTGCGCAGCTGGCTCGAACACAGCTCGCGGCGAGTGCGAGGTGGGCAGTGAGGCCATCAGGCTAAATTCGGCGGAGGGTGGCGATGGTGCTGAGGCGAGACGATGCGAGTGGGTCTGGTGTTGAGGGCGGGCTGCGGCCTCGGACACCTGAAACCTCTCGTCCGCCAACTCGCTCCTGCCCGCCAGCGACCGCCATCACCCCTCACAAAGGGAAGCCCGCCTCGACCGCTCACACGGCCAATCTGCGCCAGCTATTTTTGTTGATACTCACTCTTGCCTCCTCCTCTGAGCGCGTCGTGAAGCCCTCCGCCCGCCAGCTGGCCCCACCGGGACCGCCACATGGCCTCGCTGACGGCGTATCGCCCTCATCGCTCCCGCCCATTGGATTTCCATCTACTGCACCTGCTCATGGGATCTAGATGTTGGGCGCTCGCTCCGCGGTGATGTGCTCTGATCTGCGGTTAAGACTCGCCAGGGCGCCAAGTGTCGCCGTCTCCCACAGAAGCCGTCTCATCGCTGCACCAATCACATCAGCCCTGCTTGCCCATTCTGCTCTTTCTCCGTAGGTCGCCCCATAGGCCTGCCATTATAGCATCGTTGAGTTCCATACCATCGCCTTTCCGGATCGCGACCGTTTCACCCCCGGAACCGACCCGCAAACCTTTCAATTCTGATGTCACCCTGCAGTCTCTGGCCGGCTCCGCCGCCTTGACTGCTTGTATGTACAACGGGGAACCCGGCTTGCGCTCTGCCCGTCCGCTCCACCTGGACACTCTCCCACCGCGTGACTGTGCGCTCGTAGATTCTCTGATTGATGCTGATACAGAAGACAAAGGACCGATTCCAAAAAGGGAAATGCCTCTAACGGATCGACGGGTCCGTGAATTTGCCCGTTCGAGAAAGGCGTACTCAGATAAGCGTGTCATCGGAGACACGGCTAGCCGCCCATCATGCATCCGCCCGGCCTTAACCATGCATCAAAGACCGCCCTGGGTGGCGCTCTCGGGCCCTGCAACAGCTTTCCCTGGTCCAGCCGCTGCCCGGGCCACCACCTCTTCCACTGCGGGAAGGGGTCGGTGCCGCTGACGCGAAACCCTCCACCTGCGGCCAATTCGGTCTCATAGCTGTCTCTGTGCCTCATATGCCTCATGCCGCCCTGCTGCACCGGCAAGTGTCAGTCTCTCTTTCGTCTTTCTGACTTCTGTTTCTTTGCTGTCCGGTACAGGCGAGTTGGCAGCTGGATGAAGGTCAAGCAGGCTACGCCTTCTCTGCCGCTCTTTTGACTTTCTACTTCCTGTTTAATGCTTTTGTTTCTTCCCTCTCACCGCTGCAGGTCTTCGGCGCGTTGACAATCCTCCCCCCGCTCCCCCACAGATGGATTGCAAATGGATGGAGTAAAACGAAGCTTCCCTGGTGCGCAAAGCACCAGCGCCAACATGAACATGTCCATGGATTTCCAGATCTCCGCCGCCCAGTTCAACGAGACGCGGCAGGAGATCACCAAACTGGTCTTGAGCCAGCAAAAAACCTTACGAAGCATGCACATCGTCCTCGGCGTCTTTAGTTTGATTTTCGCCACAGTCATGGTAACACGCATCCTGTACGACGGCTGGAGGGCAGCCAAGTTGAAGGTGGTTTTGAGGCCGAGGTGAGGAGCACACGTCCAACGCGGGAAAGCAGCTGCTGACTCTCCAGGAAACTCGAATGGTTGCGATCAATACACACCGCTGAAGTCTTCCCACTGGCTCTCGCCCTTGGGGTGACGGTTCAAATGGTCATCATGATTGCTGTGCAGTCGGGGAATCTCGACCGATTTTTTGAACACAACTGTCGAGCCGTCGTTCAGATTGTCCTGCCGTGTAAGCACCCCGAGCACGATTGCTCCGCGAATCATCTACTAACGGGCACATCCAGCCATCCTTCTCGTCGGCTTCGTGAATCTCGTCTTCGGCATCGAAACAACCATACGTGCGTTCAAGGGATCAATTCCACGGGGGAAGTGGACCGTTATTGGCTGTACATTGGCCATTCTTGGGTGTTTGCTCGTCACATGGATACCCACGATTGTCTGGCCCGGCCACAACCTGTGCTTTGGAGAGCTCATCTGGATTCCCTTCAGCTATCGTCGGGTCCTATTACCGCTGCTTGCGGTCTTGCTCTCTGGCTACATTGTCTTAGGCTCGCTCATTACCCTCAAGCTTCGCTACGACTCCAATTTCGACGCCGACGAGAGGGTTTCGGCGTCGAGGATGGTCTGCTACTTGACCTTTGCTTTTGTTGAACATGTGAGTGGATCCGCTCTCGTTTGGCGAGACGCAAAACTGACAAGAGCTTGCTGCAGGCTTTCGTTGTCCCGTTCTTCATCCAAGCCTACCTCATGAACTTCGACGAAAAATTCACAAGCTCTCGCGTTGCGGAGATTGTCCTCTTTTCCTCTGGTATCTTCATCGCATTCCTGCACCTTTTCCTTCGCGTAAACGTAACCCGCATGATCATCAAACCCGTGGGCGTTCCATGGAAGCAAAACAAAAAGGCCGTCCGACTCCGTCTTTTTGGTCCCAGTGACCTGGAGATGACCATCAGCAAGCCTGTGGGCGGCCCTAAGGACCGCGCTTATGCCATGCAAGACTACTACTCCAACAGGCCGGAGAAGAGTAGCTATGACTCTAGCTTCAATTCTCCAGATGCCACCAGGCGACCTTCTGACCCCGAGGCGACCTACACACCTCAACTCCCTACCATTCTCGTCAATCGCGAGTCGAAACAGTCGATCGGATCAAAACTATCTGCTTGGCCGCTTCCTCTCGAACCTTTGAAAAAGACAACCATCGCTAGCAGACACTCTCGCAAGCCGTCTGGGGACAAGCGAACGCCGACCTATACACTTTTCCCCAATCGAGCCTCCGTGGACGAGACCCCGCGTCTTCCTGCGACCGTCTACAACCCTTTCCAACCATCAAACGCTCGCGACAGCCGCAAGCCTTCATTCGACAGTGGGAGGCGGGGCACTCAAGCATCGATGGCGCCATCCGTCACCGACGTGTCGGAGGCATACCGGGGCCTCCTTCCTCCAATGCCTCCGTTCGCCCGCCCCGCATCTCATCGCCGTGACAGCAGCCTGGACAGTAGTGCGACCGTCCAAATTGGTCTGCGACTGTCCATGGCACCTGCCGCAATGATGGGAGGCAGCAACAGCACCAACATCAACCGCCAGTTTGCTCCTCCCCAGTTGGCTCCCCCACCACCAGTGCGGGAGTCAACCCACTCCGCTGAGAGCTGCCTATCAGTTCCGGCGGCTGCACCCGCTCCTCTGTTCGCGTCCAAGCCATTCGGCCACACGCGGCAGCAATCAGCCGGTACGACGGGCCCATCAGGACCTCCGCCGTCGCTGCCTCCGCCTTCGCCAGCCTCGACAGTGCCGACGGAGGCAAAGGAGGCCGAGAAAGAGGCTGTGCCTGCTATGCTTGCTGCGCCTGCCCCGCCGTATTCACCGGCATCCACACGCTTCCAAGAAGACGAGGAATCGAACGACGGCAGCTCTGAGTACAGCGGCGTGCCTTCGTCATTTGAGTCTTTCACCATCCTCAACCCGCAGAACAGCCAACGCTACCTTGAGAGCGCACGCAACAAGGTTCTTCCCCCTACGCCGCCCGAATCGAGGCCGGAAAGCGGCCGGAGCGGCGATGGAGACAGACAAAACACTGCAACTCCTGTTAACGCGAGCAGTCCGCAGCGCACGAATCCCGCCACACCACCGGAACGCACAGCTTCGCCCAGATGGGTGGATCTACGCAGCGGCACTATGAAGAGAAGCAACTCGGCGGCGCGTAGTGGCATGCCCGAGGCGCCAGCACAGAAGTGGATATGACTCAGGCACTGAGTCGGTGTACTATAGCAATGTGGGTTTTATGGGTTGCAGGAAACTGGTCAAAGAGGATATCCGGGCGGGCGGCGTGGAGTGACGGCGCTTATCTTCTTGGGCAACTGTCCCCGGCACAGGCGTTTTTCGAGCATTCGGATTTGAGGGGCAATTTGTGTTTCATGTTCGGTTTTGGATGTCTGCCCCTTCGCGAGGATGCGGCACTGGTGCGCGCCATCTCGCTCTCTTTTTTTTTTCCTTTTCTTTCCCTCCTTGAGCTGTTGTGGGTTTGTCTCCCGTTCCTTTGTCCACAGTCGCCTCCGACCCTTTACGATCCTTTTCTGATTGACGACTTTGTTACGACCCCCCAGCACACCCCACTATCACCTGCCCCTGCTGTTTGCTGGGCTCCGTCGCGACGGTGTGGCGGTCGGCCAAAATTGTTCTTTGCGTTTGGGGTAGATTTAGATGGCTCTTCGCCACCGCAAACCGAGTCTGGTGCAGTTTGCCGAGCAGGCAGGATACGAGATATAATACATGAGGAATCTCGTGCGATTTTGTTCCTTGTGCCAGTTTTCGGGGTCGCTTGCGGATTGCCAGTCGCAATTGCCCGTTTGGGCGGGCGTTATACTGGGGATTAGCCGAGCTTCACCCACGCGGCAGATCGTCACTCCAGACGGCGCCCGCCCGCCAACGACATCACCAGCTCGCCATGCCCGCAGCTTGCAAGTGCTGTGGTCGAGTCTGTTTGCGCAAGCTGTGAAGATGCTCCCCGCCGCCGCCCGCCCTCTTCTCGCCCTACTGACGGCCCTCGTCGCTCTGCTGCCGGCTGCTCTCGCAAACGTTGAGAAGACCGTCTTTGTTGCGCCCTCCGCCATAGCCGTTCCCAATGTCCGCCCTGGCCTCCAAGACCTCCGCCTAGCCAGCCTTTCACCTTCCGCCCACGTCTTGCGCGCCCACATCGCCGTTGCCTTCGCATCCGACGACGACCCACGCGGCCTCGATTCCTGGTACCTGCTCACCGAGCTTGCCCCCGGCCAGAGATACGAAGTCCGTGTTTGCTGGGCGGCAACAGTACGTTCGCCGGAGAGTAGCTGCCTGTTTCACTCCGCTGACCGTGTCACAGCAACCAACTTCCTTCTGGCTGGACGCGCACCCCATAAGCCACGTTTTCGAAACACCCGAGCTCATCACCGCCCTCGCCAGCTTCTCGGAGAATCTCCCGGACTCCAACCTCATTGTCGACGACAGGAAGGCCGTCGAGGCTGCCGCTACATCTGCCTCACTTCTTTTCCTTCGCATCCAAGCCGCCGCCGACTTTTACAGCCTGAACAAGACGCGAATGAGCAGCCCGCCGGATGTGAAGGTGGACATTAGTAAGGCCGTGCCATGCAAGACGATTAGACATCTGCTGACATGCATGTTCAGTCCTTGACCCTTACATTCTTAACGCCGTGCCGAGATCCCTCCTCCCGACCGGCTTATACATTATCGCGCTTGCTGTTGGGGCCTGGTTCCTCTCGTCTTTCGTCATCAACTGGGCCTCTGCCATCGAGCCAATAAAGCCACACACGGATTGAGTCATACGCTGAGGCCACCGCATTTGCTCGCTGGAGAAACCGCGCCAAAGCTCTGAGGCTGCGAGCGCAAGAAAAACTGCCCCTGTGTTGGCCAACCGGAGCTTGAGAGAGCTCTCTGGCAGCGCATTTCTAGTCTATGACTGACGGATCCCCTGACGCGTACTTGCATCGCAGGTCCTTCTACGCTTCGTGAACCACTGCAGCATTATGGCGCGCGTCGTTGACCCGTCGCTCGTTGCACTTCCCACGGAGCTTCTTCTGCTAATTATCAAGTATCTGGAACCTGCTAGCATCATCAACTTTGCGTTTGCCGCCTATCCTGCGCTTCAAGCAAAGATGATTGTACCCCCCATGACCTGGCGTGTGTACGCGCCACTTTGCAGGGGGCTTGAGCTTCCATCGCCACAACGCGGTCCACTCGCTATCTTCGGGGCGTGGCCGCTCCCTACGGAGCTTACATTGCAGGTGCTTTCAGGACTAGGTCCCGAAGACCTGATGAGGTTCGTCTTTGGTCACTACCACCTCGTTCCAAGGCTGCTCCCAGACATTACACCCGACACCAACAAGCAGCTCACCAAAGCTTGGTTGCAGGTGGAGATTGTCAGGGAGCTCACCAGGGATCAGGGTCTGTCGTGGACAGCATCGTTGAACCGGAGGGATAGGTCTTGGTCTATTTGAAGAACAGTTGCTCAGTGATACCCAAAAGGAAAACTTTCATTCGGTAGGGGGCGGATCAGGTTACTAAAGGCGAATCAAAACTTTTTATTTAAATGATATCCTCATCACTATGGAGCGTTGAGCTATGCTCTGGACGTCATGCGTATCTCGGCAGAAGCTGCCCTCACTGTACAAGCAGATGCTTTCGCTTTCGATACCTGTAATACGGGATTTGCGCAGGCATTTTTGCAGATTTTTTCTCTCAGGGGTCGTTTTATAATATTCCAGCGCTCTGGGCCCTGTCCTTTCCCAGTGGTTTTGGAATGATTGTTGAAACTGGCGCCGCCGGTTGGTCCACCGCCGCTCACCATTCAGGTGTATATCATTTGGTAGATTTTTCCGCCCACAACTTCTCGATGGCCGATCTGGTACCTTCCACGATGGCGCCCCACTCGACCTTGTGGAGCTTCTCCTCGAATATCTCGAGCTCGTCGTCCTCGCCGTCCACGAACGGGATCTCCTTGGTCAGGATCGGCGTGCCCATGTCCACCTCCAGGATGACGTAGTGGATCATGACGCCTGTGCGGGTGACCTTGCCGGCTTTCCAGTCGGCGTGGGCACGATCTATGGCGTGAGTCTGATCGGTATCGGAGAGGAGGGTCAGTTTGTCTTGAAGAGGTCCGCGACGGGGGCGACGGTTGTGGCTTTGAAAAAGCTCTGTGTCGAATACGAGGGGGGTGGTGGGTGACTCACGCCGTTGTATTCACCGGGCAGCGCGGGGTGCAAGTTTATGATGGGCACCTTCGCATCCACCAGAGCTTGGAGGAGCGGCTCGGTCAGGATGAGCATGTAGCCTACACAAACATAGAAACACGAATTAATCACACTGCAACCTCCATTTCCCCCCTCCTTTTTGACAACGTCAACACGAAGCAAGAAGGATCAGAGAGGGCAGGGCAGATGGATGCCTCACCAGCGCAGACTACAATATCCGGGTTATCATTTAGGATGAGCTTCGACAGGTCCCGGTCGAATTCCTGACGCTGCTCCTGGCGCGACGACTGGGGGAATTTCTCTTTGTACGGCGGGAAGCCGTGGTAGTGGGTCGGGATGCCGGCCTGCTTGGCGCGCTCCAGGCCGAAGGCCGCCTTCTTGTCCGAAATTACGCGGACGATGGAACAGTTGGGGAGACGGCCGTCCTTGGTCGCGTCGATGAGGGCCTGCAGGTTGGAGCCGCTGCCCGAGATCAGCACGCTGATGCGGGTGTGGTGCTGCTCCGCCATGTTTGCTTGCACTTTTGCCCGCAGCGTCCCGTGCGTGCGCTTGAAGTGTCCGTCTTCTTTTGATGATGGACGAAAGAAAAAGCAGGCTTGGCGCGGGGTGAGGCGGGGCTGAAATGCGAGGCTGCGAGCCGCACGGTCCTCTTCAGGTACAGTCACGGGCTCTTGCAAACGGGGAATGGCCAAAGAAGGCAGCGATTTGGTGGAGGTTCCAGGGCGCGAGAAAAAAAGTCGTGCTCCGGCGCCGCTGTGACGGCCGCCAGGTACGCGGGCACAGGCGGGGTCCCGCGCCGATCCCCGGCGCCTCAGGCCGCGAAGTGGGCGCGCCAAGCCTGCTCGCGATGTGGTGGCCGCTGGCTCCACCTTGATGTCCCGCAGCGGCGGCGGTGACTTCATGCTGCGGCTGTGAGAGGCTGAATCTAAAAAAAACCCGCGAGCGCGGCGTGCGGTGATTCACCGTGCCTGTGGCTGCGGCTTAGACGTGTACAAGTGACTGTGCCCGGTGAGCGCGCAAGGCTTCAGCAGGCGGCAGGGCGTGACGTACATGGGAGCCCGCGGGAACAAAGAGCGCGCACATGACCGTGGTAGCCAGTCCAAAGCGCCCAAGGCGCATTTATAAGGCTCAGCTTCCTTATCGTCTGACTGGTCCCAGCGCGATTCCTGACTGGTTACTGGTTCTTGCGCGAGTGCTAGGCACCTGCCCCTCTACCTCTCACCGCCCAGCGCCTGCGCCCACTTCAACATCGCCTGCGACCTCTTCTCCGCCTCGCCTCACCTCCACTCACAACCACTCCCCGCCTCCCGCGACCGACCGCACAACAGAACAACCACAACCTCCTCACACCAACAACCCGCAATCACCGCAACTATGCGTTCCAAGTTCAAGGACGAGCACCCCTTCGAGAAGCGCAAGGCCGAGGCTGAGCGCATCCGCCAGAAGTACAACGACCGCATTCCGGTGAGCGCTACCCCTTGCCCTCCGCGTCGCTCGCCATCGCGGACGAGAGCGGTTACCTTGCTGACGATGGTGTCTCTCTAGGTCATCTGCGAGAAGGTCGAGAAGTCGGACATCGCGACCATCGACAAGAAGAAGTACCTGGTGCCTTCGGACCTGACGGTCGGCCAGTTCGTCTACGTCATCCGCAAGCGCATCAAGCTGTCGCCCGAGAAGGCCATCTTCATCTTCGTCGATGAGGTGCTTCCCCCGACCGCCGCGCTGATGTCGAGCATCTACGAGGAGCACAAGGATGAGGACGGCTTCCTGTACATCACGTACGTACACCCTCCAAGGCCCCAGCGTTTCACCCGGATGAGTCACTAACGTGCCTGCTGCAGCTACTCGGGTGAGAACACGTTCGGCGAAGCGTTCTGAACGCCCCCCACTCCTGCCACGTTCCCAACCGGTTTCGATTACATTCCCAACGGCAGCACGGCACTGGACGGACAAGCTCGGGGCTCTGCAACTCGACATGGCGCTCGACAGAAGGCGTTCGGTGATGTTCTTTGTGTTCTTTTCGGGGCCTACTTTACGATAACTCTTGGCTATTGACGGAAATTGATGGGTTTCATGCTATCACGAAGAAGGCGGACGGCGTGAGACTGCCTCTACGTCGCCTGTATGCATTGTTGGCTGTGGGGGCAAGACTGTACGGCCGATAGGCAAATTTTCCAACGCCGCAGTCGATGGCCAGCACAGCAATACGAGCAACTTGCGTGATGGACGACCAGAGTGATTCCCGTTTTCCTTCTACTTCCGAGCGGAGCTGAAGTGCCTGTCCGGATGGGGACGTCGCACTTCTCAGGGCTCGTTCACGTCCGGATAGGAGCTTCAGCTGCTCATAGTACTCGTGGTAGCTCAATGATCGATCAGAACATCCATTCGAAAGACGCGTGAATGTGATGACTTGTGACTGTGATACTGGCGCGAGCGTCTCGCCATCATCGTGATCTTGGCGCGGTCTGGTGACCGCAATCTACGAATCTGTGATCGATCCAGGGGGAAAGAACCGCCTGGAGGGGTTGCGGGACAGGCCAGAGCTCCCCGTGGCTGAGCTCATTACGTCGATAGCTTTGCTCAGGCGTGCGCACGCTCCTTCCCCGAGCGCAACCCGCGTGAAACGCCTCATCACTTCCGCAATCGCACCGCACCGCGGCCGATTCTCCCATCTTCCCCTCCCCCGCATTGCATTATCCGATCCAGACCCCGGCAACATCCGACGCCGGCCGCGTCAAGCTTCAGGGAAGCTTCAACTCGCTCCATACTTTTTTCCCTACCCTTGCGCGCACATCCTCTTCCACCCTCGCTACCGCGCGCATTCTCGTCGAGACTTTACGATCCCGTGCGAACGCCCAACAACTCGTCGAACACAGCCCAGCTCCGTCAACCACAAAGTGCGCGCGCCCGTGCTCAAGCCTGCCACGCATCCTTCCCAAGACCGCTTTCCGACCAGGTCACAATCAAAGGCGCGCGAGCCGAAAAAGGGTCGCAAACACAGCAGCAATATGGCGCTCCATTATATCATCTCCAAGTAAGCGTTTCTCTCTCTCTCTCTCTCTCTCTTTCCATGCACCTTATGGTTTCTCTGGGTTCTGTTCGACCCGGCTACTCCGGCTACAGCACGGCTGACATGTCGGTCTTTTTTTTTTTTTTACGCAGGCGCCTCGACCCCCTCTTCGCGATTGGTATCGGCACGGCTGCGGCGTTCGCGAGAATAGGGCGGGAGGAAAAGGAGAAGGGCAGAGGATGGAGCGAGAGCTGGGTGGTGTTTAGGAGGAGGTTGAGTAAGGCCTTGGAGTAAGAGTGATTGAGGAATAAGAGATGGTGATCAGGGTGGAGCAACAACTTGAGAAAGCATTGTTCCACGGTACTGAAGAGGAACTTTGTGGCATTACTGAATTGTGTACGGGTTTAGTGCCGCTAGTGTTGTTGGGATAGTCGCTTACGCCCGTGTGAAGGCTGCTTGGACGGATGACGTGATAACGGGGGGGAAAAAAAGGTGGTAGCTATATGCTGGCGCATATACGATACAGAGAACTTACGAGGTGGGTAAGGGCTGTTACACGAGCAGACGCACCGAGATACGAAGCGCAAGCGCAATGTAGCGTTTCTACGAAGCTCGGTGAGAATAATGCTGACGGGGGGCTATCGATCTGCAAACCACGACAAGGTTCCCAAGGCCAAGGTCCATTCCGTTCCCCTACCAAACACTGAACCTCCAATAGCCGTCTCTTTCGGACTTTCCAACAGTACATTTCCACTTTGAAGAGAAAATCAGCGCTCTGTGACCGAGGGGAGCTTCGTCGCTTTGCACTAATCCGCATTACTCACGATCGGTCTATTGACATCGTCTTTGCTGGATTACAATAGCCAAGATGATGAATGCAGCCCTCAATTTCTTTGTTCGATGCGGTCATGCCGTGCTCTTTCTTCGGCTTTTGCCATGGATACCGCCCCTGAAACTCCATCTTCCTCCATCAGCGACCAGATCACTGTTTTCAATTTCGAGATAGCCTCCTAGCTATGTTTCTCAAGACTCTGGTTGCTGCGTTTGCCCTTGCAGGCAGCGCTTCCGCGCAACGCCCTGCCAATGTATCCATCTGCGACTACTACACCACCGCTCTCCTCAAGGATAACACTGCTGAGAATCAGCTGACTTGCATGACACTGCTTGTCAATACCGTAGTCATCGGCAACTACACGAAACCCACTATCGAGGGAATCGCCTGGCCGGACGTGGCGGTTCCCGGTATTCTTGCCAATGGGACCATCGATGGCAAGAACGTTAGTCTCTTGCCGTAAGCATTCCTCGATCTTTTGAATCACCTCAAAGAGAGCATCATGCTCACTCACTCCAGGTTCTTCAACGGTGATCTCGCTTCAACCAACCGCGGCGGCAAGGCGGGCACGAAGGTCAACTTCCTCGACGACGGAGGCGCAGCTCCTCTACTGCTGAACAAGCCCGCCAACGGCGTCAGTTCGAAGCAATAGTAAGTCCGGATCCACCAGCGAAGCCCAATAATCTGCTTTCCGTCCACACCAGGAGATTGAGCGAGAAATAATTCCATTAACCTGTTCCATCGGCATAACCAGCAAACTCCTCACCCACCTCTACTCCTTTTTCGGCGCCCTCCTCGGCTGCAGCCAGCTGTCTCCTAAACCGAACGCGCCCTTCCCCGTCTATGCGGGCAACCCGTCCCAACACGCCGTGCACAAGTACATGGACCTCTCGGCCGCCGAGTTCGCGTACTTCGTCGCGCAGGTCGGGCTCGCTGCGCGTTCGTTCGGCATCGCCGAGGAAGATGTCGCGGCCGTCGCGAAGGCGCTGAACGACACATTTGGAGTGAAGGGCTCGGCGAATGTCACCGTCGTCAAGGGTCAGCCGGCGGCCGAGCAGGCCATCTGCTTGGGCGAGGGGTGTCCCGTGGCGGATGGGAGGCAGAGTTGTCCGAATGATGAGGGGAACGTGACAACAAAGCCGACAAGCAGTAGTAGTTCGAAGGCTGGGGCTGCTGCGACGGGGACGGCGATGGCAGGTGGTGCGCTTGCGGCGGGGTTGGGTGCGTTGGCTTACTTTCTTTGAGGGGGTGGAAATGATGGGGAGTTCGGACAGTTACCTACTTTGTACGGCTCTCGTGTAGTTCTGTACCAAGAATGTACTCGCTTCAATCATTCGCGAGTAGAAGAAAGGGAAGGGGGCTACCTATTCGTTATATCGCAATGCTACGAGAAAAGAAGACGTCTCTACGATTTGGACTGCCCATGTCGATAGAGACAATTGAGTAGCCTTATGACCTAAATAAGGCACTCACTTTGTTCTCTTCGAAAAACAGTGAACACTTGCTCTTGTGGGCAAATACCTGAACTTATCACGCGAAGGACAGGATGACGTTGAAGGGTGGAGGAGCTTGGGCCGCGCGAGTCCGATTTGACGCTCCGCATTTTTGGCAGCCCGCCTTGCACGACCATGATTCCTCTCCGTCGCGCTGCGCTTCGACGCTCTGCCAAACCGCTCGCCCGCCTTTCATGGACGCATCACTCATCTTCACTATTCCCATGGACTGAACACGCAAGCCGCGCCGTGGCAATTGCGCCATGTCGGCCTCCACCGAACCTGCAAGTCCGGTCGGCAAGCTACCTGCATAGCTCAGCAGGAGAGACAAGCGACGAGCCGACTATTTACGCCCTCTCCACCGCCGCCGGAAGAGCTGCCATTGCTGTCATTCGGATTTCAGGGCCAGCATGCGTTGACGTATGCCACCATACCTATTGTCCCCACCATGTTTTTCTAACACCCTAATTCCACACAGATCTACCACTCCCTCTGCCCCGGCAAGCCCCTCCCCCAGCCTCGCCACGCCGCCCTCCGCACCCTTTATGACCCCACCGCATCCTCGCCGCCTCCACAATCCGCCATCCTCGACAGCGCTCTCGTCCTCTTCTTCCGCGGCCCCTACTCCGTCACCGGCGAAGACCTGCTCGAATTGCACGTCCACGGCGGGCCCGCCATCGTCCGCGCCGTGCTCTCCTCCATTCCCAAATGCCCTTCTCCCTCTCCCTCCGCTCCCAAGGGTGGCGGCCCCCACACCACCTCGGTCCGCTACGCCGAACCCGGCGAGTTCACCCGCCGCGCCTACCTCAACTCGCGGCTCTCGCTGCCGCAAGTCGAAGCGCTAGGCGACGTGCTGACGGCGGCGACGGAGCAGCAGCGACTTCTGTCGGTGCGGGGCAGCACATCATCACGGTTGGCGGCGCGCTACGACGAATGGCGGCGGGCGCTGCTGCTGGCGCGCGGCGAGCTCGAGGCCCTGATCGACTTCGCCGAGGACCAGCACTTCGACGAGTCGCCCGCGCAGCTGGCCGCATCGGTGGCCGCGCAGGCGCGCGCGCTCCGAGCAGCCATCGACGCGCACGCGCTCAATGCCGTTAGGGGCGAGCTGCTGCGCGGCGGCATCAGCGTCGCGTTGCTGGGCGAGCCGAACGCGGGCAAGAGCTCGTTGCTGAATCGCGTCGTCGGCAGGGAGGCGGCGATCGTCAGCCAGGAGCGCGGCACGACGAGGGATGTGGTCGAGACGGGGGTGGATCTTGGGGGCTGGTTCTGCAGGATCGGGGACACGGCGGGGTTGAGAGGGGCGGGGTCTGAGAGCGGGGGCCGAAAGGCGGATGTTGGGGCAGTGGAGTTGGAAGGGATCAGGCGCGCGAAGGAGAGGGCCATGGGGGCAGACGTGGTAGTTTGCGTCTTTTCCGTCGAGGAGGACCCGGACACAGGGCTGCCCGGGTTGTCGCTGAGCTCGGAGGTCGTGGGGACGGCGCGGGAGTGCATGAACCGCGGCGGACAGGTCATGGCCATCGTCAACAAGTCGGACATGCTGCCATCGTCCAGTCGCGCCGAGCAGCAACGGCAGCACCTCTCGGCCATCCGCGCTCACCTCGATCTCCCGCCTGAGCGCATCCACTTCATCTCCTGCAAGGATGCCGCCGCACCCTCTCCTCCCTCAACATCTTCGCTCCACCCCGGCAACCTCCAGTCCTTCCTCTCCGGCCTTATTTTTATCTTCAAGGAGATGACCACGCCCGTCGTCCCGGAACTCGACGGCGTCGCCGCGCCCGACATGTCCATCTGGCAGGAGTCGCTCGGCGCGACCGAGCGCCAGAGGCTCCTGCTCGAAGAATGCTCGGCGCATCTCGCGGAGTTCTTGCGAGAGGTCGAAGAGGGCGAGGCTGAGATGGACGGGGAACTGGACATCGTGCTGGCCGCCGAGAGCCTGAGGGCTGCGGCCACGTGCTTGGCAAAGATCACCGGGAAAGGCGAGGCCGGCGATGTGGAAGAGGTGCTGGGAGTGGTTTTTGAAAAGTAAGTGAACTTTCACACGGCCTGTCCCTTGATATGGTAACCTGTTTTGCTGACGATCACGGGATTAGATTTTGCGTTGGGAAATGAGCATTAAATTTTGTTCGAGGAATCTGCCAGAGATCGTTCGTGCGAGGAAGGTTGTAAGACTAGGTGGGGTAGGTTGCCACGGACGCCATGAGTGTATAGAAGATGAGGAGGAAGAAACCAATCACTGGAAAAGGAAAAAAAAATTGCATCTGAAAAAAAAAACAGCATTGCTAGATATTTGAGGAGGGTACAACAGCAAGAAAAGACGCAAGAAAGCAAAGATCTAGGCCCGAACCGCTAATGGCAGGACAGAAGCAAAAACGCCGATACCAATGCATCCCAGTATTCTTGACTTCTTTTTCTAAAAGGAACTCCAAAATCCAAAGGAAAAAACACAGACGCAACTCCTCGGTCAACCTTTTCCTGGAGGCAGGGAGCACCCGAGGCCCAAATGCAACCGTCGCTATGCAGATGCGCTAAAAGCCAGAGTAAAAACAGATGGTAAACAGACAAGAACGCTTGCAAAAAAAAAAGAAGAAGAAGAAGAAGAAGCAAAGATCTAGCGGAGGGGGTATCCTATGAACAGAGCGTGAAGGAGAGCATCAACCGATCGTACAGTCATACAGATTGTGAGAGGTGTTGAACACGGAAGGGGCACAGGAAAAGAGAAAAACATCGGAAACAGTCGTACGCGGACAAGATGATGGCGAGCCGAGGATAAACATGAGGTCGCAGAGAGGAGACCGAGTGGGGGGGTTCTCTCAGTTGTAACCGCCTCGTCCGGCCATGACGACCAACGCTGCGCTTAATGCTGATTGGATGGGCTGGGCAGCGCGACTGCGATTTGACGAAGATGGGGCAGTCGTCGTCCTGGAGCGGCAGCCTTGGGAGCCGGAGGAGGGAGAGTTGTAGCCGCCACGACCCATTGTGAGAGTGGATTGCGTGCACGTGGTGGTGAGTCTTGTGATTTTGCGGTTTGAAGGTGGCTGTGCCTGAGACGCGTGTGCACTTGGCTGCCTGGACGGTGGACGAGGAATGGAAAAACACTTGAGAGCAGAAACGCGTCTTAAGTGAAGATTACGATGAGCTGGAGAACGAGATGATTGGTGCCCCGGGGTAAGTGCAAGGTTTGTTTAGTTGTATCCGCCACGGCCCATGGAGAGTGGTTTTGTAGGTGATACTGTGAGAGGTTTGGCTGGTGGATATGGATTTGGAAACGAGCACGGTCAGTGTCGTTTCTGTTGGTGGAAGTAGAATTTGTTTTTCTATCCTCTTATGGTCGACTAAAGAGATGACAAGAGGACGTTGTATCTGGCGCGAGGTGGGCGGTGTTGACGCGAAAGTGATTGTGCGTAGGTGTGGGTTGTGTCGAGTTGATTAAAAGTAGAGTGGGAAAGTTGATTTGAAAGCACGGTGGAAGCAATAAGAAAGGTTTCCAGGCTGTGACTGACTGTAGGAGACGCGTAAAGCTGTGCGGGAGTGGTAGAGAGAGGATGGATTGCGAAGCTGATGCCTTGGGATATGACTCGACGTGGGTGACGATACTTATAACTTAGGTCTGCCTACGGCGCACTCAGGCACCGCGGGCAGTGCGCAGCAGGGCAGCCCACCTACCAGATGGCACATCCGACACACTCGAAAAGCAGCAGCAAGCATATGCTCGAAAGAGAGGCAGTCGGCACGAGTGCCAGTGACGGCACAGACCAGACACAAGGGGGCGCAAACCGGTGGCCCCAGCGGAATCCGGCCCCTGCAAAGGCTGGCTGCCTATCGGAGGGGTCTGAATTAAGGTACACACATAGCCACCACCTCTAGCTGATCCGGGACGAAGCCACAGCCGCTGTCAAGGCGCGGCGGCGAGCGCGCTCACAACGGTCCGCCAGTGGTCGGACCGGCGAGGGCGTGTGCATCCATGCCGGGGGTGCGCTATCGGACGCCGCGGCTGACGGAAGAGGGGAGCACAAAAGAGGCGAGGCGTGCGTTCCAGGGTGTCGGGAAGAGAGGTGCTACGCGGGCCAGAGAGAGGGCAGAAGCAGGTACGGCACGTCGTCACTCGGGCGCGGAACCCGCTCGACGATGCGCGGCCGGGTTGTCTGCCACCGCACCTCAGCCCGAGCTTTCCTGGGCGGCGTTGCTGCATCAGCCAGCTGCATGATCCCCCACGTCTCGGGGTGGGCGAAAGAATGCTGCGAATAGCTCGCCGGCGCTCGGCGGCCAAACGCAGCAGGCGCACACCCCGCTTTGGTCGGCGTGGGTCGCAGTGCGCTTCTGCGAGCGGGCAAGCGTGTGTGCGGTTTCTGCTTGAGGGGATCGCGCCTTCTCAGACACAGTCATACAGGAAGCACGTTGCTGAAAATAATGGCAAATGACCCGTCACCCGGCAAGCGCACGCGCCCAGGAGCACCGGCCGTCAGCACCTTATCGTCCGTCGGCCACGGCCCTGCAGCCGGGGGCGTTTTGGTCGCCTTCTGTTTCTGTTTCAAGCCTGAGGCAGGCAGAGAGGCCGCCGTTCGAACCGTCAGCCCCCACCGCCGACCGACGACAGCCGCCCGTCGCCCAAGATAGCTCTGAGATGGTGTCGGCGCTGCCAACTTGGCTGCTCGACGACGGCATCGAACCGCTCGACGGCTGCAGTGCCACCGCGCGTTCTCGCGACCGCCGCACCCCCTTCGCGCGCACACACCCAGCAGCTGGCTAGGGCTGCAGATCTTCACGAGGTCGCGCGACTGCCGTCCATCGTTGCGGTGCTCGTCGCGCGTTCCTGCAGTCCCGACGGCGGGGGTTGAGCGACGGAAAGGCCGCTGTGCTGGGTCGTTTCAAGGCCCGTCGGGGGAGGATGACGCGAGATCGACTGCTAAAAATAATGCCCATGCTGTGTAGGGCTGAGGCGGCTGTCCAGCGAGTCATCAACTCAGAAGACAATCCTCCGACGCGCTGCTGCGGGCAGTGCGTGGACCTGAGTTCTGCTGACTCTGAAGCCTTCGCGCGCTCCAAGACCCGATCCAGGCCCCAGCCTACCTGCGTGCTTTGTCAAGCCTGATGATGCAAGCCTGCACACCCCGATGTCAATATTCTTGGTGCATTATTGATCCCCGGCTGGGCGCGGAGATGCATGACCGCCGACTCGATAGCGTGCATGCAGCGCCGTTCAACTCCAGTCCCGAGCCAGTGCAGCGGGTTCCTCAGCGCCGGAATGACGGCCATCCGAGGAATGATTCATGGTGAATCGGGATTGCCTCAAGACTTGCCCACCGCTCCCTTTCGCCAGCCGTCCTGCAAGACCTATTTTCTGTTTCTGGAGATGCTGCAACTTGCCATCAGCACTGGCCGCACCGTGTCTGAGGCAGCCAAGGGTGCAGCGCGGGGCTGGTGTTCCGCTGGTCAACACGACGATAGCACGATGCAGTACAACGCTTGCGCCGCCACTGTGGTCCGCGGTGGCGCAAGCTGCAGGAACGAACCAGCCGGCCATTGCGCGTCCTGGCACAAGGAGAAGCATGCGCTTCAAACAAAGCAAAATCTCTTCCAATGGGTGCCCCAACCTTATGCCCATGCGAATTCGTCGTCGCCCCACGGCAAGTCCGTTTCGTGCAGGGCGCCACCACCTCCGCTGCAGGAACTCCTGTGGCATACATTGTCGATTGTGCCACATCATTTCTCATTCTCAACACCTTACTTCCCCATCGCAAGGACCAACAGGATGTGGCGGTTCGGTCCGTATCACCCGGCTCCTTCATCCTTCCTTCATTCATTAGCCCCTCAAACGTTGGCCCAAAGGCACGGCCGCACGGCTGTGGCGTCGAAGATCGGACACGGCCACCCGACGGCTGTGCAGTGCTCCTCGTCGGCCAACCTGCAAGGCCGTGGGTCGGAAATCCAAGGCCGTCCGCAAAAGAAAGCTCGCCTCAGCAGGCGTTGCCTCGTGATCCAGGGGTCATTTGCCTGCGACTCGCCGTGATGTGCATAGCCTTGTGCCTCGAAAAAGCTCTTCTGTACGCCTGAACGTGAATAAACCTGCTCAGCCTGGCAGAAAGGCGGCTCATGGACCATTGGAAGATTTGCCTGTATGACTTCAAGACTTTCGTGTGGCTGCACCGACAATTGTTCCATGACTCTGACCACCATACCAGGGTCTGCTTCCGCTGTCTCTCGTAATGCTTCCCAGTGCGATCATTTACTCGGTAGATGGTCCGAATCCTGATGGCTGCGGGGAATCCTGGTCTACATTCAGGCACCGTGGCGCGTGGTGGCGTCGCCGGCCACGTATGACAAGCGGGGAGCAATATTGTCCGATTCGTGTCTTTTTATGGAGCGCGACCAAGGAACCCCTTCCAATAGGCCGCATGAGGAGCCAAAGCTTTAGACACCAGCTGACTCTTCTGCATTCACTGACTATACGAACTCACGTAGTACTACATCTTGTTAGCGAATGACGATGCACCATTCAAGGAAAAACACATGGAACCTACAGTTAAAACTGAATCCTCCCGACCGTCTTCGTCATTGGGCAGATAGACGTAGAGGATAAGGGCATGCTCGTCAGAGAAGCCTGGTGTTGCTGGTCAGTGATCTGCAATCCGTGGCGAGGAACATAGATTGCAAGGTCTCACAGGCAATAACTTTGCCGCACAATCTGCCCACAGACATAACCTTGCCCCAGTCTTTGCCGTCGATGCGCACAGTGGCCCAGCCCTCTTCGCTACGTCCGTCCGCGCTTCCGAGTTCCTTCATTTTGGTGCTAGGGTGTTGTCTGATACCATCTACGCCGCCTTCGATATGAGATGGGTCGAGTTCTGGGTTCGACAGCCCTGTCCAGACACTTGAAATGTTCATCGCGTCCGTCCGGATGCTCAGCTTCAGGCAACCGTGCATGTTTGCGGCCATCTCCAGGCGAGGACCGGCTCCGCCCCCGCCTGTGCCGTTGGCCTTTGCCTCCAAAGCCAATCTAGTGAATCGGTCGGAAATGCTCCTCAGTTGCACAAGAGACGGTAAGAGAATGTGAACATCCGGCTCTCTACAGCGGGGCTCGTGGATACCTTCGACATCGTTAGGGCTCAATACTCGCACCGGAATATCCTGAGTGATAATGGTCTCGCGCTCTCTGCTGTCCTGTGTCTCAACAAGCGAGGCTTCACCAGAGCCGTAGTCATCGCGCGGACCACCTAAGCCAAATGCGCCGTGCGTGCCACTGCCGAGAGGATTGGTGACTATGGTCAGAGATAGCACAGGGGTGTTATCTTTTTTCGTTAGGCGAATTGAGGCGGAGGTGGCGGTCAAGGCAGACTTGAGAGCACGCTGCAGAGGTGCAAGTGGCACTTCGAGGTTGATGACGTTGTCAGCGGCGGACTGAATATTGTAGTCCTCGTCGAAGATGGCATCCTGCTCGAGCGTCTCAACCGACTGTCGTACTTTGCGTTTTCTCTTCTGGATGAGTACTTACGATTGCGAGCACGCTGAGCACTCGTTAGCCACTCCTTTATTTCACCTGAGCATGATACTTACGCCCAGACTTGAGTACCCTGCTCCGGGATGACGGTGAATCGTACTTCGTCTTGGTTCAGTCGGACCCACGCTACAGCCCCGAGTGAAGCAAGGGAAGCAGCTAGTTCTAAGATTGATCAGCAGAAGCGAACGCATGCAGTAGCGCGTGACATACTCGCGAAGGTGTTGACATTCTGAATGGAGGCCTTGAAGCGCATTTTGGCAGAAGCTGTTACTGGCGTGGTGTAGCGCGACCGGCTTTGTCGCTGTAAGGGACTCAATAAAAGGAAGCGAGACCGTGAAGTTGCAGAAAATGCTCAGACACCCCCATTGCAGCTCGAAATGGACTCGGCGGAGAATGTGGCGTGGAGAAGATAGGCAACTCAGTGGGACCCGGATGACGCGGGTGCGGAAGGCTTACCCAAAGAGGAATAGCATCAATTGAACGCGCAACGCGTCGCGCCGAGAACGCGTTCTCCGAACTGCTGCCCGCATCGTCCTCATCATCCGACATCCACACATGGCTGGCAATCAGCGACTGAGAGGGCTCCCTGCCCGTAAGCGTTTGCGACTTCAATTTGAGAGAGGATGGTTGTCTGACTGCATCTCCAGACCCCCCGGGCCCCACTTTCTTGAGCTACACGCCGAACGGACGAAAGCTGATCACCGTTGGACTCAACAACGCCATCCGCGTCTTTCAGACAGGCTCCGTTGAAGAACCCACCAACATCGACAATGCTCAGGATTCGAATACGGCTGTGGCCGCTGCTGTAAGCTGGCTCTGTCCGCGAAATATGACCAAGCGCTGACGCCCACGCGAGAACGACTTCTTCGTCACCGGTTCCGAAGATGGTACCGTCTGCAAATACTCGCTCGAAACAAATTTGCTCGAGCAAGTTCTTGTCCGTTGTACACTGCCAGTGCGCGACATTGCCCTCTCTTCAGACGGCAATTGGGCAGCAGTAGCCAGCGAGTAAGATGCCCGCGGGACATGAAAGAACATTGAAGCTGACATTGCGAAGTGAGCTGGTGGTCAAGGTCGTCAATACGAGAGATATGACCCGGGTCATTCATCTCAGAGAACAACCACGCCCCGTCAAGCACGTATCCTTCGACATCAGCGGATCCCTCCTAGCTGCTTCCTGCTCCGACGGCCAAGTCTACATATATTCGCTCAGTTCTGAAGAGCCGAGCCTGGTGCGGAAGGTGGATGGATTGATCAGATCTATGGAGACCGATGCCGAGGCAAGCTCAAAGGTGCTTTGGCACCCGGATGGACGAGCTTTCGCAGCAGCCACTCCTACTCGAGGTAAGGGTGACGGGCATGTCGTAGAACGCTATGTGCTGATTCAAGTCTAGATGTCCAGGTGATCTCGAGAAGTGACTGGGAACGCCAAAAGTCGTTTAAATCTGGCCATACTGGCGATATCACGGCTGCAGCATGGTCCCCCAACGGCGGTCTTCTTGCAACGACTGGCCACGACCGTAAGCTTGCAATCTGGGACACGAAGACTCAACGCGTCATCAAGACCTACGATGATGTTCGGGCTACAATTATTGCCATGGTGTGGCATCCTGTCGAAAATATCCTGTCATACACCAACAACGATGGCGAACTCTTCATCCACAACGATTTCGTGCCGAATGAGTACGCCCCGGTTTTGGGCAAGGACTTACAGGCGGCTCCATTTATTCATGACCCTCTGGCAGAAACTACTGGCAATTCCCGGCGCCTGCCAATCAATGGCTCCAAAGATGCGCGCCCAGCTCGACGAGGTACACCAGATTCGTTAGATGAAATCCTCGGGGATGACGGGCTGTCTGATGCGGACGGCTTCATTGAGGATGATGACGGAGCTGGGTACGCTGAAGAGGTCAACGGCCATGGGAAGCGTGGGCGAGTAGTCGACAACCTCGGCCTTCCAAGCGGAAAGCGAAGCAAGGGCGGTTTACAAATACAAACGCATGCAGCTTTCCAGCCGGGGAGCACCCCCTGGCGCGGGAACAGACGCTACCTTTCTCTCAACTTCACTGGGTTTGTCTGGACTGTAGACCAGGAGACACACCACACGGTTACTGTCGAGTTCTATGACCGCGAAGCCCACCGTGACTTCCATTTTACCGACCCGTTCCTGTACGACAAGGCATGTTTGAACGAAAATGGCACTCTCTTCTCCTGCCAACCATCAAAGGACCATCCTGCTATGGTCTACTACCGACCGCACGAGACCTGGACCACACGAACGGATTGGAGGACAGAGCTGCCTCCAGGGGAAAGCATCACTGCCATCTCGCTCAGTGAGTCGTATGTTGTGGTGTTGACGTCTACCGACTATGTCCGCATATACAGTCTTTTCGGTGTGCCATTCCGTGTCTACCGGCAAAAGTCGTCTCCCACCGTGACCTGTGCGAGCTGGCGGGACTATGTGATGACTATCGGCAACGGTCCTGTCGGAGGTGACGGCACCACCCGCCTTTTGTACACAATCGAGAACGTGAAGCGCGACGAGATCTGCCAGAGCGAGGATATCGTCGCACTAAGCGAGGGTGCTGAACTGCAGAGTGTCTTCTTCTCTGATCAAGGCGTAAGATACACTTCTGATGTTCCTGGTCTGTTATGTACGTTGAGCTAACACTCGTTTTGCAGGATCCGTGCATCTACGATACGACTGGTACACTCTTGGTCCTCCAGCATTGGCGTACGCCTTCGCAGGCGCGCTGGGTGCCCCTGCTCGACACCAAACTTCTCTCCCGACTCGCTTCCGGCCGCAAAGAGGAAACATATTGGCCCGTGGCTGTTGCCAACGAGCGTTTTCACTGCATTATCCTCAAAGGAGGCGATAAATATCCCTACTTTCCACGCCCTTTGCTCACTGATTTCGAATTCCAAATCCCGCTTTACGCGCCCAAACCTCCTCGTCGCCACGCCAGCCCCGATGCTATGGACGAGGACGAGGACGAACCTTCTGGTTTTACCGAGACCCAGACACTGGAAGAGCAGTTTGTCCGAAACTCGCTGCAGCTGTCGCTGCTCGACGACCTCGTAGCTGTGACTCACGCAACAGCGGTGCAGAAGCAGGCGTTAGCACATCGCGAACTCGACATCAACAAGGTGCTACTACAGTTGCTGGCGGCCGAATGTCGCGAGGGCGAGGAGCGCGGGATGAAGGCGCTCGAGATCGTGGGGCTGATGCGCGATCGCTCGGGCAAGATGCTGGACGCGGCGGCGAAGATCGCGAGCAGGTTCGGGCGGGATGTTCTGAGGGGTAAGATTGAGGAGCTGGCGGAGAGGAGGCTGGTCGGGTTGGATGACGAGGATGATTGATTGATTCGAGCCCGTGATCCGAGCTTTCTCAGGGTTCGAGAACGTGCGCGACTGCCGGTTCGCCGCGAGCATGCTGCACGATGAACGTCGCGCGCGCGCCCCCGAAAAAAAGGGGCAAATCGGAAGTCATTTGCTCGGAACACGCATTCGTCCAGACCAATATCTTCTCTTCCCCTATCTCTTGCATCTGCCAGGGTCGGCCGCCTCGTTGCAGTGTTCTCGAAACGGACTCACGTGCATTCGCGCCGCGGTTTGGCCAACCCCTCCAACCGCGCAACGCGACGTTCGGTTCGGCGCCCAGTTGGTTGGACGCCGTGGCTTTGGTTCCAGGTGGAGAGGGCTGTGTGGGGGCCCACCGGTTCCATCCATCGTTCGGCCCGGTCCGTCCATTTCCCTGCATAGTAACTACTAAGACAACCTGTTTTGCAAGGGTCATTCATGAAAATCTGGATATTTTCCGGGAGGAAATGCGCCTCCCCGCCGCACACAAGAGTAAAAGGGGAGGCGTACATACATGAGGGCTTTTGGTATTACCGTGTCAGTAATTAATTTGATACTGCATCGTGATTAAAATGGCAAGGTCACGCGCTACCTACGATACATGTGTGCTGGCACAGGTGCGCGCACCCTCCACTCCTGATGAGCTGAGGTGATCGCTGCAATGGGGTCGCCGCATTATCTTTCGCATATCGGCGTCTCGTCGATTGCCTAGCCTCTCGCAAGATAGTTGTTTTCCGGAAGCGCCACAGTGTCCTAATGGCTGCGTGCAATCTTCGAAACCAGATTGTGAATATCACGGCACAAATCCATGGTTTAGTGGAGCGATGATACCTCCGCGACAAGCTTGCAGACAATTTCTCATTCATCAAAAAACTTTACTCCTCGCTTTGTGTGCTAGGCATGGAGCGAAATTGCAGAGTTTCCCATTTTATTAAAAGCAAGTAACACGAAAAACACACTCCTGAGCAGGCAAAGAACATAATTCTAGGCCTATAAGCTTCCCAACGTGTTCGCTTAGGCCCCTAACCCCTTCTAAGACATGAGACATACTCCAACTAGTACTCAGCCTCAAGACCCTCCTCCTCGCCGAGCGAGTCGGCGGCAACCTCCTCGTAGTCCCTCTCGAGAGCAGCCAGGTCCTCACGGGCCTCGCTGAACTCACCTTCCTCCATACCCTCACCAACATACCAGTGGACGAAGGCACGCTTCGAGTACATGAGGTCGAACTTGTGCGACAGAGCCGACCAAGCCTCGGCGATGGCGGTGGTGTTGGAAAGCATGCACCTACAATGGTCAGCAAAAGGTTGAGATGTAATCGGTGGAACAGGAACTTACACAGCGCGGTCGACCTTGGACAGGTCGCCGTTGGGAACGATTTGCGGGGGCTGGTAGCAGATACCAATCTTGAAACCGGTCGGGCACCAGTCGACGAACTGGATAGTGCGCTTGGTCTTGAGGGTGGCAACGGCCTGGTGGGTGTCCTTGGGGACGACGTCTCCGCGGTAGAGCAGGCAAGTAGCCATATACTTGCCGTTGCGGGGGTCGCACTTGACCATCTGGTTGTTGGGCTCGAAGCAGGACATGGTGATCTCCTGCACAGAGTTGGCCTCGTGGGCGGCCTTGGCGGCGCTGATGACGGGGGCATAGGCAACCAGAGGGAAGTGAATACGGGGGTACGGGACCAGGTTGGTCTGGAACTCGTTCAGATCGACGTTCAGCGAACCGTCGAAGCGGAGCGAGGCAGTAATCGAGGAAACGACTGTTGTTCAATCAGCGGGAAAATTGTTCAAGTATGCAGACGGTTAGCCTTACCCTGAGCGATCAGGCGGTTCAGGTTCTCGTAGTTGGGCCTCTCAATGCCGAGGTTACGGCGGCAGATGTCGTAGATGGCCTCGTTGTCGACCATGAACGAGCAGTCAGAGTGCTCCAGAGTGGTGTGAGTGGTAAGAATGGAGTTGTAAGGCTCAACAACGGAGGTGGCGACCTGGGGGGCCGGGTAGACGCAGAACTCGAGCTTGCACTTCTTGCCGTAGTCGACGGACAGACGCTCCATGAGCAGAGCGCCGAAACCGGAACCGGTACCGCCGCCGAAGGAGTGGAAGACGAGGAAACCTTGCAGACCGGCGCAGTTGTCGGCAACGCGGCGGACCTTGTCAAGGACCTGGTCGATGAGCTCCTTGCCAACGGTGTAGTGACCACGAGCGTAGTTGTTGGAGGCATCCTCCTTGCCGGTAATCATGTGCTCGGGGTGGAACAGGCCGCGGTAGGTGCCAGTGCGGACCTCGTCGACGACATTGGGCTCGAGATCGGCGTAGATGGTACGGGGGACGTACTTGCCCTGGCCTGTTGTGGATTTATCAGTGGCGGGGCTCTCACGATATTCACGTGGCGTGGAGTGAGGGAAAACAGCGTACCGGTCTCAGAGAAGAAAGTGCTGAAACCGTGGTCGTCGTTAGCGGCCTTGCGCTCCTCAGTGAGGTAGCCATCGGGCTGTTGGATTGTCAGCGGAAGTGCGCGGGAACAGTGGCGTTGTTGCGGGGCGGCGGCAAAAAGCGCGTACCTGGATGCCGTGCTCGAGGCAGTAAAGCTGTTGGGACAGTGTCAGTGAATGCGACTGGAAAGGTGCCCTCTCCCGGGCTCAAGACGAGGAGACTCACCTCCCAGCAGGAGTTTGCGATCTGGCAACCGGCCTGGCCGACTGTTCGCGCGCTTTGATCAGTATACAGGGATCGCGGAGGTAGGCGGTCAAGTTTTTGGCGCGTCGGCGGGGCGTGGAAACATACCGTTCAAGCTGATAACCTCTCTCATGGTGGCGGTGGTGTGTAGAAGGATGTGTGTGGATTGTGGACGGGGTACGAGGGGGCGCGAGAGAGTATTGAGGCGGAATGAAGAAGCCCCGTGCGGTGCGTTGATCAGAGCGTGTGGACCGTCGCGGGTTGGCTTAGGAGAGAAGGGTCGTAGGCGAACATCAACACAGACACAGACGATGCGCGCTATGGCCACAACGCGCTACTACCCATAAGGCTAGCCGGTTTTCGACACCGCGACGCCGGCCACCGCACGCCGGCCAATAGCGGCGGGCGCGACGCAGTCTGTTCAGCGTCGGCGTTCTGGCTGCGGCGCGCCGACGAAAAGTCCATTGCAGCAACACAGACCCAGCGCCCCAGACACCTCCAACGTTGCAACGCTTCTTGTCCACGCCGCCGCCATGTCTGCCTCCGACGAGATTGTGTGGCAGGTCATCAACCAGCAGTTCTGCTCTTTCAAGCTCAAGTCCGCCTCACGCCTCAAACTTTGCGCGCAATTTCGCTGACCCGGCCTGCAGGCTTCCGACGAAGAATCAGAATTTCTGTCGCAATGAGTAAGCACCTTCAACATCCCCAGTGCGAACGAGCCTTGCTGACAATGCCGTCCCAGGTACAACGTTACCGGTCTCTGCAACCGCCAGTCGTGCCCGCTCGCAAATTCCCGCTACGCCACCATCCGCTCCCACCCCGAAACGGGCGCCCTCTACCTCTACATAAAGACGATTGAACGGTCCCATCAGGTACGTGAACCGGGGCGCAGTGCGGACCCTCTGTTTTCATTGAGCTCATTCTAACGGTGTCGCAGCCGAGCCGCTGGTGGGAGCGCATCAAGCTTTCTTCCAACTATGCCAAGGCTCTTGAGCAGGTCGACCAGCGCCTGATCTACTGGCCCAAGTACCTCATACACAAGAACAAGCAGCGTCTCACCCGTCTGACTCAAGTCCGTATCCGCTCGCAACGTCTGGCCA
Organism: Diplodia mutila; assembly: GCA_022560015.1. Lineage (NCBI taxonomy): Eukaryota > Fungi > Ascomycota > Dothideomycetes > Botryosphaeriales > Botryosphaeriaceae > Diplodia > Diplodia mutila. The sequence continues at coordinate 122,918 of JAFISB010000021.1, forward strand.
AGGAGCAGGAACGCCTTGGAGAGACGCTCGTGCCCAAGCTTGCCCCGAAGGTCCGCCGCCGTGAGGAGACGCGCGAGCGTAAGGCTGCCGCTGCCGCCAAGGTTGAGCGCGCAATTGAGAGAGAACTCATCGAGCGTTTGAGAAGCGGTGCGTACGGCGAGCAGCCCCTGAATGTTGACGAGGCTGTCTGGAAGAAGGTGCTCAAGGGCTTGGAGCGCGGCGGCGAGGGCGAGAGGGATGAGGATCTGGATGAGGGTATCGAGGAGGAGCTCGAGGAGGAGATGGAGAACGAAGAGGGTGTTGGAGACGTTGAATATGTCAGCGACATTGATGGCAGCGAGTCCGAGGACGAAGATCTGGGCGACCTGGAGGACTGGATCGGCGACGACTCCGGCGAAGACGATGAATCCGAGGAAGCCAGCGATGAAGACGAGGACGAGAGTGAGGAGGACGAGGAAGAGGAGGATACCGAGAAGCTGAAGAAGGCTCTCGCCAATATGAAGAGGAAACGCGGTCCGGAGCCTGCGCCCAAGTCCAGCAAGAAGAAGTCGTCCAAGGGCCCCAAGCGGGAGATTGAGTACGAATATGAGCAGGAGCCCGCTCCTCGCGAGACCATCCGTGTGTAGAATGGGCTTGGTACGGTGTTTTTGGGCATTGGCGTTCGACGGGGAACTCAAAAAAGCATGCATCCTAAATCCGGTCCAACGGTCAGCGAGTTAGCTTGCGCACGCTTGTCTCGCATCTGGGTACCTTTTAGAGGGCGAGGAATTACTCCGGGGATAGTAACGATTCACTTTTTTTTTTTTTTTTTTTGATACTTCATTCTCCATTTCTGGCTTGTGCTTGTGTTGCGAAGACGAGAAACCACTTTACGACGCCGTCATAATTCTGCGCAATAGAAGGCTTCACGATATAACGCCATGGCGGGTTGTAAAAGAATTAAGCCCACCCACATCTCTCTCTTACAGAAATACATGCATTCATGGGTAGTGTAATTCTATCTACTGTTTTAAACCTCAAGTCTACGTGTAGTCTTTTGCTTCAATTGCCCACATAGGAAGAGTATTAAAATCTGTATATGTGTCCGCATCTTTATTTCCGCTGCCCATGTAGGGGCCTTAAAGTCAAAGTTGATTGTAAGAAAGAAAAAATCGTTCGTCTATACCCCGCAGTTGGTCGTCATGACCAAGTTCCTTTCCAGCACAATTGGCGAAACAGCTCAGAGCTAAGCGACGTGGCGCAAACGCTAGTTGGTAGGTAGGAGGTGTTCTCCCCAGACTGTCTGCGCTGAGGACGAACCGAGGCTTATTTACCGCATGACGTTGATTCAGCTCCTGGAGATCTTGACTTCTGCCCAGACCTAGCAGATTTGGCACAATCACTATACCCCCCGCATGTGTCATCTGGACATATCGTGTCTTTAGCAGTAGGATTGAACGCTTGGCGATTCACGGTCCGCCAACCAGCAATGCTTCCAGAAATTCATGCCTCGGCAACTGATCTTCTGCGCTCCGCCCAAGAAACCCACGCATCGTTCCCCGTATTGCCAAGCACATGGCTGGATCTCCTCCGGCAAGGTTTCTGGGATGGCCCGTAGGGAGCGTAGCCCTAAATGGCATCTCAGGCTTAGCTCTTACACCAAGTATGCAATTCAACCACTCACACAGTGTCTGACCACTAGGACGACCCATCTCGACCACGAAAGACGGCCGAACTCCCCGGGACCCGAGTACGAGTTTTCAAACACCCCTCACCCAATTCCCATTGTGGCTGATTCCCAATCTATCGTGCTAGCGCACAGCAAGGCTTTAACATTTTTGACCGAGGCAATTACATCTTGACGCCGGAATCGGGACATGGACCAAGACCTTGTCGTTCGAATAGCCTTGGATACTTCTGGGAGACAGGAGGACGCTCTGCCTATATAAATAAGACGTGATTGCCACGAAAGAGAACCACAAGCGCCTCCAAAGGATTTCATTCTGAGTGCCTCAAAACTACTCTCTCGTCCGTCGCTCCAGGGCACTGCAATCACTTTCATAACAAAATGAAGTTCATTCCCTCGTTCTTTCCCCTCTTCTTTGCGATCGATAGTCTTGCATCTCCGATCAATGTTGAGGTGCGGGACCCGGAGGTTGTTGCAGAGCTCGAAGCCTGGCAGTTTTCTGGCACCGGAGTCACCGCCAACGAGCTCAAGAATGGACCTTGCAAGCCTGTTACATACATTTTTGCCAGAGGCTCAACCGAGCTTGGAAACCTCGTAAGTCTCACCAGCCTTAAACCTGCGTAGAGCCGATGTTCCTGGCTCCTAAACGGAACCGCCAGCTTCTTACTAGAACACATATCAATACGATACTACGTCAGTGCATGACTAACACGGTCGATGACTAGGGCCAAACCGTCGGACCGGCGCTCGCCAATCAACTTCAATCTCAGTTTGATGTTGCCGTTCAGGGTGTTGACTACCCTGCTGGATTGACGACCAATTTCTTCGGCGGCTCTCTCGTCGGCATCAGCGAAATGAGGGACTTGTTCAACCTTGCCGCTTCCAAATGCCCCGACACCATCATTGTCGGCGGTGGATACAGGTAGAAGCCAAACACCCTTAGAGTAAAGATCTCATCGTTGACATTGCCTTAGCCAAGGCGCTGCCCTCACTCACCGCTCGGTTGAAGACCTTTCGGCCAGCGTCCGCAACAGAATCGCCGGCATCGTTACATTCGGCGACACTTACAATCTCCAATCCGGTGGCAGCATCCCCGGACTTCCACAGGAGAAGCTCAAGATCATCTGCAACACCGGGGACCTTGTCTGCGTGGGCACCCTTGTCATTGCTCCAGCTCATCTTGACTATGTTCGCCGTGTCCCAGAAGCTGCTTCCTTCTTGGCCGACCGCCTCAGGGCTGCTCAAACTTAAGCACCCCCGTGAGCTGCTGTCTTTTCTGTCACTGTCCATTTTTTACTCTACTTCCCGCATTCACTCGCTTGATTTGAGGACCGGTGGTTGGATGCCTTACAGCAATTCTCGGATGTTATCACGTTGTTCGAAATACGGCCGGAGGCGGAGACAAAGCTGGATTCTTTGGCCTTGGCCCTAGTCCTATCCCCTTTTCTCCGAAATGACTTTATGATTCTACATCAGAGAGCGCTGATGAGAGAGCATATGATGAGTCAGTCCTGAATGCCCAATTAGTCTCTCTTTCGTATCTGACGAAATGATATGCTCCTATCTCCACACGTGCCGCCGCCGTATCGTAATTATGTGTGGAATTCTGTAGGATGTAGACATTCTTCTGGCGTATGCCTTGATGGTAGCCGCGTCACGGCGAGTTGCAGTGGGATTAAACCTACCTGGTATCAAGGTTTGCCCCTTTACTGCTCAATGAGAGCCACTAAGGGATGTAGCACCCAACTGGTACACTAAGCCCTTAAGGAAAATATTAGTCCACTACAACATCATATTATCTTCAAGAGGGGTATTTCGCATTGAAGAAGATTGAGAAACATTATACCTTATTTTATGTGCCTTTGACTGCCGTTGTCACGCCTGCATTAGTCTCACAGGGATACCCCGAACCTACGTAGCTAGTAAGACATAATTTCTGAATGTATTTGTACATACAAGTCAAACTCGCATATACGTCCGGAAATTTGCTTCAACTGCCTGTGTAGCCACGGCAGGGCGTAGAGGGCTCAAACCTTTGGCTGCATCGACAGAATAAGAAATGGACCGGGATCATTGAGGCATTGTTAAAGGAAGGATGTTATAATTCGGGAACCTCAGACTATTTGGCCGTAGTGTCGAGTCAGAGGTTCGAGCTCGGTCCGTTGTTCTCGGTACTATGTATCCACGAGGCAACTCAGATTACTCCGAGATCAGCGTTGTTCCTCAAGAGGCGCCTATCAGCTCGGACAAATTACGCACAAGATTGCAACCCTTCTTTACATAGCAGAACTCCGACGAGGCACTCCGCCGTTGTCGAAGGGCGTATGGCGAGCCAAGCCGTAGCGAGCTCAGCAACTTCTACGTTCACCGTATCTGATAACAAAAAGCGAAAGCGGCAATGATCCGGCCTACCTAGAACTTGGTCGGAGAAGGGTGCGGCGGCGGCTTGGCCTCTTGGCGTAGTGACGGAGCGGATTACCAGTGAGGCTCTTGCTCCTTTCGCGAACTCCTTCCAACTCATCCTTCCGAAAATGCGGGGTAGCATCGAATTGGCCCGCTCACCGTCAACTGGCGGCAACCTGCTCGCTTTGCCGACGTCGGGATCGCACCTCGGCAGCTGCTTTCGCTGATCTACGTAGTAATAAAAGGATGCATTGATGATGGAGCAGAATGGCCGAGCTTACCACGGCGTTGGAGCTCACTCACCCCAATTCCATCAACCATGTGGTGTACAGCAGTACCCGGCCTCTTCGCCGCCTTGCCTCTTTCTGTTCTCATCGGCACAGCATCCGGAGCAGTACCAACATGCTCTCCTGATGCTATCCCTACTCCTGAGCTATTGGGTGGCCAGGTCCTCTCCATTACCGCAACGTCGGTTAAAGATTTCGGCGGGAACCCCAGCTTCTGCAACGTCACCGTCCAATATACACATCCTGGACAGAATGATAAGGTCAACGTTTACGTGTATCTCCCAGCTTCGGAGAACTGGAACGAGCGGTTCATGGGGTACGGTGGCGGGGGCTTTCGCATGAGATCCAACGACACCGTGGTCGCGAAGGAAGTAGCCAAAGGTTACGCTGTGGCGTCAACCGACGGTGGGCACGATTGGACCCTCGACAGTTCGGAGTCATGGGCCCTACTGAGCCCTGGCAACATCAACGCATATCTCCTCAACAACTTCGCAGCCGTGGCTTTGGAGGATGCAACCCTCATCGGGAAAGCGGTAACCGCCAGCTTCTACGGGCAGGATCCCAGGTACTCGTACTGGAGTGGATGCTCCACCGGCGGCCGGCAGGGGCTTATGCTTGCGCAAAGGTTCCCCGAGTTGTACGATGGCATCTTAGCCACTTCTCCAGCCATCAACTGGGCCATGTTTGTCCCGGCGGAGTACTGGCCGCAGTTCGTCATGAACCAGCTGGATGTCTACCCAGCTCCTTGTGAGCTCGACGCCATCACTGCCGCGGCCATCGAAGCTTGTGACAGTCTGGACGGGGTCGAGGACGGCATCATTGCGGACCCCCTGAGCTGCAAATTTGACCCGCTCTCCATCGTCGGCCTCGAATACACGTGCGGGAACTCCAGTGCCGTCATCTCAGAGGGAGCTGCCACCATCGCCCAGAAGACGTGGGAAGGCGTCCGTACAAGCAACGGCAACTTCTCCTGGTACGGTCTGAGCCCAGACGCTCCGCTCTCCGGTCTGGCCAACACGTCGTGCTTCGGCAGTGACTGCGCCGGTGCTCCCTTCGATATTGCGGAGGAGTGGATCAACTTCTGGGTCAAGCGCGGTGACCCGGCCTTTGACATCGCCAACATGTCACACGCAGAGTACGACGCCATACTCCACCGCTCCGTCAACCAGTACAAGTCCATCATCAGTGCCGACGACCCGGATCTGTCGGAGTTCAAGGCGTCTGGTGGAAGGATGATCACCTGGCATGGCCTGGCTGACGAGCTCATCACCCCGGAAGGTACGACGGACTACTATGAGAAGGTTCTTGGGCTCGATCCTGCGGCGGTAGACTTCTACCGGTATTTTAGGGCGCCGGGGGTTGGGCATTGCGACGGGGGCACTGGGCCGGTTCCGACGGACGCTCTGAACTCATTGGTGGCTTGGGTTGAGGAAGGTGTCGCGCCGGATACTCTTCCTGCGAGCGTCGCAGTGGGAAACGCCACCAGGAAGCTGGATCTTTGCGCGTATCCGCTGGTTGCTGCATACAAGGACGGTGATATAATGGAGGCTGCTTCATATGAATGCAAGGAGACGTTCACCTGAGCTGAGCTCTTGCCGGGAGAAAGATAGTCAATTACTCGCAATTTGAGGGGGGATGGAGGAATGAATGTATGAAACCCGACGAGAACAGGAAATTGAGAAACTTTGTAGAGGAGAGCCTAACGCATCATTCATCAACCACGGATAGAGTCCTCAGATGAGCCTTGCGTTCGAGCGGTGTGGGATATTAGTGTGACCAGGGGCGAAAAGCGTGAAAGTGATGTAGCCGCGAGGGCATCGGCGAAAGCTCGACTGCAATTAATGGCAGGTACGCGTACTTCCAAATGAGGCCACAGCTACCCCAACGGCGGCTCCGACTTGTCCAAGGTAGCTGCGCTTCCGAACACCGCTAGGTACAGTTGGCTTCGTTGTTCGATCGGTCGAAAGGGCTAGTTGTTCTTGGAGCGGGGCTCCTTGCTGCTTGCCGCTCCGAAACCACTCGAGAAATATTGACATTTTCTTTTCATTATGCAGACCGTTGTTCTGCGCGAAACGAGTGGTAGGCTAAACGTCATCCCTTACCTGTTCCATCCTTTGGGTGAAACAGCTGCAGCTGTAAACAGAGCTTTTAGTGGAACGAGGGCCGCAAACGATGCCCAGTGAAAGAACATGAAGTTTGCGAAACCACGCGTATCAACTGTGTTTGAGGCAGGAGTAACACGTGATGGGCGTGGCTAGGGTCGGGCAGCTGCAGGGTGAGCAATAAAGAAAGCTGGCTGGGCGCCTTCCCCTCCTGCTGCACGACTGCCAGACTGCTGCTCATGCAAAAGTGCTCCCAAGGCTCAGTTGTGCCGCCATCCGACGCGAAAAATTCAAATTGCTCGCCCGGCTTTGAAACGACTCGAGCCGCGCATTGAGCGCATCCGCGCCCGCTGTCTTGGCCGGCCCCTCCGCCAGCCGCAACGCCCTCCGCAACTCCCACCTCGACTTCACCGCTTCGCCCACGCCGATATCCAGAACCCCCCCGAGCGGCCCAGCGTCGCACCCGCCTTCGCCATGTCGTCCTACCTCTCGAACCTGCTCACGAACACCACCTCGCGCTACAACTCGTTGCGCCGCAACCTCCTCGACAGCGAAGCCGACGGCGACACCGAGGACGACTCGCACATTGCCCGTGTGCTGCGCGCATACTACCAGGAGAAGGGCCGCCCCTTCCCGCCGTGGCTGCCTCCCGACCCACGCGCGCCTTCGCCTGCTCCTACCCAGCAATTCGTCCGCTCTACCGGCCCCGCTGCCGGGGGACCCCCGGCCAGCAGAGGCGGCCTCAGCGACCTCTGGGACACTCCCTCTTCCCAGACGCCGCCGCCACAGCCCAACTCTCTGAGGAGCAGAGCGCCACCCAGAGCAGGCCCCGGCGCCGGGAGGGGCGGTTTCTTGCAGCCCGAACCCAGCCAGGGAGGCGGACGGCCGCTGCCCAGCCAGCGCGCAGGCAGTTACCAGAGCTCACACTCACAGGGCTCGCGTCCCTCGTTCGACTCGCAGCCGCCGGGCAGCGCGGGCAGTGGCTCGGCGCAGGACAGGTTGAAGGCGCGCCTCTGGGGCTCGGGCAGGTCGGGAAGCCCCACAGGATCACAGAGCAGCAGTCCGGCAGGTTCACCAGGAGTTCCCACCATAGGAGCCAGAGACCCGTTTGAGAGATCACACAGTGCTAACCCTAGCGGTAGATGGGTCGGCGGTAGTCGTGACGAAGGAAGCGGCGGCCACCAAGGTCGAATCGGACTGCCTAGCGGGCCTAGAGCGTACAAATGAGCGGGCGACGATACCTTTTGCGAACTCGAGCGAAGACAATGGTGGGGTGTGGGGAATTGACAGCGGTTGTGCAGCGTTCAGCGGGCGGCTCATTGGCGGCGTCAACAGGGAGCTCCGGTCAGGGTTGCATTGGGACATCTTTTCATGTTTTCTGGGACTGCGATTTCTGGTTCATGGTTGAGCTTGCGCCGGCCTTCTCGCATGGGTGGAGGGCCCAATGCATAATTATGGACTGTATGCACTCAGGAGGAAGCGTTTGCTGGGAGGCGACGTGCCTCCAAATCAAAACCACTTCGAATTTTCTAGCGGTTGCCCCAGTCTTCTACGTTCAGCGCGGATTTGGCACGGCGGGGGCGACAGGAGCGGGCGCGTGAAGCGTTGAAGCGTTGAGGCGCTCCGACTGCAGCTGCGGCCGGAGTGGCGTGTGCACCGCCACACTCCCCGCGATCTGCGTCATTCACCCGGCCAGCCCTGGTCGGAAGCTCTATCCGTCCTGGCCCTCTCGACCCGTGAAGTCACCTACGTCCATATGACCCTCGGTTGCCGCCCGCCTGCGCCTGTTTCTGCCACGACCACGCGCCGCGCCGTGTGACGCGTTAAAAATTAGGCATCACCCGTTGCTCGTGTAGAAAACTAATCTCGCGCCATGCCCGCTTCTCCGCCGCCGCCGCCCGCCGATAACCCTCACCCAAGCCCGCCCTCTCCAACAGCATCCTTCTACGACATGAGTGACGACGAGGAAGGAGAGTACAACACCATCCGCCATACCAGCAGTGGGAGCGGCGTGAAGCTGTTGTACTCAAAAAGCAAGGTGAGCTTAGCTTCGAGCCTGCCGTCAAAGAACGCCTCGCTCTAGGCAACACTGCTACAGTCCTTGTCCAGCTCTAACACTCCATCTGTTAGGTCTACGTGCACCCTACGCCGTCCGCGAAAGACAACATCCCCGGTTTTATCGCCCTTGTCCAACAGAGGTCGCCTATTACCAACGATGCTCGCCCTACGTCATCGTCATCCTCCACATCCGTTGCCGCTTCCTCCCTTCTTCTCTCCTGGGTTCCAGAATCCGCGCTTGGTGATGCCTATGATACATACGTAAAGGTCGACCTGTCCGACTCCTCATCCCCGCCGAAACAATCCTATCTCGTCCCTCCGCCACCGACCACAACGACCCACAGCAGTGCTATTGGAACATATGCTTTCGCCGTACCAGTCAGTGAAATATTCTCGTTGCTTGTGCGGCCACCGAGTATAGGATGGTGGTTCGGCAGTGTGGTTATCAACACCCGTGCAGGCGACAGCTTCCCTGCCCTGTTCTTCCACGACAGCGAATGCCAGTCCACGATTATGCAGCGCAAGAAGCTGGCACGGGAGAGCTTCGATCCCTTCGGAGACGGTGGAGGTATGTTCTGGGGAGGCGACGAGGCCCTAAGGTGGCTGAAACGCTACGTGAAGGTCGTTCGTTCTGCCGCAGAGCCCAGCGTCTATCTCATTGAACCCAGCGAGGAGGATCTGCTGTCTTTCGGCCAAAAGCCGACGACTGTGAAGACAAACACTCCCCCAGGCTCCTCGGGTGAAGGCTCGTCCTCACAGGCCGGCAAGAAGCGAGACGGTGGCATGGATCCGTTCATGTCAGCGGTCAACCAGGCAAAGTGGACTTTCCTGGAGAAGATGAGCGCGGTCACCACGTTCACCCGTCGAACAGCGCATGCCGTTGCCGAAAATCCAAAGCTTCCTCCACAAATAAAACAGCTGTTGAAGAGTCCTGAGGTTGAAAGGCTGCAAGAGGAGTTTGACAGTGCCAGGATCTACCTCGCTCGGTGGGCAATGAGCATTGCAGAACAGAGTGAGAAAGAGCGGAAACAGAGGATCTGGACTGCTCAGGATGTTCTGGAGATGGAAGACAGCGCAGTCGGGGAATTTGAGATTTTGGAAATGGAAGCAGGCAACACGTCGCTCAGCGATCGGAGAAAGCCCGTGACCATGGAAGAGTGGAAGGGCTTTTTCGATCCGCACAGCGGATCTTTACTAGTCACTCCGGACGAGGTCAAGGAGCGAATCTTCCACGGTGGTCTCGATCCCGACGATGGTGTTAGGAAGGAAGCTTGGCTTTTCCTGCTGGAAGTCCACGAGTGGGATAGCACCTCTGAGGAACGGCAAGCCAAACTGAACAGCCTGCGCGACGAGTACATTCGCCTCAAGGGTGCGTGGTGGGAGCGCATGGTCGAAGGGCAGAATACTCAAGAGGAATCTGAATGGTTCCGGGAACAGAAGATCCGGATAGGTATGCATGCCAGATCAAGCTGTTCATTTCGTCAGGCTGACTTTTGCCCATTCTTGGGCGTTCGCGCGGTAGAGAAAGACGTTCACAGGACAGACCGCAACATTGACGTCTTCGCAGGCGAGGACATCCCCCACCCTGATCCAGACTCTCCTTTCGCGGACGTTGGAACCAACGTTCATCTCGAACAGATGAAAGACATGCTTCTTACTTACAACGAATACAACAAAGACCTTGGGTACGTTCAGGGAATGAGCGACCTGCTGGCTCCGATATATGCTGTCATGCAAGACGATGCAGTCGCTTTCTGGGGATTTGTCGGGTTTATGGAGCGGATGGTAAGTTTGACTGGCTTTCTCATATGCTGAAACCGTGGCTGACATGGATGCAACAGGAGAGAAATTTCCTCAGAGACCAATCTGGTATGAGGAAACAGCTTCTCACGCTGGACCAGCTCGTGCAGCTCGTCGATCCCAAACTGTACCTGCATCTGCAGTCAGCGGATAGCACCAACTTTTTCTTTTTCTTCCGCATGTTGCTTGTCTGGTACAAGCGTGAATTCGAGTGGCAAGACACCTTGCGCCTATGGGAGGGCCTGTGGACGGACTATCTTTCAGGCAACTTCCACTTGTTCATCGCTCTCGCCATCCTGGAAAAGCATCGCGACGTCATCATGGAACACTTGAAGGCTTTTGACGAGGTGCTGAAATACGGTATGTGGTTCCTTTGGAGATTGACAGAGCTCAACTAACACTTTACAGTCAATGAGCTTTCGGGTACCATTGACCTCCAGTCGACCTTGATCCGTGCTGAAGCACTGTTCCGCCGCTTCCAACGCACTATTGAAGCTGTCGACCGCAAAAACAAAGACAGCAGCTTGCCTGTACCATCGAACGTCCGTCGCCGCACCCCTGCACCAGTTCAGCCTCCGGCATTCAACTTCAACCCAATCGGTCGCATTGCTGCCCTGAACGCACAGCGAAATGGCGGCGCTACGAACGGTTCTGCTACTGCATCAGGCAGCTCGGCAAGCCAGAGTCAAGGCCAGAACGGGAAGAGCCAATCGACAAGTGCTGAAGAGGACGAGAGGCCGAAGGTGATTACGGATGAATTGAGAGAACTATTGAGCAGGAAAGTCCCGAAGCTGGAAAAGAAGCAGAACACGGAAGGGGCACTGCATAAGCTTCCCTCAAGGGAGCAATAAGTGCCTTTACGAGTTCATGATGGGGTATGCTTCACCATTGGCTAAGATTGCATACGGCGTTTGTATTAGTATTCTCTCGCGCGGGACGGAAAGGACAACTGCGTCGGCAGGAATGGATGGGAAATTGATATGGACAGGCTTTCCCTTCGACTTTGTAGCGTCGCAGCTTTGACGTGTTTGTTCACAGAAATACAAGGAAAAGAAGGAATGTTGTGTCCTTGACAGTTGAATTTATCATCAGAGTTCTCGCGGATGTGTTTACCCGATTTGCACTTGAACTGGATGATGTCCTGAATTCATCGCCCTTGCCTGCTTATACTTTCCTTTGCCTCTTTAGAGCTACAGCGAAGTTGTTTTCAAACCAATCGGATGCTTAACCGCCGATTCTAGATAAGTGCAATCAGAAGCATTATCCAGGGGGACAAAGTGCCAAACCAGGTGAAGTAAGACGGTCACGGCAGGTGGCAAAAGATTTGAGCTTTCTGAGCCCAACAAGTAGTCGAATCCAACATCTGGACGCATTCATTCATCTCTAAGTCTCACATCTACTTCGGGCTATTTGATCGTATGGTACAATATTTTGGAACCCACTGTGCAGTTACCTACAGATTGTAAAGAAGCAGCAGCGGGAAGCGACGGCCCGCATGCCGGCGACCCGACGCCACGATATTGGCTTAAGATGTTTGGTTTCACCAAAATCTCCAGCTATTTTTTCTCAATCCACGAATCGGCCGAGCACTTCCAGTGCTATGCTGTGATGAGTAAGCTGTTATTTCTGGTAGTCATAACTATCGCCTGGCGGGTCGCGACTGCTCTTTTCACCTATCTCCTAAGCGCCGTCACTCGAAGCGCTGCGAGATCCCGCCGTTACACAGCGACCCTTCTATTTCGTACGCTAGGTCGACCCTCATTAGCTCAACGCAGCTAGTCTCTTCGTATCGACCAGATTGTCCCATCGAGATATCTCACCTACAAATTTGCAGCGCCCGCCCGCTCTGCAAACCAGAACCGCTAGACCCTCAAAGCAACCCAACGCTCCTCCATTCGGCCATAGAAGTTTCAGTGCAAGAATGTTGTTCGCCTTCCTGGTCGCCTTTTCTTTATGCAGTTTCTCAGCGGGCGCTCTGGCCGTGCACACCACTTCTTCCACTTACGACTACATTGTTGTCGGCGGAGGTACCTGCGGACTGGTCGTCGCCAATCGCCTGTCGGAGAATGCGAATGTCTCGGTCCTCATCATCGAAGCCGGCGACTCTGTCTACGATAATCCGGATGTCACCGATGTCAATGGCTACGGACGAGCGCTCGGAACAGTCATTGACGGACAGTACAAGACGGTGCCGCAAACCTTTGGGAATCAAGACGTCCAGACTCTTCATGCAGCAAAGGCGCTCGGTGGGACCAGTACTATCAACGGTAATTCTCCTAACCGGATACCTTGGAGAAAGATGCTGAATATTCCAGGCATGTCCTACACCCGAGCGGAGGCTGCGCAGATTGATGCGTGGGAGAAGGTAGGCAATGCAGGGTGGAACTGGAAAGCTCTATACCCGTACTATCTCAAGTCGGAGAGATTCCAGGCTCCTAATTCAGAGCAAATTGCGGGTGGTGCCTCTTTCGATCCAGATTACCACGGATTTAAAGGACCGCTGGGCGTTGGCTATCCCGAGGATCAAGCTGTGAATGGTTTCCCGTCTTTATTGAACGAATCTTACCAAGCCATTGGGGTTCCATTCTCGCAAGACGTCAACGGAGGCTCCCTGCGCGGTTTTACCATCTATCCGAAAACAGTTGATACGGAAGCCAACGTTCGCAGTGATGCGGCACGGGCGTATTACTGGCCATTTTCTACTTCCCGGCAGAACCTTCACCTCAGTCTGAACTCTACCGTGACAAGAGTCCTCTGGAAGCCTTCAACTGGTCCTGATGGGGAGGCGGTGGCATCGGCTGTTGAGGTCCTCGCAGCGAACGGTACTAAGATCACCATGAACGCTTCTCGTGAGGTCATCCTTTCCGCAGGAGCTCTCCGCACGCCTTCGATATTGGAGTTATCTGGGATCGGAAACACACAGTGAGTCGCTGGACGAGGCATAGAGCTGCGGTGACTTACTTTGAGACAGAATCCTCTCCAAGGCCAGCATCGAAACCAAGATATCGCTTCCTGGAGTCGGAGAGCATCTGATCGACCAGATAAACAGCGGCATAACCTTTTCCAAAACCACAAGTCAAACATACACTGGAGCAGCCGGGTATGCGTCCTATCCGAACGTCACGGACGTTTTTGGAAACTCCACCAGCGCGTTCGCGTCGTCGGTGCTTGCAGCATTACCAGCGTATGCGTCAGCGATTTCGGCACAAAACAACAACTGCACGACCACCAAGGACATGGTTTCTCTGCTCAAGCTGCAGCACTCGCTGATATTCGAGACTCAAGTACCTGTTGCAGAGGTCGTTAGTTGGCCAGCCGGAGACTCGTTCGGATCGCAGTACTGGAGCACTCTGCCGTTCTCACGCGGCAACATTCACGTCACGTCTTCGGATCCCAGCACAGCGGCCAAGATCAACCCAAACTACTTCATGCTGGAGTACGACCTCAATTCACAGGTCGAGATTGCGCGGTGGGTGCGGAAGGTCTTCGCCACAGCGCCGCTTGCGGATGCCGCGGGCGCAGAGACGTGGCCGGGTACCAAGGCAGTGGCGGCGAATGCCAGCAATGCAGCGTGGTCGAAGTGGCTGAAGAAGAATTACCGCGGCAACTATCATGTCCTGAGCACAGCGGTCATGATGCCTCGAGAGAAGGGCGGCGTCGTGGACGAGAGGTTGAAAGTGTATGGGACCGCGAACGTGAGGGTTGTGGATGCCAGCGTCCTTCCCTTTCAGGTCTGTGGCCACTTGATGAGCACGCTTTACGCAGTGGCTGAGCGGGCGAGTGATCTGATCAAGCAAGACGGTGGCATGTGAGGAGGAGCCGGTTAGTCATGGATGAACAAGGTTGAGATGACCAAAGTGTTTGAAGCAAGTATGATCCAATATCTTTGCTAGAGATGTAGGCGGGCTCAACTCGTGAAAAAGAAAGGTAGATAGCGGGGAATGGATGGGAATTGATGAAATGCGTGCGGTGGTGAAACACGTGCCTCGATGACGCAACGCGCAAAGCAGACGCGTCTCACAGCCGACGCGTCGCGCCCTGCACAAGCTGCTCAAGCCGCTCGTGTGGCATCGCAATCCTCTATCACACCGCATCAGTATTCATACAGAGCCATCCGTCAAGCATTCCAGACAGGGTTTGTGGCAGCCTGCCCCACGGGTTCAGAGCGATTCACCATGGCAGACGAAATGGAGGTCGACGCCACGCATCCGTCCGCCACGAAGCCTGCTGCACCTCGCCGCATTCAAGCCCTATCGCAAGATGTTGTTAACAAGATCGCCGCCGGAGAAATCATAGTCGCCCCTGTCCATGCGCTGAAAGAACTCATTGAGAACGCCGTCGATGCCGGCTCCACCGCTTTGGAAATTCTTGTCAAGGATGGCGGCCTTAAGCTTCTTCAGATCACCGACAACGGTCACGGCATTGATGTGAGCTTGAAGCCCACATTCTCCTCCGATATTTGACTGACCCCATAGCGCGATGATCTACCCATCCTCTGCGAGCGATTCACAACCTCGAAGCTCAAGGCCTTCGAAGACCTGACCTCCATCGGCACCTACGGCTTCCGCGGAGAAGCTCTGGCGAGCATCAGCCACATAGCCCATTTGAGCGTGAACACCCGCGTCAAGGAATCCAGCTGCGCGTGGAAGGCACATTATGCGGACGGGAAGCTGGTTCCCCCCAAACCAAATCAGGGCCCCGACCCAAAGCCATGTGCCGGTCGTCAGGGCACCCAGATCACGGTAGGTTTTTTGCCAGTGCTGCCCCCTCAAAACTAATGACTTCAAGGTAGAAGATCTGTTCTACAACGTTCCCACACGCCGACGTGCCTTTCGTTCTGCAAGCGAAGAATATGCCAAAATTCTAGACGTGGTTGGCCGCTACACCGTGCATTGTGTCGGCGTGTCCTTCTCTTGCAAGAAGCACGGCGACTCGTCCATGGGTATCTCCGTCCCAGCGAACGCAACCATTGTCGATCGCATACGCCAGGTCCAGGGAAACGCTGTGGCCAACGAGCTGATCGAGCTTCATGCTAGTAACGACCGTTGGGGGTTCAAAGCTGACGCGTGGGTGAGCAATGCAAACTACAGCGTGAAG
Organism: Diplodia mutila; assembly: GCA_022560015.1. Taxonomy (NCBI): domain Eukaryota; kingdom Fungi; phylum Ascomycota; class Dothideomycetes; order Botryosphaeriales; family Botryosphaeriaceae; genus Diplodia; species Diplodia mutila. Next base: position 138,331 of record JAFISB010000021.1, read on the forward strand.
AGGACTACCTTGCTCCTCTTCATCAATCACAGAGCAGTGGAGTCCTCGGCAATCAAAAAAGCAGTTGAACAGACTTACAACACATTCCTTCCCAAAGGCGGCCATCCTTTTGTTTACCTCAGTCTTGAGATTGACCCTCAGCGTGTCGATGTCAACGTGCATCCGACAAAGCGCGAAGTCAATTTCCTCAATGAGGATGAGATCGTCGAGATCATTTGCGACGAGATTCGGTCGAGCCTTGGCAACGTGGACACCAGTCGCACATTCATGACCCAGAGCTTACTGCCTGGTGCAAAGGTTCCAACCATTCAAGCCAATGCCACCCCCCTACGATCTTCTACCACTGCCTCTTCAGAAAGCCGTTCGGAAGAGCCGGCATCCTCACGACGAACTCCCCAGCAGAAAGGATCCACCCAAAAGCCGTACGAGAATAGTCTAGTTCGCACAGATTCTCGCGTACAGAAGATCACCACCATGTTCCTGCCCGGGCCGCTGCCAGCTGCATCAGCCAAGGCTTCTGAGAAGGGCGACCGGGAAGAAATGGAATATGAGATCTCGGATAAAGAGCCAACCATCTGTCGTCTGACAACCGTCAAGGAGCTTCGAGCTGAGGTGCGAGAGAATATGCACAACGAGCTCACTGACGTGTTTGCAAGCCATACTTTTGTGGGTGTGGTCGACGAGCAGAGGCGCATTGCAGCCATCCAAGGTGGCGTCAAGCTATTCCTTATCGACTACAGTATGATCTGCAACGAGTATTTCTACCAGGTCGGTCTCACAGACTTTGGCAATTTCGGTACCATCCGATTTGACCCCGCTCTCAGCTTGCATGAGCTTCTGACAATTGCCGCGACGCATGAAAAGTGCATCGCTGAAGTTGAAGAAGACTTCAACTGGGAGGATGCGGTTTCAGCCGTCGAGGAGCAATTACTCAGCCGAAAAGATATGCTCGCAGAATACTTTTCACTCGAGATCTCCGAGGACGGTGACCTCATATCCATACCGTTGCTCACCAAAGGCTATACTCCAAGTTTGGCGAAACTGCCACAGTTTCTCCTCCGTCTGGGACCACACGTCAATTGGCTCGAGGAAAAGGGTTGCTTCCGGACATTTCTCAGAGAACTGGCATCTTTCTACGTCCCTGAGGCTTTGCCGGTGCCGCCACAGACTCCCGAGGGCGAGCAGACCGAAGAGCCGACCCGTGGTGACCCGGAAGTAGAGTCCAGACGCAGACATGTTGAGCGTGCCATTGAGCATGTTCTGTTCCCCGCGTTCAGGAGCCGACTCGTTGCCACGAAGGGCTTGCTTAGAGGCGTCGTTGAGGTGGCTAACCTTAAAGGTCTCTACCGCGTGTTCGAACGTTGCTGAGCCCTTAGCACACAAACGCAAAACTATCGCATCGGGAGCGATGCGGCTTTGCTCGTCCAAACTCTGCACCGAGATGGATGCGACTCGCTACATCGAGATATCTTTACCACATCCTGTTCTGTTCAGTGTCACTGCTGGTCAGGGATGCTTCAACGCGCTGCGCAAGTGCGGGTCCATCCAAGATGGTAAGAGAGTGGAGATTCCAGATACTACTTATTTGCTGTATTTATTGTTGGCATAGAGAGTACCGAGCTCGCTGAATGGCGACATAATCTCGACGGTGGATGCGCTGAACTTGACAACGGAAGAGCTGGGGCCTCGACTTGCTGGTTTGGATTGCCCTCTTCCATTGACCGAGTTGAGTGCCTAATGAGAATGACTTAAAAGGCATGGAAAGGTTGGCACGCACAGCAACAAGCTGCCTCCACGAATGATGGCACCGCACATTATGCTACAAAAGGTGGTACAGTGTCACCGGGAAGGTTGCACCCACGTCTGAATGTTTTTCTATCATCGTCCGGAAATTTACTTTGACTGCCTGCGCATAAAGTATACAATGTCTCACCTATCGACCCTGGTAAGGAGGAATTGTTTTGTAACCCCATGTGGCCGGAACTGGAGCATATTTCACCCCTTGAAGTCATTTTCTAGAAGCAAGTGCCCGCATCCCAGGAAGTAGATATAGCTCCCAAAAATAATACAAAAACAATCCAACAGACTCCGACTGCCGCCGAGCAGGGTGCAACATCTTCTGAAAAGCATGCTTGAGAACGGCAGTGCACTTCAACCATTGTGGCTACCTTTGGTATCATATGCTAGACACATTAGAAGAACAAACATCACTTTAACAATCCATAGGAAGTCTCAATTTGAACCCCATCATCGGTCCAAGGTTATTTGGTATCTTTTCAAAGCCATCCAGCAGCCCCAGGCAAAAACGCCCTCCAATGCAATTCAATCATAACTCCAGTTCTGTGAGAGAAACCCCAATATAACGCCGATTCCGGTTTGGTGCAAGGTTCTGGCTTCGTCCGTCATTTCCCGATCAATAGCTCCTCACACAGGTGTCGGCTTCTCGTCCACATCCATGGCGTCCCCTCCGTTCTCCGGTTCAGGCTCGGGCTCGGGCTCGACCTTTTTCTCAGCGCCAGCCGGGGCCTGGTCGTTCGGTGGCTGACCGTTCGTGGCGGGAGCTGCGGTGAGGGTGGTCTGCCCGTTCGCAGCGGTGCCGTTGGCCTGGGCGGCCTCTTGGGCGGCGGCCTGGGCGGCCTTCTTCTTCTCGCGCTCGGCCTTGGCGTCCTTGTAGCTTTGGGTCTTGGGGACGACGTCGGTCAGGAATTCGAGGTTGTCGAGGCGGGCGACGGCTTGTTCTAGGAGTTCTCTGTGTGAGCAACTCGTAACTTTTTTTTTTTCTCTTGGGGCTCCTTCTGGAGCCCTGAAAAGTGTGGACGTACGGACGTGGGTGTAGCCCAGAGAGCGCTTGGGCTTCTTCTCCGCCTTGGCCATCTTGTGGGCCTGCTCGGTCAGGTAGTAGACGAACTCCTCGGTTGCGACGGCAATGGCGAAAGCGGCGTTGGCGGAGCAGGCGTTGATGTCTTCATCGGCCTGGATGATTTTCTTGACACGCGCAACTACAGAGGGGGGTTAATTGCAATGCACCTTTGGATGGCCAGAGCTTGCAGCTCGACTTACGAGGAAGGGATACTGAGCCGGTGATGGTGGCTGGGCGCGGGATGGGGTTGTTGTTGTACGGCATGGCGGCGATTTTCTTCGCAGACGCGGGGCGGCGGGTACAGAATTAGCGGCAGGTGGTGCTGAAGCGCGAGCGGCGCTGCTGGAGCTGGGCAAGGTCGGGCGGCTGAGCGGAGCTGGCGGCGCGAGGGGAGAGCGGATCGCAAGTGGGCGGAGGGTGTTTGGAGAAGAACGCGTGCGTGGAGCGCGGCGGAGAGTCGCGACGGATAAGCCCAGATTGGCAGCGATCGGCGTGAGATATGATGGCCGGATGCATGCAAGGTACCCCGGTGCCTGCCCTACGTAGCCAGCCGACACCACCGCGCGTTCGACCTCCCTCCCGGCGCGACCCATGACGAACTGCCCCGCTGCCCCCCGGAAAGCCACACGATGCGATGACTAGCCGCTCGAGCTCCGCTTCTGGCCTGCGCGCCTCTTCCCAGCCGCGCGGAGGCACGCTGACCCGCCGCGTGTCCGCCCTCTCCAACGCCGAGGAGGGTGTCGACCACGAGAGAACTACCGCCGACCACGCCATCCACGAAGAGATCGCCGAGATCAAACGTTATGAGGACTTCACCACCATCGACTGGGTCCAGGACGCTGCGCGCGAGCAGTTGCGCCGTAAGGCCCGCCGGCAAGAAAAGCAGGGCTTCTTTGACCGCGGCCGCGGCCCTACCTGGCGCCGCAAGCTATACGATGCCTACGACGCTGGACAGGCCTGGATTGTCGTCAGCTTGGTTGGCATCGCCATTGGCTTGAACGCGGCCTTCCTGAACATCATTACCGAGTGGTTGTCCGACATCAAGCTGGGCTACTGCACCACCGCATTCTACCTGAACGAGCAGTTCTGCTGCTGGGGCGCCGAGAACGGTACGGCATTGTGAAGAATGCCCTTGGAAATCATACTGATTGCTGGTAGGCTGCAAGGAATGGCGCCGTTGGAGCAACTTCTGGCCCGTCAATTACCTCCTGTACATTGTCTTTTCCACCGCCTTCGCCTTCGTCGCCGGAAGACTCGTCAAGTCGTTCGCTCCATATGCCGCTGGCTCCGGGATCTCAGAGATCAAGTGTATAGTGGCCGGATTTGTCATGAAAGGGTTTCTGGGATTCAAGACGCTGGCGATCAAGTCCATCACCCTGCCTCTGGCAATTGCCTCCGGCCTGTCCGTCGGAAAGGAGGGCCCCAGCGTTCACTATGCCGTGTGCACAGGCAACGTAGTTTCGCGCATGTTCAACAAATACAAGCGCAATGCCTCCAAGACTCGGGAGATCCTGACGGCTAGCGCCGCCGCAGGTGTCGGTGTTGCGTTTGGTAGTCCGATTGGTGGTGTACTGTTCTCTCTCGAGGTGCGCCATCTAGTCCTCTATTCGTGGCGGATACTTGCTGACCGTGGGATCAGGAAATTGCGAACCATTTCCCTCTGAAGACGATGTGGAGAAGCTATTTCTGTGCCTTGGTTGCGACTGCGGTGCTAGCTGTATGTTTCTGGCCTTTGACATGCGTTCTTCTATGCTAACAAGACCAGGCCATGAATCCTTTCCGAACTGGTCAGCTAGTCATGTTCCAAGTCAAGTACGACCGTGACTGGCACTTTTTTGAGGTCATCTTCTACATCATTCTCGGTGTCTTTGGCGGGCTCTACGGTGCCTTTGTCATCAAGTGGAACTTGAGAGTTCAAGCTTTCCGCAAGAAATACCTCTCGCAGTATCCAATTCTGGAGGCCACAGTATTAGCTTTAGTTACAGCCATCATCTGCTATCCGAACATGTTTCTGCGGATAGATATGACCGAGAGCATGGAAATTCTCTTCCGAGAGTGCGAGGGAGCGCATGACTATGACGAGATTTGCGAGTAAGTTGATTGGTTCCACAACATGTCAGATGTGCTGACGAGTATAGACGCAAGCATCGATGGCATCTTGTCTTTACGCTGGGTGCCGCGACGGTCATTCGGACGCTACTGGTCATCATCTCATACGGATGCAAAGTTCCTGCAGGCATTTTCGTCCCATCTATGGCAATTGGCGCCTCGTTTGGAAGGATGGTCGGTGTTCTTGTGCAAGCCTTGTACGATGCATTCCCCGACGCAGGCTTCTTCTCCGCATGCGACCCAGACGGTCCTTGTATCACGCCCGGTACATACGCTTTTCTGGGAGCGGCGGCTGCGCTCAGTGGCATCATGCACATCACCGTCTCGGTTGTTGTCATCATGTTCGAGCTTACCGGAGCTTTGACATACATCCTTCCGACAATGGTATGCGCTGGGTTCCTCTCTCGATGCTACCGTGTGTGCTAATTCTCCCTGCAGATCGTCGTGGGCGTCACGAAAGCAGTCAGTGAACGTTTTGGCAAGGGAGGTATTGCCGATCGCGCCATCTGGGCCAACGGGTTCCCGTTTCTTGACAACAAAGAGGAGCACACATTCGGAGTGCCAGTGTCCCAGGTCATGACAAGCAATCCCATCACCCTTCCAGCGTCGGGATTGCAGTTGCGCGAGGTCGAGAAGATCCTGGCCAACAACGACTTTTCTGGGTATCCGATTGTCGAGGATAGGACGTCTAAAACACTGCTCGGATACATTGGTCGCATCGAGCTTCGCTATGCGATCGACCGGGCTCGGCGGCTGCAGTCATTGCCGCCAACGGCAAAGTGCTATTTCACGCCAGGGTCAATGGCGATTCAAACGCCAAGCAATCTTGCACCGGCGATTTCGTTTGACACAATGGTAGCAACGTCGGCTCAGATGACGATTGACATGAGTCGTTTTGTCGACCCCACCCCGCTCGCCGTGCATCCTAGACTGCCGCTGGAAACGGTCATGGAGCTCTTCAAGAAGATGGGTCCTCGAGTCATTCTCGTAGAGTACCGTGGCCGTCTTACCGGACTCATTACGGTCAAGGACTGTTTGAAGTACCAATTCAAGGTCGAGGCCCAGGAGAACCCCCGCGATGAGAGCGCGATGGAGGAGCGGGGCGAGAGGCTCTGGACTGTGATCAGAGGAGTTGCAGAGTTCATTGGCATGAAGATAGGACTCGGCAAGGGGAAGGTCAGATTGAGTGAACATCACACAATGGGAGCTGCCGGACTCAGCCCCAGAATCCCGCAGGACCGCTCGGAGCGCGAGAGGACGGGGCAAGAAGATAGAGAGGATCAAGGGTTGGAGTTGCAGGACAGATAGAGCACATGGTTTAGACTTCTCGCGCAAGCATTTCCTTGGTTATCCGCATGGCGCAAGGTGGAAGGGGCAGCTGCCCTATCGGGCGTTGGCCCGGGATTACGCCGCTGGTCGCGAACCTAAGACGTATGTACAAAACCTCGGCCTCATCCATTTCCACCACATCACTTACTTCAACGCACCATTTCTTTACAAGAGCGCCTAGCGCCCCGCCGCCGTCTTCATGCCAGACGGAGTCGGTATCCTCTGAAGGGTCTGAGCTGCGGCAATAGGCCTCCAGGATCATGGCCGTTTGGTTTCGCGGAGGAGCGGTCACATCAAGCTCATCTGAGCACAATGGGTTGCGCCAGACCATGGCACCGCCCGTTCTAGACCAGCTCCAAGAATGAAAGCAGGGCTATCTGATACGACTCGCCTGGTATACCGTGGTAGTTGTTACTCGTTTCACTCTGGACATGCTAGATTAATCCACCTTCTGCAAGGTTACAAATTGCTGCCTGTAAAGAAAGAAGAAAACAGCAATCATTTCGTACTTTCCGTTGGGCCTGCCTTTCCGTGAGATGCACAATGCTGGCATGAAGCGCGGGGTTGATGACTGTTCCCGAGTGGCAGTTGGCCCATTTTTTGCGGACGCGTAGCGCGACGCGCGAACTCGCGCAGTCACGTCCCGCTTCACTGATGCTCAACCACCTTCGTCCTGCCGGCATTTATACCCAGCACATGCTTCTTCACCCTCTTCGCTAGAGCCAAGCTGCGACCTCCTTTGTCTCACCCTTTGCGCCTCTCTTCCTGCAGTCGCTCTCCGCTGCTCGTCCTTTCCTGCGCCACCAATCGCATTCCCGACGCCGCACCGCGGTGCTCGCCCTCACCATGGATGCCAACGCCTTCACCATAGCGGACTCGACCGACTGGCTTGGCACCGCTCTCGCCGACTTCGCAATTTTCGAGTCAGCGCTGCGATGCCAGGTGTGCAAGGACTTTTTCGACACGCCGATGATGACGTCGTGCTCTCACACCTTCTGCTCGCTATGCATTCGCCGCTGCTTCGCCGCCGACGGTCGCTGTCCCACCTGTCGCGCCACAGACCAGGACTCAAAGCTCCGTCGCAATTGGACCGCCCAGGAGCTCGTCGACGCTTTTCAGAGGGCCAGGCCCAGCGCACTAGAACTGGCGAGGAAAGGCGCGGCAGCAACCGACTCTGAGACTGGGAGAGAGGGGGGGAAGACGCGGGGACGCGGGAACGATAAGAAGAGGAAGGTAGACGAGATACAGGACTCAGAGGACGAAGGGGCAGAAGGCGAAGAGGAAGCTGCACGCAGGCCGGCGCGCAAGACAAGGACGCAGCCTCGCAGGTCTGCCACAAGCTCACAGACACCCGAGGTCATTGATTTGGAGGATGACGGCGATGGGGACTTCGTAGCAGAAGAGGCCGAGGAGGAAGCGCAGCCAAATGACGGTCTGGTCGCATGTCCCATGTGCAACAAGCGCATGAAAGAAGAAGCTGTCTTCGCGCATCTCGATCGTTGCGATGGCCCGGACAAAGACGGCGCTTCCTCGCGATCAACACGGACACGGTACACATATTTACGCTCTCATGGTTGAGAAATCCCCCATTTGCTAACGTTGATTTGAAAGACAAAGCAAAACACCGGCCTCACCCCATCCTCTTCAACAGCGCACCCGTAGCGGTCTCGCCTCCTCCAGAAATCCAGAGCCCCTACAACGCCTCCCGCAACTCAACTACTCTCTCCTCAAAGACATGGCCCTTCGCAAGAAACTCTCAGAGCTCGGCATACCTAATTCTGGCACTCGTGCCCAGCTAATCAAACGGCACACTGAGTGGGCCAATCTCTGGAACGCCAACGTTGACTCGATCCGACCGCGGACGAAGAGCCAGCTACTATCGGATCTGGATAAATGGGAGCGAAATCAATCGGGGGAGAGCGGCGGCGGCATCATAGGCAGCGTGAGCGGAGCACAGGTCATGAAGAAAGACTTCGACGGTGATGGTTGGGCCAAGAGCAACAAAGGGCACTTTGACGACCTAATCGCGGCGGCGAGGAGTAAGCGTGCTGCTGCGCAGAAATCCGAAGAAAAGAGGAACGAAGAGGACGCGAGATCTCCAGAAGCGAGCGGTACTATGCCTCCTCCTACAAGCATCGATGGCCTGGGGGAAGGCAAAGAAGCTCGTCCGTATGAAAACAACGAAGCAGCGCTCGAGAAGGTGCGCGACAGAGTCAACGATGCTATCAATGGTCGACCATATCTTCCGCATCGCAGCTCGAACGCAATGGGCGAAGTGAACAACAGCACCACAGCTGCCGATCACATGCAGGCCCGGACATCGTCATCAAGCCAGGGTTTAGCATCTCCTCCGGAACCAGCCCCGGCCGATCAAGAGAAGGTGCCTGCGTCACTGCCGGCGCACTTGGCCTCGTCAAGCGACGTGCCGGAGAAGGCTATATTTGAGATCCTGTCGGAGCCGATCATCGACATGGATACCGAACACGGTAAATAGTTTATAAATCCATTGGAGGGGTTGCCCATGGATGGTACAGAAAATTTGCTTTTCAATTTGTATAGACAGCGAGGTGTTGCGGGGCCTAAAATGAGGGAGTGTTTAAATCGATGATACCCATAATCTCTCTCCAGTGCGCCAACGCCTGCCATGGCCGTCCCGTGTCCTGATACTCTTGTTACTCCCAAATCAAAAGCCTTCCACTCAGATCTCTGTAGCCCGGAAACGCATTCGTGCTCGAGCATGCAAGCATCCTACTACTCTGCCGGAACAAGCTTTCTCTGCCCCGATTCTCCGTCCTGCTCCCCAGAAAGCTGTGCAGGTCTGTCCTCGTCGAGCGACATACGGCCCAACTCTTGTGACGTCTCCAGCACCTGCGCTTCCTCCACTTCCTGGGAAGGTTTCGCCTGCTGCTCCCTCGTCTTCTCCTCCGCCGCCCGTTTCTCCTCCTCCTCTTCCCTCCTCGCCTTCTCCACCCTCTTCCGCTCCTCCTCCATCCTCTCCACCTCCCTCAACCTCGCTGCCGTCCTCTCCGCCTCCTCCCTCTCCACCCTGTCCCTCTCCGCCCGCTCCAGCGCCGCAAACTCCTCGTCCACCTCGTCTTCGTCGATCGCGGCACCCTCGCGGCCGATCTCGTTGACGACCTCGTTCACCTCGTCCGCCTTGCCCATCTCCTCGCGCAGCGCCTCGACGACGCCCTCGACGCCCTCGGTGCCGCCGACGCGCTCGTGCAGGCCGCGCAGCACGCCGGCGCTGGCCTCCATCGCGCGCACGACCTCGACGTTGTCGGCGGCGGCCTCGATCTTGGCGTACACGGCCTCGAGCTGCGCGAGCGTGTCGGCGCGCCGCTGCAGCCCTTGCTCGGCGAGCTTCTTGGAGCGCAGCGCCGACAGCGCCGTTGTGCGCGCCGAGGGCGTCTTTGCCGCGGTGGTGGCGGCGGCGCGGGCGGCGGCGTCGCAGGCGGCGATGCGCTCGGTGAGGGCGGGGATTTGCGTGTTGAGCGAGGCGATTAGGCTGCGGAGGTGCGCGATTGTGATGTCTTGCTGGGTGATGGGCTCCGGTGTGGTGGTGGCGTGGGCGGGAGCGAGCTTTATGGTTTGCGAGGCCGGGTCGTAGGAGAGGGCGAACTTGTCGCGGGAGAGGTGGGTGAGGAGGACGGAGATGTCGGTGGGCGTGAACTCGTGCGAAGGGGAGAGGGTGTGGGCGAAGGCGGAGCGGAAAGAGTCGAGGGAGTAGATGCGGTCGACTACAGACGCATGGTTCGAGGCTTGTGCGATGACGGCGCTGCTGGCGGCCTGTACGGTTGGGCGGGTGATTAGCTGCTTGTTCTCGTGCGTGATGTGCTTTGCGCGCTGAGGTGAGAGATTTACCTCTAGGTTCGCCATGACGACAAATTCACCGACGGCCAGGTGGTCCTGCGATGTTGTCCCACCGATAACGCCCAGCTGCTGTAATCCCCACGATAGGACTGAGAGCGGATTCAAACTCCAGCTTCGCGAATAGATACTGGTCTTTGCGGCAAGGAAGTTTTTCAGCGGTATCATCTCCTTCTTTGTGGCGGCATCGTGCTAAGCCAGAATTAGTGGAACCTCTCTCTGGCGTATGCCGGGTACGAACTACTACTGCCGCCAGCGCGAGCGGTCTCCCAAAGTCTTTACTTGTGAGCTCCCGCAGTAGCGCTTCACCGGTGCCCAAGCTGAGCAGGTTGCCGGCGCCGGTCTGCGAGGGGACGAGGCCAGCTCGAGTGGCGTGGATGAGGGCCTGACGCCATGCTAGGATGTTGGCGTTGTATCCATCGGGGTTTGTTGCTTGCTGGATGCGAAAGTCCGAGTACAACGACGCGAGGCGACCTCTGCTGTGGGCGAGTCAGTGTTTGGTACGGTAGACAGAGGTTTGCCCGTGAGCGGGATACCTCTTGAAGGCGTCCTCGTGGGTCAGGATGAAATCCAGCAACTCGGGCATAGCGGGCGCGGGTGTTGTCGCGATTGATGTCACTTCTGCCAAGCAAAGGCAAAGAAGGGACGGGCGCGTGTCGCCGAGCAACGCGCCCGACTGGAGCCGAGAATGGAAGCCTAGTGCCTACCGGGCGGGGCGGGCTACCTAGGTGGCCCCCGCACGGAGCCTGGGGAGCCGCTCAACACTAAATTCGATCGTGGCTTGTCTTTACTCGCAACGCTTTCTCCTGTTATTCCTTGCCGCCTAGATACCTGTACACTACGGAAAAGTCCTTGCCCGTGCACTCTGGGTGCTCCGACGCTGCGTCGTAAACGGCACGAGCCGGCTCGCCCAATTCAAGCTTGATTTTGTACTCTTCCGCTCCCTTCAAAGCAAGCTTGAGGTCTTTGTTCATCAGACTCAGCCCAAATCCTCCCTCATAGCCCCTGCTTGCCGGCGATCCCTCAACCACTCCTGGAACCGGGTTGTTGACCTCGGAAGGCCAGCATTTGCCCGTGGCAGTGTTGATCAGACCTGCGAGCGCCTTGGGCTCGAGACCCCACTGAATGCCCAAGTTCATGGCCTCGGCAGTTGCAATGTTGTTGATGGCCAGGAGGTAGTTGTTGGCAAGCTTCCCTTTCAGTCCAGAGCTTGCCGGTCCCAGGTGCACCGTCCGTTTGCCCACCATCGACAAGATATCGCGGACGCGATCGATGATGTCGTCTGGCGCTCCGACCATGAAGGTCAGAGTGCCTTTCTCTGCACCCACGACGCCTCCGGACATGGGCGCATCGACATATTTGCCCTGTCCGGTGGACTGCACAGCATTCGCGACTTCCAGAGACGACTGAGGATCAATGGTGGACACGTCAATAAAGAGACGTGGCTTAGCTCCTGCTTGCTCCAGCAGTGTCGGCGGTATTAGCATGTTTGCATATACACCACGCACATGGTGGGGCTCCGGCAGAGCTGTGATGATTGTTTCCTGTTGATATGTCAGCACTGAAACGATGGAATGAAATTATGACAAGAACCGAGAACGCAGGTCCCACTTAGATAAAGTGATGGTGGATGGGCTTCTCGTAAGGGCGGCTTACCGACTTCTCAGCGACTTCGCGCACTGTTTCAGCCACGTGCACGCCCTGCGGACCAAGCTCTTTTGCGAATTGGGAAGTCGCCTTGGTGTTGAGGTCGTGGATGACAAGAGTATCTTCCTTGGGAAGTTTCGCCCGCAGGTTCTTGGCCATGGGATACCCTATCGCGGAAGCACCGTCAATCCTGTGACCACGCGACAAGTTGGCGTGGCGCAAACATACCCATGCGGCCGAGCCCAATGAAGCCCCATACAGCCTGGTTTGCGGGCGAGGTAGAGAAAGATCGTCTGGTTGCGAAGCACGCGGGGCGCACAGCGGAAGGGATCCGCCTCAGGGACGCGGCCATGGTGGTCATGATAAGATCAGAGTTGGGCTGGGCGAGCAGACAAGGCTTCTGTGGAAGCAAGGGAGCTGGCTGATGTAGTGCCAGTGTCGACGGAGCAACGCCTCCGCTTGCCGATCCCGCCAACGCCCTTCAGCCGAGGTCGACAATGGTTGGCACATCATTCGATGCATCCCTGCAGCACCGCCGGCCTTCCGTCGATGCGGCTGCGAGATTGTCCGGGGCGGTGCAGCCGCCGTCCCCTGGCCCTTTTCGGGTTATTGAGGAACGAAACGCGCCGGCGTCGTGGCAGCCCTCATGTGATGGCGTGCGGGGGTGGGGGTGGACGCCTGATCCTCCACTCGGAGCGGAGAGATGGTGGAGAGAACGATGAGCGGTGGAGTGTGCACGCTGGGAAAACTGGAGAGCGTTGGGGTGCGGGAATCGCTTGACCTTTGCATCTCTCTGCACGCCTGCTCCCGTTCCTGCAGGTGATACATTAGCGAATGCAGCCCCGGTTGCGTTGGGACTTTGTTGCTGTCAGGCCACCAACATACCATTGCTTGAGGCCTGCATGACCGGGGGATCCAATCCATCTTGCTTCTTGAAAGATCAATGCTCAATCCCCAAAAACTCTACGTCTCAGCGCTTGTTACCTCCTACCCAGACGTAAATGCCACTCCATGGTCGATGCATTCTCTCAAACCAACGCCGTCGCTATGCCTGAAACATTGAACCGATATGACCTTTCCTTGTGCCCCAGGCTGCTTCCGCTTCTATCCCGGTCCGAAAGGCTCTGAGCTCCCTGCTTATTCCACCCTGTCTGCTTCGGCCTGTGCCACAGCTCCATCATTATCGTCTTCAGGAACGTCCGAATCCTCCGAATCTTCAATCCGCTGCATTTGCTTCTTCGTCAGCGGCTTCTTTTTCGAGCGCCCGCTGGGATCGTGGCGCTCAGCGCTGATGGCGTCAAGGTATTGCTCGTTCGTCATCGAGGACTTGAGCTTGGCGGCGTTCTCGGTATCGTCCACGAACATCTTGTCGTGGTACGTTTCGAAAGCCTCATCGGTCTGATGATAATTAGTCCAGAGCCGCAGAATGCATGCAAGTATAACTGCCTACCTCCTCGTCGTAGTATCTCAACTTAGTCCACTTCTCCTCCTGGGCGCGGAAAAGGAACTCCTTGGATTGCGCCGCATCGCTGTCTTCATTCTTGATCGTCATCTGCACAGCGCGGGGTTCGTTCGCCCTTGCGCCCTCGACAGCCTCGCGCTCTCTGCGGCGGTTGGCATTGGCGAGCTCACGAACCGCATCCAGGTGGTGGAATTGAGGACGCATTTGGACGATGCCGGAAATCCTTGTGAGGTGAAGCTCCCTGCCTCGGTAGGTACCAAGCATGTAGATGGGCTTGCCCGTCTCGTCCTTCATAATCTGTCCGCCAAGGGTCTGCTTGTTCAGCACGTGGCCCTTGTCATTGGCATCGTCGAAGCGCTGGAGAAGCTGCTCCACGCTGTCCTCCTCCAGCTCCATTTCTTGGATGTCGGCGCGACTGGAGGCGCCAGCTCTCGGTGGCACGGCCCCCTTGGCAAGGCCGCTGAAGCCAGCGGCCAGACCAAAAGCGCTCTCGCCGTTGTCTTGGGCCATACGCATAGCCTCGCCCCATTTCACGCCTTTGCGCTTGTCGTAATTGCCATGCACGTTCACTGGAACGTCGACCTCGATGAAACCTGTGTTGGGCTTCATGCGCACCTCGATAGGTTTCGAGTTGGCGCGCTCATTATACGGCTGGTCTCTACCGCGGTTGGGGTACTGCAGAAGGTAGATTTGCTCTTCGAGCTCCGGCGTGATGAAGACGTCGTACTCGGCAAGGACGGGGTCGTCGTCGTGGTCCACAGCTGCGGCTGAATTGCACGTTAGCGTCTATTTTGAAGGATACAGCTATGACAAATTCGCGCGACACGGAAGAAAAATGCGCTGGAGGACATGGCATGCTGGACACCCAAAGCTCCGTCGCGGCGCAAATGGTTGACGAGAGGCTGGGATGTGCTAGGTAGCTCAAGACGGGCGTAGCGCTGAGGATTTGACACGCCATGCGACGGAGGGAATACTTACGAGACATGGTGGGCTGTAATGGGGTGTTGCGGAGTCGGCGGAGAGCGGCGCGTCGGCGGCAGAGAAAAAGTGCGGCGGGGCGGAAGTGCAGTCGCGTCACCCGTGTCGGCGTTAGCCAAAGTCCGGGGAAGCTGATGAGCTTCCAGTTCGTCCCGCCGCCTCAAAGCTCAGAGCAAAGCAACTCCATCTTTCTTCTACGCCCTGCCTTGCCTGACGAGCGGCGCCCAGCATGGCCTACATTGCGCCGATCCACCGCCCGAGCAGCGTCCGTCACGCCATCAAGCTCAACTTGCTCTCCAATGACGAAGAGAGCCTCGTAGTCGCGTGCGTGAGCGCCCAACCGCTCCCGCCATGACGTCTTCCGCGCTGACCTCCCGACAGAAAATCGAACCGCCTTGAGCTCTACCTCCAATCTGACGATGGCCTCGTCCTGCACCATTCGCAGGCCGTCTACGGCAAAGTTACCATGCTGAACAGGCTGCGCCCCGCAAACGAGCCTACCGAGCACCTCTTCGTTGGCACCGATCGTTACTACTACTTTACTATGGTCTGGAGCGCCGAGGAGAAGCAGCTGAAGACAGTCAAGACATATCAGGACCTGGCCGACAGGGCTGCTCGCGACTCTCAGACTGGAGACAGAAGTTTGCTTGATCCTACTGGCAAGTTCATGACGCTGGAGCTGTTCGAGGGTATCATCACCGTCGTGCCTCTGACGGAGAAGGGCAAGAGGAAGGGTGATCCCGAAATCAGCGTCTTGGGCGAACCCGTGCCTTCCCGCATAGAGGAGATGTTTGTGCGGTCATCCGTCTTCCTCCATCGCAAATCGCCCGAAACTGAGAAGCCGCTCCTGGCCTTGCTCCACGAAGAGGACGAAGACAGCAAGATTCGGCTGCGGCTACGCCAGTTAGGCTTCCAATCTGCCGGTGCAGACGAGCAGGCCATAGCAGCGCTCGATCTAGTCGAGGGCTTGAAGGAAGACTTGGATCTTGGGGCAAGTCATTTGATCCCTGTCCCCGGTCCATGCTACGGCGTGCTCATCCTCGGCGAAACGTCCATCACCTACTTCAATGACTACACCAAAGCCCTTGTCAAGAAGCCTTTGGAGGAGTCTACTATCTTCGTTTCCTGGGAGCAGATTGATAACCAGCGATTCCTCCTCGCAGATGATTTTGGTGGGCTATACTTGTTCATGCTTCTGCTTGACGATAGCAGCGGCGCTGTTGAGGGATGGAGACTAGACAGGATAGCAGAGACCTCCAGAGCTTCAGTCCTTACTTACCTGGACGCGGGACACGTCTTCGTGGGCTCCCATGAGGGTGATTCGCAGGTCATCCGGATCACTGAGGGCTCAACCGAGGTCGTCCAGACTTTCCACAACATTGCGCCTATCCTGGATTTCACCATCATGGATATGGGAAACAGGTCTGGTGAAGGCCAAAGTAACGAGTACTCCTCTGGACAAGCTCGAATCGTCACAGGCAGTGGTGCATTTAAAGACGGAAGTCTTCGAAGCGTCCGCAGCGGCGTTGGGCTGGAAGACCAAGGTGCACTTGGCGAGATCGGCAGCATCTCAAACATATTCGCCTTGTCTTCCACAGCAACCGAGGGCTATGACGACACACTACTGGTTTCGCTCATCAACGAATCGCGTGTATTCTGCTTTGATGCCGACGGGCAGGTAGAAGAGGTTGAGGATTTCAAGGGCCTGCAGCTCGCAGAGAGCACTTTGCTGACCAGCAACGTACCGGGAGGCCGGCTCCTTCAAGTCACTGAATCTGCCGTAAGACTGACGGATTTGGAGAATGGCATGGTCGTTTCAGAATGGAACGCTCCAGCGGGTCAGATGATTACTGACGTTGACTCAAATGATCGCTTCGTCATCCTTTCCATTGGCGGCATCCGTGCCATCATCCTTTCGATCGCAGACACCATCCGGGTGACTGCGGAAAAGGAGTACGGTGCGGAGGATCAGTTGTCTTGCGTTGCTATTCCACATTCGGCCGAGAACATCTGCTTTATGGGATTCTGGCAGAACTGTGCGGTGGCTATTCTCAGTCTCGACACGCTTGAGACCATTGACACCATTCGTCTGAGCGACGATGGCTCTTCCGTGCCGCGGTCACTTCTGCTTACCCAGATATTCGCGGATCAGCCTCCCACCCTCTTCATTGCCACTGCCGATGGAAACGTAGTAACCTTCGCCATGGATCCATTGACCTTTGCCCTATCAGGGCGGAAAAGTACTGTTCTTGGCACGCAACAAGCTAACTTCAAGGCACTTCCACGCGGCAATGGGTTGTACAATGTGTTTGCAACCTGCGAGCATCCCAGCCTAATCTATGGATCCGAAGGGCGCCTAGTTTATTCAGCAGTTACGGCGGAGAAAGCGACCTGCGTGTGCCCTTTCAATGCCGAAGCTTATCCTCGATCTATTGCAATCGCTGCCTCAGGGGAGCTTCACCTTGCAGTCGTGGACGAGGAGAGGAGGACCCATGTTCAGACTTTGCATGTCAATGAGACCGTACGAAGGATTGCTTACTCACCACATCTCAAGGCTTTTGGTCTTGGTACCATCAAGCGAGTACTGAGAGACCGTGAGGAAGTAGTTCAAGGTCATTTCAGACTCGCCGATGAGGTCGTTTTCAAAGAGCTACACAGCTTCGAGATGAACGAATATGAAATTGTTGAGTGCGCCATTCGGGCTGAGCTTGACGATGGCGATGGAGGCGTAGCCGAACGCTTCATTGTGGGAACCTCACACTTGGTGGAAGACGAAGATCAAGGCAGCACAAGAGGACGTATCTTGGTGTTCGAGGTCACCGAAGACAGGCAACTCAAGGTGATTGCAGAGATGTCAACCAAGGGCGCCTGCAGGTGTCTTGCCATGATTGATGGCAAGATAGTTGCCGGCCTGATCAAGACCGTAAGTACACATCCTCTGCAAGGGAATCGCAGGCCTACAGATGGTTAACAGACAAAGGTCGTTGTATACTCTTTCGAATACCCTACCGCGAGCACTCCTCTGCTCATCAAGAAAGCCAGCTTCCGCACTTCGACTGCACCCATAGATATCACTGTGACCGGGAATCAGATTGCGGTTGCAGATCTCATCAAGTCTGTATCGGTGCTTGAATATCGCCCTGGAGGTGGCGAGCAGAACGATGAGCTCAAGGAAGTTGCACGTCACGTCCAAGTCAGCTGGAGCACGGCTCTTGCCGAGGTCAGTGAGAATACATACCTCCAGGCCGATGCAGAGGGCAACCTGATTCTCCTGGAGCGCGACGTGAGTGGCGTCACTGAGGAGGACAGGAAGAGGTTGATGCTCAGGGGCGACATGCTGCTTGGCGAGCAGGTGAACCGCATCCGGCGTATAGACATGGCCACCGTCTCCGACGCTCCCGTCATCCCGAGAGCATTCTTTGCCACAGTAAGTCCTCCGCTCACCACTCCTCTTCCACGTGCTGACTGAGCCATCTGCAGGTCGAGGGCTCCATTTACCTCTTCGCCCTCATCACCCCTTCGAAGGTCGATCTCCTCATCCGCCTGCAGTCGCAGCTCGCCGAGTTCGTGAAGAGCCCCGGCAACTATCCGTTCCTCAGATACCGCGCCTTCAAGAGCCAGGTTCGCGACGAGGAGGAGCCGAACCGTTTCGTCGACGGCGATCTCATTGAGCGCTTCCTCGACCTCAAGCCGCAGGAACAGGAGGAGTTGGTGAAGGGTGTCTATGCAGAGATCGACGTTGAGGAGGTCAGAGCGCTGGTCGAAACGCTACGGAGGCTACACTAGAGCCCATTGTATGTATGTGCGATGAAGAAATGACCATCATTCGTCGGTGGCTGGCTTCGGGATGAATGAAGAGATGAGAGAAGGAATGTGTTGGGGGAGGTAGAAGTCTTATCTCAAAAATGCGCATGCAAGCGCTCATATCCTCCTTTGGGATAAAATTTTCTGGCATACATGAGTTTATGATTTGTGGAGATGATGCAGACGATATTCAACAACTCACAATTTCTACTGATTAATCTTTGGATACACGTTTCTCATTTCGTAATACTCGTGAATCATCCCAAGATCATGGCCTATATAAGCTCTATAAGATGCAGCACCCTCTTAACGCCATGTATGAATGCTTGCGACGGAGGGCGTGCTGGCTACGGCCGTGGACTCATTACTTCATCTTCTGATATCGAGTGTAACAACGTGATGATAAGTGAAGTATAAGAATGAAAGAAAACAAAGCTGTCATGAACAAAAGCGTAAATCGTCCCGAGCTCCTCAACATGCCAAAAGAAAAAAAAAAGGAGAAAAAAGGAACTCATCGCCTGCTCATACCTAGCTCGCGATACTCCGGATCGACCTTGCTCTGCTTGAAAAGGCTCTTTCCCCTGAGCCACTGTCTGTACCTCTTGTAGCGCTTCTTCTCGCCATCTTCCTCGATCACCGTCAGCGGGTTCTCCGGCACGTTCAAGAAATCCCTGTATTCGGCGAGCTCGTCCTCGCTGACCTCCCAGTTTCTGCCGTCTCCCGTCGCCCCGTTCACGCTGTTGACGTACTCGACGAAATCCATGTTGGAGAAGTCGTCGGGCAGCTCGGTGGAAACGACGAGCGGGAGATTGAGCGGGTGGCTGATGTACCTCTCGTATTCCGACGCCTCCGCGCCTGTCACGGACGGATTGAGAGAGTTGTGGTGGAATTGGTTCAGCGTCCACTGCGTCATCTGCGATTTGTCGGGCGGTCTAAACGATGAGGAGTCGGTGAATGTGGCGGACGAATGCGGGGGTACACCGAGTTCAAAATGGGGATCCCGTAGGATGCTTTGCTTTGCGGGAGAGCCGTCAATGGGGCCGCCTGGCGCAGACGGGCCTCTGGACATGGGAACGGATCCCTCCCGCATGGATTCTTCTTCACTGTGAGGGTCAAGAATCGTTACTCCCTTCCTGGTTGCGACCTTCTTCTCTGGCGGCTCGATCTCATGCGGAATGTGCTTTCGAGGCGTGAAAGGACTGAGGTCGTATGACTTCCCGCCGCCTGGGTTCCCCGACACCAACCTCGGCGTCGTGTTCATTTTGAATGTGAAGATTTTCGCAATCGACGACAATGCTAGAGGACGGTAGTACTCCTCCCAGTAGTCGTCGAAAGCCTCGGTCCTGTCCGCTGCCCCATTTGGCGCTGGCCTGCTGCACGGAGGCAAAACTCGAGGCTCCAGGAAGCTGGGTGTGAACCAGCTGATGTAGTCCTTTCGCTTCTTCATCGGCCACTGTCTCGGATCAGTATGGTGCAAATAGTAGTCCGTGGCAAGGTCCCAGAGCATTGGCTGGCCTTGCGCAAACTTGTAGTTTCCGAGGAACAAGTTGTACGCCTCCTGCCGTTGCGAATCCAGAAAAGAATTGTGGTAGTATCGCTTGAAGCTCTCAACCATGTCTCTGGAATGGCTTTGCCAGTGGTTGATTTTGCGGTATGTCGCCATGGTATTGACTAGGTGCGAGCCTCCATACTGGATGGCGATGGTGTCACCATGGTCATGAAACATGTAGGTGAATATGTTGACGGCGTCGGAATCATACTCGACAGTGTTGCCAGAGATGACTCCCAGCGCCTTAAGCTGCCGACCGAGGGCACGTTTACCAATGACAAATTGTGCCGCGTTCGTCCGGTCAAGGCAGTCGATACAGTTGGTTCTCGCCACGCCGTTTTGGACCTGTGGCGTGTCCCGCTCCGCGTCTCCATTGTGGAAGAAGCCCGTCTTCTGAAGTACGTCCTCCGCAATCATCTCCAAACTTCCAATGACGTCCATGCCGCGCGTCTTCGATGCTCTGCTCATGTCGAATGCCTTGTAAATAATCTTTTTGTCTACAGGTAAAGATTGGTTCAGGTAGTCGACAGCCTTCTTGAACTCATGCAGCAGTTTGGACTCGCGAGGGGTGCGCTCTCTTGCCTTGATGAGATTGAGGACGTAGCAGGGCGCTCCATATCGCTCAAATAGATTGTCGAAATGGAATGCGGCAGCGCTGTAGAAAGGATCCACAAGGTTCAGATCAATGTCAGGCTTGGGGGTTACACCGCTGTTGTCCTGGGTCCAGTACAAGGGGATACTGCCTCGATGCTGGATGTACGAGGTATAGGTGGGGTTGGCATACAAGCGCGGCCCAGGAGCATGGAATGAAGTGGTTAGCAGGTCAGAAATAATTTGCTCAGTCTCTACATCATTCGCGACGTAGCCGAGGTCGTTTGCACCACGCTTCAGAAACCTAGCGCCAGCAAAGTACCTCGACCGTCTGGCAATGATTGTTACGTAAACGCGACGACCGAAAATGTCCAGGGTGGACTGGTCAATGAAGCCGTGAATGATTGGCAAGCACCAGTCGTAGGTGTTCTTCAAAGCACCACGCGCGGGCTCCAGGAGGTAGTGGTTCCAGACAAACATTTGTTGAAAGTCAGCCTTGGGGAACTGGTGACCCTTGCACAGGGCGTCCCGCTCGCGAATGATGTTCTGCTGGAGGGATCTAGTCACGTTGTAGGCATAGCTGAAGTAAAAGGACCGCGTCAAATCCAGGTTGTTGAGGCTGCTCAGGAACCGTGCTTCCTCAGGATTCCGATCTTTGGCAAAGCGAGAAGTGGGACCAGTGGTCAGGGGGATCATCTCGGTGCCGTCTACCTGGTAGATGTAGTGGCCTCCAAGCATGGCGACGGCAGTCCGCTTGGTGATGACTAGCATGTAGTAGGCTTCGGTAAAGCGGATGAAGCCTAGCAGGCCCCAAGCAACGCATTTCAGCTTCATGCCGCCGGACCCCTTGTTACCTTCGTCGATGGTGTTCAAGAGCTCGTTCATGTCCTTGCGGTCGTAGACGTTGTCGTCCTCGAAGATGTTGAGATGACCGGGGGGAGCAGTGCGGTCGATCTTCAGGATGCGGAAATGCATATCCAGAACGTCGGCACCGACCAGGTAGAAGCGGTGGCTGGTCTCGTAGAGGGTGAACTTGTGCATCTTGTTGATGCCGTCCTCACCCACTTTCTCGTAGGCCACGGCGCGGGTGCGCAGCATCTGGGCGGGGCTGTTGGTGCGCTCAAAGGACTTGGGCTCGGCAGGCTCGTCATCACCGTCATCCAGGTTCACCGGACTGGCATCGTTGGTGGGGCGGTCCTTTTCGCCGTCGGCGGGGGGCAGGAATTCGTTGACGGGCGGGATGGTGGTCGGCGCCCTGTCGGAAGCCAGGCCGGGGTCCAGGAGGCCGGGGGGCAGCAGTGCATCCTCGCGCGGGTCCATGGGGTAGCTGGGGGGATTTTCAGGGTTAGGATGCGCGGAAGCAGGGTCAGCGTCTGGCTGGTCCATGGTGATGGCCGGCTCGCGGATCTGCAGGTTGAGAGACGGCCGCGATGGTAGCACGTGCGGAGGGGCGCGAGCACCGGGCAGCACCAGTGGCGGCCGGTCACGCTGTGCCGAGCGAGCGAAGCCGTCCGGGCTGCGCCGAGAACGAAGGGGCGCAGGCCGAATCGGTGCAGAGAGTCGAGCAATATCGAGCACGAAGAGCGGTAGGTACAGGTGAAGGTACAGTTGCAGCGAGAGGCGGCCAGGGTCTTATTGCACCCTGTCACCGCCTTAGCGTCAGCCACACATACACACACACACACACACACACACACAGCCACAGTGATTAGCAGCGGCAGCCCTGCGTAGATGAAGTAGAAGAACACTAGTAATAATATTGCCGTAAAATAATAGGGTATATGGACCCGCGAAAGACTCCTCTCAAGCCACCGATTAGATGGCCGGCTGCATGACATGACCTGAACAGACTTCCCGCACGATGAAACGTAGACAAACTCCTCCCAACCGTGACCCGAACCACTCATCGTCGCACCCTTACCGGTGCACGTCCGAGCTGTCGGGCCGCATGCGCTGGTACTGCGACTTGTACTCGAGCAGCTCCTCCTGCTCCTTCTGCCAGTTGTCGTCCTCGAGCTTGTGTGCCTTGGCGCCCTGGTTGCGCTTCTTCAGGCACCAGAAGAGGAACGCTCCGCAGCACACGGCGAAGCCGCCGAGCGCTCCTGCGATGATGCCGCCGCGCGTCGCCGCCGGCATCGCCTGCCAGTGTCCCGACACGCCGTGCACACCGTACAGCTCGTCGTACGCCGACGAAGTGCCACTGCAATCCCCAGTCAGCCGCCCGTCGCGACGCGACCACGTGAAAAAGAGCAATACTTACTTGATGATCTCGATGCTGTCGTAGCTGCCCGTCTGGTCACCCCACTTGTACTCCTTGCCTTCGCTGTAGTCCTGGACGTAGACGTCGCGGATGATCATGGTGAAGGGCGCGTCGTGCCACAACACCTCGCCGCCTGCCCACTCGACAGTTCCGATGTTGTTGTTGTCAGGATCACCGCCCGGCCAGTTCCCGAGGCGCAGGTTCATCGGCGTCTGCGGGTAGTTGTCGCCGTTGTTGGCGTCTTCGTACTTGAGCGTGCGGATGAGCTCGTCGTTGACCCACCACTCCAGCTTTTCCTTGGTCCAGTCGATCGTGTAGTTGTGCCACACGTTCTGCGGGTCGTCGATCGGATGCCAGACGGCACGGTCGTATGTTGTCGTGTTGCCCTTACCAAAGTAGTTAGACTGCCAGTGGGTGTTGTTTCCGCCGATCCACTCGATGTCAATCTCGTCCAGATCCTCCGACTGCAGCACGATACTGCTGACGATTCCCTGGCCGGGCGACGCCTTCATGACGATCTCGACGCGACCGAAGAAGATGAAGAAGTTGGACATGATGGACACGGAGTCACCCTGGCCGTTGATGGTAAATTCACCACCTGCGCGGCGCGTCAGCATTGTTGCGGGACCAGAACGGCCGTGGGAGCACTACCTGTGGTGGAGAAGTCAATGGTGCCCGCCGTCGACTTCCATAGGTCCGAGTCGGCGCGCGTCTTGTTCCAGTGGAAGGTGGCATTTGTGCCCAGGGCAGGTTGGTTGTCGCATGTCGCGTTGAGAGGGTTGCAGTCCGTCCAGGTCTGCGCCAAAGCCTGGGGCAGAAGAGTGGCTGCGAGCCCGGCGAGGGCGAATGAGCGTGGGAGGTACATGATTAATGCAGCTGTGGCTAGTGAACGGGGGGGCGGCCTGGGGGAGCGAATGAGCGATCGGCGCGGGAACCAGGCGCGGTGGAGGCCTTGTGTAAAGAACGTCGAGGGCGCAAGATATAATGAATGGCAGTGCAGGCGCGCACTGGAAAAACAGCAGACACTCTCGCAGCGGAGAGGAAGGAGAGGAGGCGCGATAGAAGAGGGCGAGGTGGTGGTGCAGAGGCACGGACTTAGCGAGTCGCCGCGGACGGGGGATAGGCCGGCATGAAACGAGCGGGCTCTCGGCGGCTCAGATTAAGGGGAAAACGCCAACTGCGAGTCCAAGCCGCGACCCCGGTGCGCCCAGCTGCGTGCGGCAGCTCCCGCCGTGGAAAGGCCTGCTGCCGCGGCGAGTGCTGGATACGAACATAGCAGCCCACAGCGGAGCTCTGGGTGCGTGATCGTCGGTGGCAGCGAGGGCTGCATCGCCGCACGCCTGCCACAACGCCGGCCAGGGGGGCGCTGCATAACGCACCAAGAGCCGCTCGCCTGCCGTTGGTTGACTCGCCACAGCCCGATCACCTCCATGTGGATCCCCTTGCCTTTCCCTTTCGGTGCGCCCGCGCTTCGGCAATGACGTTGGATTTAGGCCCCTTATCCGTCTCCGGCTCCCGAAAATGCTTGTCTTGCGCCACGACCCCTCTCGTGTCCCTCCTATTCCCACTCCTTAGAACCAATAGAAGCCGCTGTCGCCGACCGCACAGCGCCTTCCCTCGCTGCTCGTGTGAGTATTTAGATCGTCGGATGCGCCAGGATGTGCCGTCGACGAGTAAGGATGGGTGAGCGCCTCCGCCTGTCGCGTGCACCAAATGATTTGTCCACATTCCATCCAAGTTCTTGGAAGCCCTTGGTCCGCTAGAGCACGCCCCGCCGCCAAGCTCGACATGCCATTTTGCTCCGCCTTACCGAGAAGGGTTCATCTCCGCAGCGCCCAAGGCTTGAACCGCCGGCCCGACCACACCCTAGATATATTTATCGTCAGCATTTCGGACCTTTTCCCGATGTGGCCGTGCAAATAACTCGCCAATCCGCCGCCGGTCCCCATGATGGCTCAGACTTGCCTTTGCTTGATCAACGACTTGCGCCTCTCCCGCAGGCTGACGACAGCAATACCCGGTTATCCTGCTTTTGATGCGGAAAACCCAGAGTAGCTGCCGCGCCGATGCTTGGAGGCGCTCCATCTCACAAGTATCTGTGGACGGGGGCGCGCGTGCGTCCCCGTCCAATCATCACCACCATCATGGAGCGGCTCAACCGACACAGATCCATCTCCAAAAATACACTCACCTCTCTATTTTATTGCCTGCGTCCCCTTTACCTTTCCGGCCTCCATTTTGGCCGTGCGAGCTCCGAATTGAATCTATCTTCCTTAGTACCTTCAAGTGGCTTGTAGGATTGGGCAGAGGAGACTTACTGCGCGCTTCTTCTCAGACGCCACTCTCCTCATCCCCAGCGCCCATGCGAGTAATCGCAACACCTTCTTCCCCGGCTCCATCGTCTCGCCCCTGCCGACGTCCGGGGCTGACGTCTGTCCAAACCCAGTCTTCTCCCACACCGGCGCCTGCAGCGCCCAAGAGAGCAACTGCTCGTCCAAATAAGGAAAGCGCACTTCTTTACCCCAGTTCGAAATGACTCGGTCGTCGCGGCCTAGGTTCCGCTTGCCGAGCCGGTTGATATCCAGCTCGAGTTCGTCGATAAGGCCAGTGTAACCGTTGCGGCTGAAGGCTGTGGCGTGGCGTTGGTATCCAGCAAAGAGCTCGTCCGCGCCGAGTCCGGACAAGAGGATTCTCGCAGGGGTCGCATACTCGACTCGTTGGCCCGCGAAATCCTTCACCGTACCACTGCCACGGGAGGCGAAGTAGAGAGCATACGAGATGGACAGATCCATTTCGGTGTTGTGCGGATGCATCAACGCGATGACCACGTCTCGGTGGGCTAATGTCTCCACATATGGAACATTAATTTCAACAAACCTCCAAGCTCGCTCTGGGCAGACCTCGCACAGTTCGGCATGAGAAGCCCTGCCGGTAATTCTGTCGGGGCAGAGCTCGTAGGGCGAATACTCGGACCCGCTCTTATCGGTGTGGGGACGATGGATACGAGGGTTTTCGAATGCCACGTTAAGAAGATCGACAGGCTCGGAATACGGCAAAATTTGGTGCGCGAGGCGAGCGATGACCGTGCAATCGAGCCCACCGGAGAAAAGAATGGCAATTTTTGCATGCTTCTGGTCGTGTTTCTCGTTGCTGTGATGCAGAGAGAGTGTCTCGTTCTTCAGCCGTAGTTTGAGCGATTTCACCAGGTGGTCCCTCAGCGAGCTCACAGGCGAGGAGTCTTCAGCCAGCAAAGGCGGACTTGTAGACACGGCCCGGTTCAATGAGGGGTATGGCAGTACCTGACAGCGGCGTCAGTCAACCCGGCGGCGGCGTGAAGGCTGGCCAGATCAAACGGAACTCACCAACGCCTGGCTCTCAACACCGTCAGCGCCTGGATACAGATACGGAATGTGGGTGACGCGGAAAGTGGTCGAGACGCTGGCATCCAAATCGACCATGTAGATGCCGTCGGCTTCAACCTCGCGCCAGGACGAGCTGACATGGCCGTCGCAGATGCTCGACAGCACGAAGTCGCCGGCATCGTTGGTGCTTTGCAGCAGCGAACGTCGGCCCAGACAATCTCTACCGTAGAACAGGCGGCGGCCAACGGCATCGTAGAATACAAAGGCGTAAGGCCCGCGGATGCGCGAGATACAGTCGACGACGGCGGCGGCTGAGTTGGGCGGGCTTCGACCGCATGCGTCTCGGAAAAGCTCCAAAACGGCCTGCGAGTCGTTGCCGGTCACGGGCTCTTGGTCCATCTCCCAAGCCTCTCCATTCCAGCACAGGATGGAGCCAGAAGCGGCGTCCAGCAGCGGCTGCGGGACGACGCTCGATCCGCGCAGGGCCAAGACCGTCGAGTGGAAGACAGCATGCACGGCGTTGATGGAACGCTCTAGGGAGTGGCAGCAGTCGGGGCCCCTGTTGTCCAGGAACAGCGTGGTGCCTCGGTCGGGACGGACATGCTGATGGCGGCTCAGCGAGGCGAAGATGCCGCACATTGGGGTTCCGGGAGGGATGTGGGATGAAATAGTTGGGACCCTTGGCGCGCACGCATGACGAAGGCGGTAAAAGGCGCGCCTGGCGCTAGGCCAGCCCTACGCTCTCCTCAAGCCAGACCACCTGCACCTTATCGACCATCTTCACGCTCCCCGAGCCGCAAGCCCCTCCGCACCACCACCGCCGATCTCCCCCAGACCTCCGCCTCTCTACCATCGAGCCCGCCCCGCCGCATGGGACCTCAGGCTCCCTGTCCCAAGCTCCCGCCCCGCCCAGCTGCCCGCATCGCGGCTGATGTCTCCCCCGGAGCTACTCGCTAAACCCGACGACCAGCCTGCCTCTGCTGACCCTGCTGCCCCGCCCCCGCAGCTGTCTCCTCAACCCTGCGATTCTGTCTCCAACACCGACTATGTCGATCCGAAAGATCCCGCTGCCGTAGCAACCTCTGCGAAGAATGACGCCGGCGTTGAGGATGATACGCCCCAGGTCGAGGCGTCTGGGGCCGGGACCAAGGGCTCGGATGCTTCTTCCGAGCCTCTAGAAGCTCAGCTGAATGCTTTCTCCTTGGATTCGGCCCCTCCCCCCTCTCAATCCGCCGACAGGGTGCGTTCCCCACCGCCGCCTCTCCCTCCAGCAAAGGACGAGAAGTACCTCACACCCAAGAACAACTTTTCCTCGGCTCCTGAGTCGCCTGTATCTCCCGGCTTTCCGCCACAGGACTATGAGGCTGCCGCTTTCAGCGAGAAGGACGACGCCACCGCTTTCGGTGAGAAGGACGACGCTGCAGGCAACACAATCTCCACTGGCGCAACTGAGGACTCGAGGTCTGAAATACAAAGCATTATGGATCAGTTCGGCGAGGGCGGCGAAGGGCCAGGCATGGACGAGATCATGTCTCCCCGATTGGAGAGGGCGAACCCGATATTCAGCAATCAGGCGCCGCAGGCTTTTCCGCCCCGGAGGTCTAGTCTGCTACCGCCTGAAGCCAGTGCCTCTCATGCTCAGCAGAACACCGAGGGTCCACCCTTATCTCCTGTTATCCAGTCTCCGTTGCCCCCCGGAATGTCATCCAGTACCTCATTGCCCAGCCCTGCAATCGATCAGGCTCCTGCTCCAAGCCCCGCCCCGTCACATCCTCATTCCATATACAAGCCCCCGCCCCCGGAGCCTGATCCTGAACCAGATCTCCCCTTTGATTTCCATCGATTCCTCGAACAATTGCGCCACCGCACGGCCGATCCCGTCGCGAAGTTCCTCCGATCATTCCTGTATGAGTTTGGTAAAAAGCAATGGATGGTCCACGAGCAAGTCAAGATCATAAGCGACTTCCTCGAGTTCATCAGCAAAAAGATGGCACAATGTGAGGTCTGGCGTACAGTATCAGACGCCGAGTTTGACAATGCTAGAGAGGGGATGGAGAAGCTGGTCATGAATAGGCTGTACTCTCAGACTTTCTCCCCTGCGATACCGCCGCCAGAGCCCATATTCGGAAAGGGACGAAGGAGGGGCGCACCGGCAGGTCCAGGAAGGCGGGGTCAACATCAGGAAGATGTTGAAAGGGACGAAGTCTTGGCCCAGAAAATCCGGATCTACAGCTGGGTCTCAGAGGAACATTTGGATATCAAGCCGGTAAACGACAAGGGGATGAAGTTCCTCAAGCTCGCCCAGCAAGGTATACATCTCTTCTACTATCCTCCGCGCGAGTTAGTAAGCTAAACTCACTTTCAGAACTCCTCAAGATTAGGAACTACCGCGCTCCGCGGGACAAAGTCATTTGTATTCTTAACTGCTGCAAGGTTATTTTCGGTAAGTGAGGTGGCAAGCGTTTGCAACACAGACGAGCTGATTGAAGCAGGGTTCCTACGAAATGCACAGTCGGATCAATCAGCGGACTCGTTCGTCCCCTTGCTCATCTTCACCGTTCTTCGAGCGAATCCGGATCACCTAGTCTCAAATGTCCAATATATTCTCCGCTTCCGCAACCAGGACAAGCTCGGGGGTGAAGCAGGTTATTACATCTCGTCTTTGGTAAGCAGGCTGCTCCGGCTATCACCACATGCTGTATACTCACCTAGGATGTCCAGATGGGTGCCATCCAATTCATTGAAAACCTCGATCGGACCAGCCTCACAATCACCGACGAGGAGTTCGAGAAGAACGTGGAAGCTGCTGTGTCTGCCATCGCGGAGAGGAATTCGTTGGATGAGCAACGGCAACGACCGCAAACCCACAACCGGCATCCGTCACCAGGCGTACACGTGTCGGAAAAATCAGCGCTCAGCAGACCCGAGGTAACCCCAAGAAATTCCCTTGACGCAGAACGAGTCCCCGCGAGAGCATCTTCGTCTCGAGGTGGTTCGAGTGCAGGCAATGGGCAAGAAGGCGAGGAAGAGAACGCAGCAGTAGCAGGGCTTTTACGAACCATCCAGCGGCCGTTGTCTACAATAGGCCGCATTTTCTCGGATGACAACATATCTGAAAAGCCAAGCTCCTCGCAGCCCGTCTCCACCCCTCAGCCAGGCAATACCCCGCGCTTGACACCCGACCACCGAAGTAGTGAAGATGCGCGCCGGACCGTGGAGAGGATGAACATCGAGCAGCGCCAGGCGTTCAGTGCTGAAGACGCAGCCGCTCGGCAAGCAAGTGCGGAGGCTGAAGAAGCGCGCAGGATCCAGCGTCAGGAGCACCGAGTCGTGGTCGAGACACTAGCGGGCATGTTCCCGGACCTTGATCGAGACGTCATCGACGACGTGGTCAGGATGAAGGAGGGCCGGTAAGTCTTCAACGTCTGCCATCACGCGCGAGGATCGAGGTCTAATGAAATCGTGGCGCAGAGTCGGGCTAGCCGTCGACGCTTGCTTGGCCTTGAGCAATTGAGTAGCAGGCTTTCTGGAGGGAGGGGAAAGCACGTCTTTTGGCGTTGCACGGATCATTCAGTCGGTCACCTAGCATTTTCTGGGGGAGGGTGGACAACGGTCTTTCTTTCGGCCTCCTTTATCTTAGATATCAGAGGGTGTAGCAATGTCCATGGGTCCATTGCCCGAAAGAAGCGCTGGCTCTTCTCGAATCTGCATTCTATATGAATTTGAATCGACAGTAATAAATAGTGGTTGACGCCGCAAAATGAATGAAACCATGTCCCTCAACACCAGACCTCCAAGCCCCCACCAAACCTGATCCTAACCCGCGCTTTTTTTTTTGTGTATGCATTGTCCGTCAATCAGCCGTTAAGACTACCTTTCTGGCATTTAGAAATTTCGTAACCGGGTATTTGAAAAAGTTGACAATCGTAGTAGGAAGGCTTCCGTATGAGTACATTTTCCTTTCAGCAAGGGTCTCAGCCCCATGATGTGTAAGGAAGCGAGCTCGATGAAGGTCTGATGGACCTCATGGTGGCGACTGTGTGCTTGTTCACTGTGCCAAAACCCCCCAAGGGAATCACATGAGCTCAGCGAGAGTTGTTGAGTACTCCTAGGCTGCATGGTTTCGCTTGCAGCTAGAGTGGCAACAGTTCCGCGACTCTTATTGCCTGAACGTCCAATGGTTGGCAGAAGTAGGCATCGCGGACGGTCTGATGGAGCGAGGCTCGGTCTCGAGCCCCTTAGCTCGAGCGGCGTGCACTAGCGCAACCCACAACACCCGATGTTTTCGAGCGAGCATTTGCCTAGAGCAGCTAGTATCCTTTGATACAGTGCATCCGAAAGGTGCGCCAAAGCGATCAATACGGCCGCGATGATGGCGCAAACAAAGCGTTGCTTTCCTCGATCATGCTCTCAATCTGTTCTGGTCCGTGGGTTTGAAGGCTTTCCAGCAGCTCGAATTGCTGTGCTTGGTTTAGCCCAACGCCAGCTCGTTGCATACTCCACGAGGGCTGCTCGTTTTCGAGGTAATCGCTGTACAAAGCCCCAACGGCTGTTGCGAGAGGTGGGCCGGCAAATTCTTCCATAGAGTTCTGATACTGCTGCTGTGAAATTTGATGACCGAACGCGTCTGAGGCTTGAGAGGCTGTATAGGAAGGCGACCATGCGGATAATTCAGGAAATGAAACCGGCACTGCATTGTATTGCATTTGTTGCTCAAACCCAGGGCTTGAGATACTGGTCATGCTACTTGGCGAGCTCATGTTCATGTCCGCCGTCATTGACACAGAGTTCGTTGGTGTAGACTGCGTCGACTGGAGATGCTGTTGGGATTGGTACATTGAGAAGCCGGATTGGTTCTGGTCGTTGTTCATGTTAAAATCGAGTTTAGTTTGGGGGGAGATGTAGCCGAAAGGTGCATCGGGGCGCTCTGGAGGAGTTGACAGTGATCCGGTAGATACCGTTGCTGGACTCATAGTTCGAGATCTGGTGCTACTGTCGTCTCTCACACTCGGAGATGCAGCCGAAGTGCTGTCGGACGGGGATGTGGCAGATATCGGAACGTCCCCCTTCTTTCCATACACTTTAAGGCAGGCCTCGATGAGATTTTGATAGAGGACCCTAGCGGAGGCGACGCCAGGCCACCTCTCTGAAGCCAAGTCGATAGCATCCAAGGCGACTTTGAGATGGCGTTCCACGTCTTCTCGAGAGTGCATACGACGAACTTCGGCGTAGGAGAGCGACCACAACATCGTGTTGATAGCCATGAAAATGGACTGAGTAAAAATCCAGGTGAGTTCAACGCTTCTCGTCTCGATCTGCTTGCGTTGCATGTAAATGTTGTATTCACAAGCATCGTAGCATTGAGTTGCGGCCCGAACAGAAGGACGAGGAACTTGTGGCGAGGGACGAAACAGGAAAACAATCATCGTATTGTAGCGACCAACGAACCTACATTACACCCAGAATCATTAGCATGTCTCTGGTAGCGATCATATAGACAGCGTGGGATACGTACCACACTTTGTTGAGACCAGATCCACCGTCAACCTCGGGGCTCGTGTCTCTCCAAGCAATTAGTTTCGCTTCCATCTGCTGAAACCAAGGGTCCTGGTCGTCTTTTGGCTCTGCCCTCTTCTTCTGGTACAACTTTCTCCGAATCTCCAATTGCAACAGCCTCATCCGAAAGAAGTGGATAGCAATCCACTTTTTGAGGCAAGGCTGCGCAGGCAGGATGCCGGTAGGCTGGATAAAATGGTCTTCGACCATGGAGAAAAACTGCAGGTCAAAGTGCTCCTGGCGCGTCGCCATAATTGCTGGGCGGCCCAAACTGTGTGCCAAGCCGAGATCCATGGTCAAGATACACCAGAAAACGCGTCGTCTCATGTCCACTTCACGAGGATCGGCCAATTTTCCTCCTTTCCCAAGCACGACGGTCTTCTCTTCATTCAACCCAAGAGCTTCAGCGAGTCTCACGGCCAGGCCTACTATGTAGTAAACAGCCGTACGAGTAGGCGTAGTCAGAGAATAGCCGGCAATGAGGCAGAAGCACTGGATTGTACCCAAGTCCATTGGTTTGACCGCAGCCTCGAGGTAGCGCAAGGCTGCGAGGTAGTAGGCATCAGCTAGGCCGGCATATTGCGTGTCCATCTTCTGCAGGCTGATGGCAATGACCATGCGCACCATGAAGTTCTGGTACGCGTTGGCAGTATTGTTGTAAACGGCCTCGACATCTTGTAGGAAGGACGGCTCGTGGACGATGGGATACATGGGCTGGACTGCAAGCACACGCTGTCAGAGGCGGCGCGTACGCGCGTGCGGGACATGCAGGACTCACCTTTTAGGAAGAAGAGCTGGACGAGCAGATTGGTCAGGTCGCGGGTGGGCAACTCCTCGGCAGCAACATCGCTCACGAGAGGGTAGACCTTGGACGAGGGCTTGGCATCTTCTTGACGGAAAGCTTCCTTGACAAGGCGCGCGTGCGAGTCGGGGACGATTTCGGAAATGCTCTTGGAATCGGTGAACTGCTTGGCCAGCTGCATGATCAGCTTGACAATGGCGATGCCGCTCGACGGACCCAGGAAACGGTTCTCGTCGCTCTCGTGGATGCGCACGGCGGCGGCACCGCGCACGACGTCCTCGGTATCGGGCTCGAAGTCATCCTTGTCCAGCTCCTCCAGCTGGCGCTCCAGATCGCGGACCTTGTGCTGCAGGTGGACGACGTAGTTGCGCGGGATCTTCGCGTTCTTGGCAGGGTCGAAGTACTCGCAATGGGCGTTGTTGCGCTCGCAGGGGCCGCAGCGAGGAAGGCCGGGGTCGCATCTCGTTTTCCTCTGGCAGCACTGGGTCAGCGGGGCGGGTTTGGAGGCGAGAGTGGGAGCATACGGTGCGGCAGCGCACGCAGGCCGTCAGCGTGTGGGCAATGCGGGGCCCCGAGTGCGCGTCGCTGGCGGCGCGCTTGCCAGGCGGGGCGGAGGGCGCGACTGCGTGGGCGGCTTCCATGGTCGCTACGCTGGGGCGGGCCTCGAGACGGAGACTGGGAGAGAGGGCAGGCCGCACGGGGCCATGGCGGAGGGCAAGCAGTCGGGTACTGGGGACTGGGACTGGGACTGGGACGAGGCTCGCGGGATCGTCAAGCCGCAGGCCGGCACGCCGCCGCGCTACGGCTGCAGTGATAGGCTCCTGCCGCATCGCCTGGAACCGCATCCTCACCTTTCGGCGGGCCGACTGCCCCCAAACTACCTCCCACGACCTACCCGATCACTGCTGCCTGCGGTGCCGTATGCGCACGTCCACGCAACCCACGTTGTGATACCCCACGCCGCCAAACCCCGCCCGCGTCCAAGGCCCTAGGTCAGTCGCCGCGCCTGTGCGCCGCCTCGCCCACGCACGGCCTGCCCCAAGCGCATTGACTGACATGTCTCCAGACGACGCTGCGCATCTGATGGTGCTTGAGACGCCGCTGCTGCGCGTCAGCCGGCCCGTTGCCGCCTGCTCGAGATGCCGTAGCGCCAAGGTCAAGTGCGATGGCAAGCTGCCCGCCTGCACCGCCTGTGAGAAGGCCAACCGCGCCGCCGAGTGCTCCAGCACCAACGACCAGTTCGCCCGTGGCAAGGAGCGCAGCTATGTTGCCACGCTGGAGGCCCGCGTCGAGAAGCTCGAGAAGCGCCTGCAGGAGGCTCGCTCGCGCCGCCGCTCGTCCGTGACCATGACCGAGCCTGATGTCCACCAGACCCCTCGTTCCGCCGATGCCTCCAAGGCCACGGACAAGGCCGCTCGCCGCAAGGAAGAGGCCGACATCAACGACCTCGTCTCTGACTTCGGGCTGCTGTAAGCCTTCTTCCCGCTCGCTTGTAACCGCCCGCTGAGCCCCGACAGGTCAGTCAACGCCACCGCCCGCGACTTCTATGGCTTCACTTCAGCCATGTCCTATGCTCGCCTCATCCTATCTGCCTCTTCAAAGGAGCCCTTGCCCTCGGGCATGGCCAAAAGCCTTCCCCCGCGCTATGCCATCACCTCCCTGATCCAGCACTATCTCAACACCATGTTCGTGCTCCTGCCCATCCTGGACGAGACCAGTTTCTACGGTTCCGTCGACGCCGTCTATCAACCCGACCAGCGCAAGGCGTGTCCTTTTGATTTTTGGACGCTACGCCTGGTCCTTGCAATTGCATCCATTAGTTACTCGGAGCAGCGCGGAGACGTGCATTACAGCGATGCTGTAGGTCATGTCAACGCAGCTCTCGAACATGCAGAGGCCGTGCTTCGACCGGGCTCTGTTGCGAGCATACAGGCCATGTTGCTCCTGGCACAGTACTCTATGCTGGATCCGCATCACTTTGACAGCTGGACCCTCGTCGGTGCTGCGTCGCGGGCAATGGTTGATCTCGGTATGCACGTGGACCCCTCAAAGAGCGCCTCGACGAGCAAGTCCAAGCTTGAGCTTCGAAGGCGCGTGTATCACTGTCTGTATGCCATTGACAGGTAAGGCTTCCCCGCCTCCACCCTTTCGCCAGTGGACTAACGGTGTCTCCAGGGAGACCTCATTGGTTCAAACTAGGTCTTTCTCCTTCTCCGATGACTCGGCACACGTCGCACTTCCGTTCTCCGACAGCAGATCTTCCGTGTCGAAGGCGCCGTCGCTGACCCAGTGGGGCCAGTCGTTCGAATCAGCCCTTGATCTTTTCCGTTTACGTCAAATACAGTCAGCCTGGTACACTGATCTCTTCCAGTCGGAACGTGACGCATGGGCAGACCCCTACCCTCGCCTATGGAAGATCTATAATTCGATGACGTCGTGGTTCATGAAACTCTCGCAGAAGATCTCGCCAGCATCCCGTACCTATTTCGAGCTCGAGCTTCTGTATAGTTATGTCTACGCGCTCTCGCCAAGCCCGCGCTGCCCAAGGATTAGCGAGTATGCACAACGGCTCATATTCGAGCATTGTGCCACGTACTCATCAAGGATGCTTGCGGCATTGTCGGAGGAATCGAGTGAGAAAATGCCAGTCACGTTCTACGACGCTATGAGGGCGTACATGACCGGTCGCCAGTTTGTGGACGTTGTCTCCAGGAATCAGGAGTCGCTCTTAGAAGGACCACGCCCAATAGCGTCACGAGCAATGTCTACGTCGACGACGGACGATTACCTGGATCCACTGTCAAGCGGTAGTGACACATTGCCACCGCCGTTCCCAGAAGCGAGGTCGGGAAGTATGGAGAACCAAGCGGTGAAGGCCATCAATACAATCAACAACTTCTCAGCGATCCTAGCACGACTGGGGAACCGCTTCGGTTACATCAATTGGCGCGATCGGTTCCAGCTGGACTCGGCAGCTCTATTGACCCAGCTTTACGTTCGATCACAGCAGCAAAAACAGGATTTGAACAACGGGTATGGAATGTGGAGTGCCACCGGCAGCCCTGAAACGGAATCAATGTCGGGATCATCCCCGGCGACATATTTTGACGGGTCGACGGCAGGAGGCGCCCAGTCATACGGGTATTCCGACGGTAACAACTACCGACAGCTAAGCCCAGGATGGCCGACATCCAGCGAGGGATCGAACCGGAGGGTCTACCAGCTTGGACAAGTGACTTCTGGAAACGCGGGTGTGAGCGCAACGGTACCCATGACTGAGGACATGAGTCTGGGTACTGCATGGGAAACATTACCAGGCGGTAGCATGAATGCGCGGTTTTCATAAACTATGGATACAGGTAGCCTTGGATGGATTCTCGTGTGTGCGAATGGAGCATCTTGGATTGGCGTACGGCAGTGGTGTTCTAGGCGTGGGCGGCGAATTTTGGAGCGATTTTGTATAGATTCCATGGACTATCATACCAGTAGGTAGATGCACGATCGGCGGACGGGTAGGCAGCATGACTCGGCAACTGACGCGGACCCTAGTCCGGTGCGCATCCCGCTGCCGCAGGAACAAGCTCCACATCTCCACAACAGCTCCCACCTCATTCACTGCGAACCATGACGCCCTGAACAAACCTCTTCCACCCATCTCCCTGCGCCTCCGAACCATGCACCTGTCCATCCGATGTTTGCGCCTCGTGCTGCTGGCAGCCGTGGCGCTGCCCAGCTTTGTCGGCCATGGTGCGCACGCCGCGTCCGGCCAGCATCTGCTTGCCGACAACGCCAAAGCCCGCGAAGCTTGTCCCGATTACACGGCCTATGCTAGGCACCGTCAGTACGTGGCGCTCATCCCATGGTATACCTGCTATTGCTGACGCTTGCTGCGCTGCAGTCCTCCCTACAGCGAGGGTCCAATGGAACTGCCCTTCCAGCGCCCTGCCACCATATGTCGCACGTTCGAGTCTCCGCTTGTTGAGGAAGTCATAGAGGAAATGAAGCAAAGGATGGTGGACAAGGACCTGGCTCGAATCTTCGAGAATGCCTTTCCGAACACCCTGGACACAACGGTGCGCTGGCACGCGGACGGAGACAAGACGATAACGCCCAACATGCGCGCACCATGGCAGGGCGCCCAGAGTTTCATCGTCACCGGAGACATCAATGCCGAGTGGCTGCGCGACTCGACCAACCAGCTTGCTCAGTACCAGAAGCTGGCCAAGAAGGACAAGGCTATTGGTAGTTTGATCTTGGGCGCCATCAACACCCAGGCCGAGTTTGTCATCGGATCGCCGTATTGCAATGCCTTCCAGCCGCCGCCCCCCAGCAAGCTTCCGCCCTCAAACAACGGCATGGATGACGTTGTTCATCCCGTCTACGAACCATCCTTTGTCTTCGAGTGCAAGTACGAGCTGGACTCGTTGGCGCATTTCCTCTCGCTGGCCAACCAGTTCTACAGCCATACCGGATCCGCCGAGTTCGTGAATACGCGCTGGTACACGGCTCTCAACACGCTGCTTGACGTAATCGACCAACAATCCAAGCCAACTTTCGACAAACACGGCGACTTTAGGAAAAACGAGTACACGTTCAAGCGTCGTACGGACGCTGGCACCGAGACCCTCAACCTCGGCGGCATTGGCAATCCTCTTAACGTTGGCACCGGTTTGGTCCGAAGTGCATTCCGACCAAGTGACGACGCAACCATTCTCGGCTATCTCATCCCTGCAAACGCCATGATGGCCGTCGAACTAAAACGCTGTGCAAAGATGCTCGAGAAGATTGGTGGCGCAAAAGCCATTGATTATTCGAAGAAGGTGAGGTTGTACAGTGAAGCCATCGAAGCCGGTGTGTGGGACCATGGTGTCGTCCACCACAAGAAGTACGGTGATGTTTTCGCATTTGAAGTCGACGGGTTCGGTTCCTCCATCTTGATGGACGATGCAAACCTTCCATCTCTCCTGGCGCTTCCGCTACTTGGCTTTGTCGACGCCAAGGATCAAATCTATCAAAACACCAGGAAGATGATTTTGGAGAAGCAGGGAAACCCCTACTACCTCAAGGGCAAAGCTTTCGAAGGCATTGGCGGCCCACATATCGGGCTTCAGAACGCATGGCCCATGAGCTTGTTGGTTCAAGCCATGACGTCTGATGACGATGAAGAGATCATGGACGCCATTGCCTACGTAAAGTCAGCCAGCAAGCTTGGCCTGGTGCACGAGAGCGTCGATGTCAATTACTTGAAGAGTTACACGAGTGAGTCTCTCTCCTAGAATCAGACGCAGTGATGGTCGGAAGCTAACTCGATGTCAGGACCTTGGTTTGCTTGGGCAAACTCCGTTTTTGCGCAAACGATTCTCGATTTGGCAGAGCGTAAACCCCACCTCCTCTTCGGACACAATGCCAAGCCTTACAGGATCGAATGAAGGGATTCGCCAAAGTCCAGGAATGTAGACCAATGGCAGGGGTAAATTACTAAGTAAGAAATGCCATTGGAACAAGGCCACTTGCCATAGGCGATACGGACGTCACTGCCGACCAAAGATTGCAAGAACGGCAAAGCATCTCGGGGATTGACTGAACCATCCAAGTAGAGAAGCATGAGGGGGCAACGTTTCGGGGCTTTTTGCGAACGTCTGACTGTTAGATGCTCGGCCATCTCGCGGCTGAGCAAAGACCCCACAATCGGCGTCAAATTTGACGCCAGGATGGTGCTGAGAAGCCTTTGACCCACGTGTACATCCGGACATCTGCTTAGACTATCCATATATATAGTCTAAACTGTTCCGAGAGCGGATTGAGAAGATAGTGGTGTCTTTTGCGACCCTCTTGAGACTACCATTGCACATGCTCAAAATATCCGTGGGCCATCGGGGAAAGCACTAGGAGGCAAGACGATTGTTCTGGACTCAAGCAGGAGGATGTGCTCGTATCTCGGCGGGTCAATTGCTGGTTGCAGGGGCCGGGAGCGCTAAACCTTAACTCAGGCGCGGGTAGTTCCCGTTCGACCTAGGGAGGAAGAAGCTACCGGCGGATCGCGCCTGCTCTAGCACTTCGCACTATAGTAAAACACTTGGCCGATCTCAACACCATTGTCGCCCGCATGGCTTAGTGGTACAGCGTCGCACTCGTATGTCCTCATGCAATGTGAAGATCCCTAGTTCGATTCTGGGTGTGGGCAATGATTTTTTGCTCTTGTTTTGCTCCTCTGGAGGGAGGGGAGATGGTGGTGGGGGGGAACTTTGAAGACTTCGTGCATCAACTATTGTTTTTCGTGTCTACGTATCTGGTTCGTTCGTTGGTTGGTATCTACGTGTAGAGGTGCCAATCGTCCCCGTAGAGGAAGACCTCGCGGCCGTCGATTTTCGACTCCTCCATCCTCGCACCCGCGTACTGGTTGAACTCCTGGGGCCCCTCGGCGCTGATGAGGTAGCCCATCTCGCAGGAGGTGAAGGACACCTTGGGCTGCTCGCCGTAGAAGTCGTCGTAGTCGGCGCTCAGGGCGTCGGTGAGCGTCTGGACGTTGCCGCCGGGGTGGAGCTCTGCCCAGGGCCTCGTGCATGCGACCCCCTTGCAGGACTTCAGAACCATCATGAGCGCGTCAAGGCGGGGGAGGATCTGCGTCAATGAACGTCCGGCCAGCTGGTAGTTGGATTTGGCCGTGGCGTTGGAGGCCAGGTTATAAATCTGGCCCGGGTCGGTCTAAAAAAGCAACGCGTTAGTCAGAGGCTGTGGGGAGGACGGGGGTTCTGATTGCGCGGAACAAGGCATCGAACCTTCACGTCGTAGAATTCAGCTTCGTTCGTACACCAGACGCTGTAGTAGATGCTGTAGTCGTCCCCGACAAGCCTGATGCCCTTGTACGTGTTGTTGTAGATATTCCGGGAACCGGCGGGGTTGAGGTAGATTCCCTCAGCCAAGGCCTAGGACGCGGTTAGCTGGTACATACAATGCATGCTAGGTTTCGTT
This sequence comes from Diplodia mutila, assembly GCA_022560015.1. Lineage (NCBI taxonomy): Eukaryota > Fungi > Ascomycota > Dothideomycetes > Botryosphaeriales > Botryosphaeriaceae > Diplodia > Diplodia mutila. The sequence goes on from JAFISB010000021.1 coordinate 177,482, forward strand.
TTGCGCTTACCCTTCCCCAGTACTCAATGGCGGCGTGCTCATACGTTCCGTCCTGGGCCGCCTCGGCCGTAAGCGGAATGACTTTGCCGTCAAGCTGCTTGGGAGCTCCCGCGAGGTCGAGAATCGTAGGTGCAATGTCGGTGTGGCTGGTGACGGCGTCAATGGTCTGGCCCTTTGCAATACCGGGGCCACGGATGGCGAGGGGGATGTGGATATCAGTGTCTGATTACATGTGCGTTAGCCTCGGAGTGCATGGTGGTGGCCGAGGAACGTACCGTATCCGCACTCCTTCCCAGGCGTCATCCTGTGCTGAGAGATGTGGAAACCGTTGTCAGTGCTGAAAATGACATATGTATCATCCAGAACGCCGGCATCATCCAACTTCTCAACGAAGGCCTCGATCATCTCGTCGACGGCTTGAAGAGCCCTCAGCCTGGACCTCTGGAACTCATCGTTGTAATCGATGACCGAGGCATTGAGAGGGGCGAGGTTCTTGATCCAGCTGACACCGCCTTCAACCTTGGCATTGAAGCTGCTATCTCTCGGGATGGTGTAGTTCTTGAAGAGGTTGGCGTGGCGGGGTGCGTACTGGGCAAAGTCAAAGTAGGTGGAGTTCGTTGCCGGGTCGGTGGTGGTGGTCGCGTGCGGTGCAATGGGGGCGGCAACAACGAACCAGGGTTGTTCATGGGAAAGGGCATCATCCAAGAAGCCAAGAATCTTGTCCTTGATGACGTCTGTGGAGTAGTTCCCGGCATAGCTGACGGGCTCCTCCCCATTCCTGGTCATGACAGCGTCGTAGTACTTGTAAGTGTAGGGGTCGAGCAAGAAGTCGGAGCCGTTGAAGCCGCGGGCGAAAGTCTCGTTGTAGTTGGAGACGGTGTGACCGTTCCAAAGCTTACCCGAGTAGTAGGTGTTGTAGCCAGCATCTTGCATCCAAAGGGGCAGGTAGTTGTCGTTCCATCCCTCGGAAATGACCTTTTGGAAGCCGCCTTTGGTGTGGTCAGAAGTCAATTGGTGCGGGGGGTGGATTGTGAAACCATACCGTATGGCGGGGAAACATCCGTGACTAAGTGACGTCAGTTGCAGTTTCGGCGTGGTACAGATGGGTTCGGCTCTTACCGTTGGTGTTGTGGGCAGCATGTCCGGTCCACAGGTTGGCGCGGGACGGGCAGCAAATGGCCACGGTGCAGAAGTGCTTCGCAAACGTGGTTCCCTGCTCGATGATGTGTTTCTGATTGCAGGCCGAGGTCAGTGCGGCGGCGAAGGGTTGGCTTTTGTTACATACCTGGAGAAGCGGCATGTACTCGACCGAGTTCATGTGCAGATCCTGGTCGTCGGTCAAGACGAAGAGGATGTTTGGCTGCTTGGCAGACGCGAGAGCGCCGCCGAGGACAAGTCCCAAAGTAGACAGCTTCATGGCAAGATTGTCGGGGCCCGATCGCGAAGTGCTCAGGAACAGTGACTCCGGGCGTCTTATAAAGGTCGGAGGTGGGGCCGGGATATTCCCGGTTCCTGAAAGTTTCGAGCGGGAAGTTTATACATTTGGACTCCTCCGCCTGGTGTGGATCGAGCTCATGCCAGGTACGGTCCCGATGGAAGGCGAAAGGTTGGAGAGCTGGGCAGCGTGATCGCGACATCAAATTGCGCAATGCACGCTAGCCCCGGTAAGCGAGCCTTTGGTTGCCCGATCAGGTACCACGGCTGATGTACCACTCTACTCGCACTGTCAATATGTCATGCTCGGCTGTCAATTCTTCGCAGAAACCCAACACCTGGCAGGTAATGACGTTCCTGCAAAGCCAGCCCCGCTTGGGATCCCGCCCCAGTCCGAACCATCACTCACTGCCATGGCACGCTGTCCATGCTTCCTGGAAACGGCACGCCCACTTCTTATCGTAGATAAGAGTCGGCAAAATCGTCTCCTGCCCCTGACGCAATTGCCGTTTCCGTCACTCGGGCATCAAACAACAGTCATCTCTTTGTAATACATCAGATCCCATTTGTAGGCCAGCGGAAAGCTCCAGCTCTCGGCCATGCCGACCCTTCTGAAGATCTTTGGCTTTTGATCCCCTCGCCTCGCACTCTCGAGGAGCAGGAAGGAGATGCGGTGCCGGGGTTTGTTGTCACGCGTTATGAAGTCGTATGAGAACCATGGCACGCACCAAAGCCATCGCGGGAAGCTCGAGGTCGGCTCCATGCGGTCCAGCCTCACCGTGGGGCGATATTCTTGCCAGAACTTCTGGGCACTCGCCGTATACCTCCCCACCAGCTTCAGCCGCGTCTTTTGTTTCTCCAAGGTCAACAGCGTGGGTACGCAGAACCCCACGACGGTCATGGACCCATCGGCAATGCGTCCCGTCGGGTCGGCCGAGTTGAGTGCTTTCGTCTGGGCGTGCTTGATGTTGACAAAGGAAACAAGATCATGGCCATAGCTGGACAGCGGAGGGGCCACGGGGGTATCAAGGGATGCCCATGACCAGGATGGCGCGCGGTACACTGGCTTGGTCTGCTTTGGGCTCTTCTTGATGGCCGACCACATCAGCATCCGCAAAAGATCGTCCTTGTCGTTCCACATGCCGGCAACGTACGTCTCATCGCCAAGTTGAGACTGAAACGCCTTTGCCACCCCGGAAAGTGCGGCGAGCTTGTCCCGGTCAGGATACGTCAGTTGACGCTCTGAATAGTCCTTCACAAGGGCGGCCCAGTGGCGGTGCCATTCGGAAGATGGCGTTTCGTGTGAGGTGGTGGAAAGCTGTTGCAAAAGCCCTGCGAACTGGCGTGACGTCGAGTGGTCCGGCACGAGTTCAGACCTGCGGACCTTGTCACACTCCCAGAACACACCGAGTGAGCTGTAATGCAGGATACGACGCGAAAGGACCCGCTCTTGGAGTACCCAGGCTCGACGCGGCAGCCCCAGCTTCCGCCGGCTCTCCACCCCAAGATCCCACAGGTCTCTCGGCGCAAGGCTCCAGAAGCTTGGCGGTATCCCGCTGCTTGAATGGCGGAACAGATACGGCGGCCGTGACTTGAAACATCCGTCGCTGGCCTTTTGCGAAGCGGTGGCGGAGATGGTCAGGTCTGAATGCTGACATACTTCACTCATCCTGCCGGCCTCCCTCATCCAATCTTCCTCCGAGTCCTGGATGATGCAAAGGCTGTCGATCCAAAGATAGCGATACCGGAGTTTCCGAGCAATGACCATTGCGTCGCGGAACGTCTGAGGCAGGTCTTCTGTAGGCAGCGATTGCACCCAGTCGACCGCGTTCTTGGACGAGAGCGTCATGAATAGCTCCTTGCCCCAACAGTGGCTCAGTGTCACGTAGGGCGTGCTCGGTGGCAATGACTCCCCGTGGCAGAGCCGCGCCTTGAGGTTCCCGCTCACGTCGGCGACTTCGATCTCAACCAGGCGTGTCGGGAGTCTGTTCGAGGAGTCGGAGATGTGGTTGCACGTCGTGTGCTCGGCCAAGCATTCGTCCAGCCACGATCCCACAAGATCGAATGTCTGTTTCGAGGCAGTCGAAGGCCCCAGAGAACGAAAGCCTTCGTAAACATGATCTGCGCGAAGTCAGCCCATCGGACTGCGGCTGTCAAATGCGCCATACCATACCTGTCAAACTCTCCCAACATGCAATGATCATCTTCTTGTCCGTCCACTTCGCGCCCTCGTCCTTGAAACTGAACTTCAGATAGCGATGCGGCTTGCTTCCATCGTTGACGAGCTGGATCCTGTAGGCGCTGTCTCTCTTGGCAGTGGTGCTCGTGTCCTCGCATATCAGGATGTTTATGAGGATGCAGAGCTCGCAGGTTCCGCAGGCTCGCAGCTCAGACAGCGTGGCGTGGTGCTCGTGTTCGCAATTCGGCCCCGTCCTCCTTCGCTTGTAGTCTATGCCGAATCCAGCGTGCTTACGGTCTGGCATCCGGTGCGACTGCAGCAACTGTTTGCACGGCCCGCAAAGATATGATTCTTTTTCGATGCGATCCAAGGCTTCTGGCGGTTAGAAAATGCCGGCTGTGACGGTTCCGCCGGGCAGCTCTCACCCATACGTTGGAGACTTTCCAATGAGCCGGAATCATTCTTTGTGAGGTCCGGTATGTCTTGAATTCCCAGCGATCTCTTCCGCCGACGACCAAGGCCTCGTACCTGCTGCAGCGGAGCCATGATTACGCCAAAGGGTGTAGAGCGGTGCGGCTTCGCGCCATCGTAATTGGCTCGTCTACCCCGGAGTTGCTGGATACCAACTGATGTGAACGTAAGATCGATTCGTGAGATGCCGAGGAGGCTGAGGCCACGAGTTCAGTGGGCGGAGACTTTCGGCCCCCACCGTCACGTGCATTTCCTTATCCGGGTTAGTGCTCGTGTTCATCATCGAATATCTTCGCGTTCCATCCTGGAGAAATATATCTTCGATACTGTCTAAACGCACGGCCCTCCTAGTGCCATCTGGGGTATGGATTTGAAACTTGACCGCATCCTATGAGACTGTTGCAGACACAGTTCCTCCTTCGGCCTCTGTTGACGTAGATACCATTACGGTTGTGACAATTGTATGGCACCATAAAGGCCGTCAACGAAGTTGGGAAGGTAAACATCTGGGGATACGTCGGCCAGATGAGACTACATCTTGCACACTACAGCTTGGACCGTCAGGCAAGGCTGAAGGCACGCCATCTTTTCCATACAAAGCTTGAGCAAATGTGAGACTGGCACATACAAGCCAGCAGTGGAGCATGGCATAAGAGCCCATGCTGGTGGCTTGAAGAGATGTAACAGAGGAAATGCGTTTACCTTACCATGTCCGCCATTTTATCATTGTGCATCACTGCTCCAAGCGCCACAATAGACTACGGGATGCAGCACGCAGTGGCTTTTTGGAGTAACCTAACACAACGCCTCATGGGGCCTTGAGAGAAGGATTAGGCGCAGACACAAGCCCCATGCAGCTACTAAAGCCAAAGATGACATGCGCCGCAAGGCAAGCAAAACCACTTGACCGTCGCCTACAATTCGCAGCAGCCGCGCGTCGCCCGCGAAATCCAGCCTCAGCTGGCCTCTCCCTTCATCTTGGGGTTTCTTGAAACGTAGAAAGATGTTCGTTAAGAAGGAAATTCGCATGGTGTGTTGCCTAGCCCTTTCGCTTGCAAACCTCGCCCAGCACCTGAAGAACTCATAAATATGAAGGCCAAAGCAATTCACAGCTCATTCCTAGCCTCCGATGCGTTGTTCTGGTAGCAAGGCTTCTAGGCAGCAGCCCTGGAGCGTACAGGGATCCCTCGCAGGGCATCTGTTTGTGCACCGAAGGTCGGACAAGGATGGTTCATATGTCGGGTGGTTGGGTACATCTCAATGCATAGCCTAGTCTAGGCCACAGCCAGGTGTCGTCTCTGGCTACCTTCACGAACTTTTTCTCTCTTAGCCCCCAACATGATTTTTCAGCTTCCCCTGCCCCGGAAAGCTAAAGTCTTCAAATTTCATCTTGGAAGTTGGAGCCCAAGATTGTGCAACGTGGGGACAAGTATTTGAACGAATCGTCCGCGCCACCCCCAGACGTATCGCTCCTCTCATCCTTCAATATGGATTCTGTCCCGGAAACATCCAACAACATCTACACTGGCGTGTGGACCGATTGGTCCCACGGCAAATTTCTTGGCTCCACCCTCACAACCACCCGTTCTCATGGTGGTCTCCTAATCGCCTTTCTCTCCCTTTTTATTGCAGTCGTCGGTACGAGCTTTTGGAGAATCTGTTGTTTCGTGTTTCATTACATCTACTCGACCGAAGCCTCGCGCGATGCAATGTACCACCAGCGGCAAGCCATCCTCCGCAATGCAGCAAATGCCACTACGGGCATCATAAGCCTGCTGGCAGTATTCAACGCCTGGAGGAAAAGCCAACCAACGAAGAACTCTTACCAGCGCATTCTGCCATTGCTGGCCTTTAGCTGCCTCTCCCTATCCGCATTCGCCGTGGCCAGTACCTTCTCGTCGCGGCTATCGACCATCGCAGGCCACGCCGTACTGCTCTCAAGTCGCAACTGCGGTATTATATCCGCCAACACCAATTCGACGAATACGACGAACCTTGCCACCGTGTACCAACCATATCTGGCACAGCTGGTTGCTTCCAATGTCAACTATGCGCAGCAATGCTATCCTGATCTCCCCAGGACTGAGGGATGCAATACCTTTGTTCAGAGACGACTGAAGACAACGTTTGTCAGAGACGCGGCGTGTCCGTTTCCAGGAGATGTTTGCAAGAGCCAGACAGCGAATTTTTTACTGGATACCGGACTCGTGGATAGCCACTACGGTCTTGGTTTGAATTCACCTCCGAGCCATCGATACCAGTTTCGCTTCGTTTTGCAAGCCGCTCCGTTGAAATCGACAGGCTTTGTGCAAGAGGCTGAAAGTATCGATCCCGGCGTGTGCATCCCAAGGATTGAGTACTTCTATGGACCAACTACTAGCGATGGTGGTGTTCTTACAAACTTTACGTGTGGCCATGTTCTTTCCCAGAACCGTTCCCATGCTACAGCAAGCCGCATGCGGGGAGCAGAGAGTGTGGACTTGAGGTAAGCAGCTGAAGCCCATATGCAGTAATATCCACACTGATGGTTTGGAAGCATCGTCAGTGCTCAGTATATGAATGGCTCTCTCGAGCAAACCTCAGATTGGGCACCGATCAAAGGGATTGAGCGGACTGACGCAGATCTCCACATGGCTTTCCTCTCGCTAAACTCTCTGAGGTTCGCTGCGAAGCAATCAGACGACCTATGGTACCCGGCGCACCAATATGCCGGTAATATCACCAACTCGTGCGATGATCCGGACGACACAGTGCCCATGTACTTCAGCGATGAAGCTGCCTCTCCGATGGGGCTTGTAATGCAGTACCAATTATGCAAGCCTGACTTGTCGGTCGAAAGACGGTGCACCCCGCTGTCGTCGTTCCTCGATGCAGCAAACGCAGCCCAGACGCTCTGGCATGAGAGCGAGGCAAATGACTGGTTTATTCAACTTCTGGAAGGACCGGAGAACCCACTCACCCGATCAATCCGCCTCTTTGGATCACAAGTACTTGACTCCAAACCTTTCGTATCTGCAGAATTCATAGGGCCGCTTCTGGAAAACCAGTGGCAAGTTGACGTTGAGAAATGGGCCAACATAACTCTAGCATCCATCCAGCAAAGCTTCGTCGACGCGGCTACCGGCCCCGCTGATCCACGGCAGAACGTGTTGCTGATCAAGCCTGAAGGCCAAATTCAAAGACAGATGTGCAGCAACCAGGTAAGCAACCTCCTTCCCTAATCTTCTCGGGATCCAGAGACTAACCGCTCCCTTCCGCAGAAGGTCTTGAGCACCGCCTACACCAATTTCTCGATCCTCGGTCTCGCGATTATCCTGATCGTCGGCGGTCTCATTATCATCATCTCATACGCCCTCGAGCCTTTCATCACGTGGATCCAACGCAAGCGCAACCTCGACGTCTATGCGCGGCTCGAGTGGACCATGAACGAGACCCTTCAGCTCCAACGCCTGGCCCACGAAGGCATTGGAGCTGGCACCTGGCTCCGGTGCGACACCGACGTGCCAGTGACGGAACGGCTTGAAAGGCTCGGAGTGCTCGACTTGAGCGACCGGACGCACCCCAAGTTGATGACGCCGGCGCCGCCGTTTGAAGAATTGCTCGCCGAGGAGTCTTGGAAAGGGAGTGAGCAAGGTGGAATGGGATCGGGCAAAGGCGATGCACAGAGGGAGACGCGGGCCGAGGTTGAGGCTGAAGGCTATGTCTCCGACAGTCCGGGTGGCAGTGTTTCCCCTGCTCAGCCATGAGTAAAAGGCTGTACTTCGTATTCGAGGACGTAGGCAGGTGGAATGGATGGGAAGGACTGGAAGTAGGGATAGCTTGGAATGGCCTTGCTGGGGCTGGGGACTTGATCCACTACCGTGAAAGTCAAAGAGGGTCGGTAAAGACACCTACTTGAATCTAGAGACGTTGGGTGACTACTATGCCGATGATGCGGGAGCGGGAGCTGCCTCGTCAGATGGGACCGGCCTACGCCAAAGCTGTACTTCTGTGCATTCGTGGTAACTTTGGCTGTGCTCGTGCATTGATGATTCTATTTTTGTGGAGTAGAACTACACCAATGGGAAGAGAGTAAGATTGACAAGCTACCCAAACGCTGGCCGAAGTGATGGAGTTGTGGGGTATTCGCTGAGCTCACAAGGAAGCGCGGGGTGTTCGTAGTAGATCGCCCGCTGAACGTACAATAGACAGATTTGACGTTTATTGGGAATCAAAAGCTGGGGCTTCGCGTGGCCCGTTCTGCGTCAGTTCGAGTGCCTCGGGCACATCTCGTCTGACAGCGTCAATGATCTCGTGCCAGACTTGTTGGCGCATCTTCTCGCCTGATTCCCCAAGAAGCATCGGGTCCAATCTGGTCTTTGGTTAGCAATCGGACAACTCATATTCACACACGGATGCACTCACTCGAGCAGTTTGTCGCTGTGCCAGAAACCTTCATGCGCTTCTTCGCCCAGACAGACGGCGCTGACCAAGCTCCTCGCGCCTTCTTCCGTGTCTCTGGCGAAGATGGCATAGAACAGCCATCCGAAGACTTTGGCCGCGGCTCCGGTGTAATGTCTCCGAAGCTGGCTCTTGCAGAATCCCGGCGATGCGGACATGACAACGACCTCCTTCCCACCGTCCGTGTATGCGTCCATTGCCGCAAGGCTTCGCATGGCATACATGACGAGTGCTTTGGAAACCGTATACTGCGTCCGCCCATTGAAGCCCTCCTGCGTGTTGAACTTCTCCAACAGCTTCTCCCCCGGCGCGCCCAGCTTGGCATGGCGATACAAACTCGAGCCCACAATCTCCAGCACGGGCGGCCTCCCGTCACGCACCGTCTCCGCGCTCGCCCGCAGCACCGGCAGCAGCAACACGCCCAGCAACGCCGTCGCCAGCACGTTGACCTGCAGCGTCTCCTCCCAGCCGTGCCTGCTCCTCTTCAACTCCTTCACGCTCACGCCGGCATTCAGCACCGCCGCGTCCAGCCGCTCGACCTCCTCGCCCGCCACCCGCTCGGCGAAGCGCTTCGCGCTCTCGAAATCCAAGAGGTCGAGCTCCCACACGTCGATGACGCAGTCGCCCGTGGCCTCGCGCGTGGCGATTTTCCGCTTCCGCTGGGCGCGCTGCTGGACCGTCTGGCTCAACTTCTCGCGCTTGGTGGCGGCGTCGCGCACGCCGAGCACGAGACGGGCGCAGCCGAGCTGGGCGCACTTGATGGCGGCTTCGAGGCCGAGGCCGGTATTGGCGCCGGTGATGAGGATGGTGCGGCCGGCGAGCGAGGTCGTCGGGTCGCGCGGCGGCGACCACTTGTCGCGGAGGAGGCGGAGGAATCCGGACATTTCTGCAGGGTTTAAAAAAAGAGGGTTGTTTTGCCCTTCTCTCCGGAAGGGCTAGACGTTGATGGACGAAAGTCGAGGAGTTGTTGGGAAATGGCGGGGGCGACAGCTGTCACGCTGCAATGCTGCTGATTGTCGGCGTGGATCCTGGGCGGTTAATGAGTGGGGCGAATTCGTTGCCGGTCCTTGTGCGGTGTTCCCAGGAATACGGCAGCCACCATTTACTTGAAACCATCTCACAGAGATATTGCACCGCGCTTGATTTATGTAGGTAGTGGAATCTAATGTCTAGATGTATTCATGCAAGCTCAAAACTAAAGCTCTCATCCAACTGCCCGCGCAGGATGTTACGCGGGGCTGAAATGTTTGCTCCAACGTGTCACTATACATGCCCTCCTTGGTTCACGAATATTAATACGGAAACCACGACTGCTTGGGAGGGAGGGACTTCCCGCATCACCTCGCTTCTCACATGGTCAGCTGACTGAGGCACTCGACAAGGTCTTTCAAAGTCCCAGTCCCCACTATTATTTTGTTCGCATTCACCAGCAGCGTCGCTTCACTTAGCACGCAAGTGGCACCCGCCGCGCGATACGGATTATGAACGCAAAGGAAATGGGCTTTGACGCCCTGGAACAGCTGTCAGAGTGTGAAGTCGTGCACATTTCCGATCCTGAAAACACTTACCACGTTGAAGATCGTCACCAGGCTGGGAGTCTTCGAGCATTTACAGATGCTGCTCCGTTGCGCCCCAACCCTCACGCACCTGGATCTGGATATTGACATGGGAACGACGAATGAGATACTGTATAATTTCGGGGGCGCAGGAATGCCCGGTGACCCAGGTTCCCTTTCAGACCTACGCATGGCACTTCGCGGCCAGCTCGGCTCTCCTGCATCACTCCTTAACCTCGAATACCTGCGCATTGCCGTAATATTCGATCAGCACCAGATGGTTTCGGACGTGGCAATGCTGCAACCATACGTGCTCGCCACCACCGCGCCAGTGCAAAGCAGGCGCGAGCACCTTCGGGAAGCCATGCGCACACACAACCTTAGAATCATTGTAGTGCGCATGCCGCACGGCAGCGTCGGCTCTCTAACGGACCTCGAAAAGCTTGAGACGCTCGAGATATCTCCATGGTCCTGGTCGGCCGGAAGGAAGAACCCATGAGCCAACTTCCGAGATCTTTGCGAGAACTCCGCCTGCGGGACGACCCGATCACATGGGGGACTTTCAGCTCGACTCATATGGATTACTGGAAACCCTATTACCGGATTTCTTGGACGCCTGCCGGTGTTTGTTTCCGACTCAAGGGGGATTCTGAGGGTCATCAGGGCGGATTTCCACATCTGAAGAAGATAATTGGTCTCTCACGCCTGGTCGGAGATCCGCAAGTTCAGTTTCTCACCCAGGCCGATCCGGAATCCGTCAGGGTTCTCACAAATCTGGGGATCAAGTATGAGTTCCAGCAGATGGCATAGTGGGCGTGACACCTGAAGGCGTGAAACCCCTAATCAAAGGGAGAAGGAAGGTTGTGCGGAATGCTCTGGCCTGTGTCAGCAAGCATCTTGAGAAATATTAGGACCGCTTTCTCATCTACAACCCATTTGAGGACCAAATGGTAGCGTCCAGGCTACTGGGCAGGGCACTAGACCTTGAGACTACTTCTATTCAGTAGAACAATCAATTCTATTTCCGACCAATCTATGTACTTCAAATGACAAAAAAGGTCATATAATGTTCCCTCCCTTTCTACTTCAAGACTTCCACCTCAACAATGTGAAGCTCAACCTGGGGAACGTGAACTTGCCCTTACCATCCCACTCGCTCTCCTTAATACCGACCTCCTCCTTGTCCTGCGTGTTGACCACCTCCCACGAAGGACCAGTGACCGTGTACACCTTGACGGGGCCCTTGGCGGCGACGCCGTCCAAGCTGGTCTCGAAGCTCTTCTGCTCGTGCACGTTGACAACAGCCAAGCCGACCCAGCCGTCGTCGGTGATGGCGACCGACACGTCGAGCCAGGGTGTCTCGACGGTGCCGCGGATCCACTCAGGCACAGTGGGGCCGTCGTACTCGCCGCACGCAACATTGACGGCGACGGTGTGGCCGCGCATGTACTTGCTGAACAGCAGCAGCGGCCACCACGTCGTCTGCTTGACCAGGCCATCCTTGGTCGTCATGAGCGGGCTGATGACGTTGACGCTCTGCGCGATGTTGGCCATGCCGACGTGCTTGCTCTGTCTCACGAATACGTTCAGCCACACCGCCACCGCCAGCGCGTCCGACAGCGTGTATTTCTCCTCAGCACCCTTCTCGCCGGGCGCACGGATCGGGTCCCACACGTTCCACTCGTCGAAGCAGATGGTCGGCCGCGGCACCGTCGGGGGCACCTTGTTCTCCACGCGTGCCAGGTCGATCAGTCCCGCCGTGATCTCGATGGCGCGCTCCGCGCTGCGCGGCGCTGTCGCGTTGGGTAGGTGCTCCTTGGACGCCGTGTAGATATGAATGCTGTGCATGGCGATGAGTGACGCCGTCTGCGAGCCGCCTAACGCGTGCGGCTCCCAGCGGACGCACTCCTTGACGACGTACGAGTCCCAGGTGCTGATGCCGTCCTGGCCGCAGAGGATGAGCTCGAGGGACGGGTCGAGCAGCTTGAGGGCCTTAGCCCATTGGTAGGCTTTATGCGCATAGTCTTCCTTGGTCATTTGCCCAACCTGCCACGGTCCCCACATCTCATTGCCCAGCGCCCAGTATTTCACCTGTTGTTGGCGAGAGTGGTCAGCAGACGTCGGCATATAGGTCAGTATGAGCGGGGCAGACGCACGTTGTATGGCTTTTCGCGACCATTCTTGCGGCGGAGGTTGGCGTAGTAAGTGTTTTGTGTGGAGTTGCAGTACTCGACCCAGGCGAGGGCTGGGTACAGTTAGCTTGAATATTTCCCCTCCGCGATGGAAGGCACTCTCGGTCGTCTACTAACCTTCATCAAGCGTGCCAGTACCAAAGTTCAAGGCAAAGTAGGGCTCAGTGCCGACGACCTCGCACCATTTCAGGAACTCGTCGGTACCGAACTCGTTGGTCTCGAGGCCGAGCCATGCCAGCTCGGGTCTATGAAGGAAGGCTGCTTAGTGAATTGCTTCGAAGAAGAAGGGAGTAAGTGCAGCGAGGGCAAGTAGCTGGAGTGAAGACAGCAGGGTCTGGGAAACGGGCATAGATGCTAGAGGAGCTGGCAACGGGCGCTCGGTGCGACGGCGCGGGAAGTGACGGGGTGTCACTGCGCTCGTATGTGGACACAACAAGACTCATGCCCGAGAGATTCCGATGTGTAACTCAACTCCACATATGCAGTTGCTATAGCAGGTTTTCGGCCTGAGCTCGTCTGGTGATATCACGTGGAGACGCGAGGGGATGCAGAGGTGCCGACGGCTCGGATCGGTGCCTCCGGCATGGATCACTTCCCAAGCAGGCAACCAGCAGCAGGTGCAGAGCCGCATGCAAGTAACCAGACGGCTGCAACCGGGAAGTCGGCATCGACACGATCACCGGAGATTTCGAAAACCGGGAACGAATGAGAAAAATCCAGCTTACCTGGGGGGCCGCTGGTCCTTGGGCCCGACGCCGTCCAACCAATGGTAGGTTGCAACAAAATTGCCGCCGGGGTAGCGGACCACGGGGCAGTTTAACTCCTTGAAGGCTTCGATGACGTCCTTGCGGAAGCCGTGCTCGTCGGACAGTGGGTTTCCGGGGTCGTAAATGCCGCCGTAGATGCAGCGGCCCATGTGCCTGCCGGAATCGGATCCGAAGAGTCAGCGGTGGGCCAAAGGGCGGTGATGGGGGCTAGGCCGTTATTGATCATCTGCCTGGTGGGCTGAGGCAGAGATCGAGAGCGGCACGGGTTGAGAAGCACTGGGCCTGGGCGGCAGGAGGCTCGACTTACTCGGTAAAGCCGCCATAAACGTTGTCGTTGATCTTGGAGATCTTGTGCTTCGGGTTGATGGCAATGCTGGGCGTCTCGGCCTCGGGGATCTTGGTGAAGGAGGCCATGGTTGGAGTGGGAATTGGCAGTTCTGGAGAGAGGTCGATTGACTGGTTCTGTCCAGCGTGCAATGAGCGTCTGCGGCCGTCTAAAGACGAGCACGCCACGACTCTCGTGAACCAAGCGGGTGGGTCATTTCGCGTGAGAAGCAGCAGGCGGACGGCGCAGTCATCCCACCGCAGCCCACCGGGTGCGTGAGGACATGCCGGCGGTTGTTGCGCTGGGCAGGCGCAGGCGGTGCGGGGATTGGTGGAGAAAAGGGCAGGCGCGCCACTTTGGGGTCGCGGCTCGCTTCGAGAGCGGCCATGGCAGCCTCTTCGGCCCATCTGCCCCCGCCCACGACACGCTGCTCGCCCGCCGCCCACTCGCCATCCACTGTCCGTCCAGTCTGCGCGCCTCGGCTACTCGCCAGCCCTGCGCTCTCACCTCACTGCTCTCCCCGGCACTTGCCTGCCCACGCGACGCCAGTCACGCTATGCCCCTTCCACGCCAAGCCCCGCGTGGGCTACCCCAGACACTCGAGCGCACGGCTCCGCGTAGGATTCGCGCCGTGCACAGCCGGGGGTTGCAGGGTTGCCGCGTCCAAAATGCGGAGTGCACCGCTGTCTCCCGCCTACTCACTATAAGATGTCTGCCGCTCCCAATGCGTGCAGGTGTTTGGTTGTGCGCACTGCAGCCTCGCTGAGCTCTTCCTGAGTCTGAACCTTCCAACTTTAGCCAGTCATTATGGCTCTCCCTCCAAAATGGTACCAGGTGTGCTTTTCCCCCGCAGCTTCCCCACAATCCGTGTCTAACATCGATCAGTTTCTGGTCTGCGTCTTCGCCTCGCTCGGCTCCGTGCTTTACGGATACGATTTAGGTGTCATTGCAGAGGTCATTGCAAGCCAGTCCTTCACGAAGAAGTTTGGTGACAATGAAAATGAGCAGTGAGTACCGCTTTCCAGAGCCTCCTCCGCATCCAGAAAATAACGTGAAACTCTCTCTCTAGCGGAGCGGTCGTCTCCATCTTCACGGGTGGCGCCTTCTTTGGCGCCATGTTCGCCGGTGTCACCAACGACTGGATCGGACGTAAATTGACCATCCTTACTGGCGCCGTGATTTTCTGCTTGGGCGGCGGTCTGCAGACAGGTGCTCAGTCAATCGAATACCTGTATGCCGGCCGTTGTCTTGCCGGAGTCGGCGTCGGCTTCCTTGTCATGGTCGTCCCTCTCTACCAAGCCGAGCTGGCTCATCCCAGCATCCGTGGTCGAGTGACAGCTCTCCAGCAGTTTATGCTTGGCATTGGTGCCCTCGCTGCTTCTTGGATCTCCTGGGGAACATACATCGGCTATGCCGAAGATGACAACCGCCAATGGCGCGTCTCCCTCGGTATCCAGGTCGTTCCGGCCGGTCTGCTGGCCCTCCTGATCCTGCTATTCCCCGAGTCGCCTCGTTGGTTGATGGACCACGGCAAGCCCGAGCTGGCCTTGAAGACCCTGGCAAAACTGCACGCCCATGGCGACGAGAATGACGCATGGGTGCGCGCCGAGTTTGATCAGATCCAGGAGGCTATTACCATCGAGCATGAGCACGAGGCCAAGTCGTACTTCGAACTCTTCACTGACAAGTCCTGCTTCCGCCGCCTCTTCATCGCCATCTCCCTGCAAGCATCCGTCCAGATGACCGGTGTTAGCGCCATCCAATACTACTCCGTTGACATCTACGGTCAAATCGGCATCGCTGGAGATGACACGCTCAAGTACCAGGCCATCAACTCCATTATCGCGCTTGTCGCCCAGTTCTTGACCATTCTCTTCATTGACAAGACCGGCCGCCGCTGGCCGCTCATCTTTGGCAACTTGGGTAATATGGTGACCTTTATCATCGCCACTGCCCTGCTTGCCGTCTTCCCGCCCGGTTCCAGTGGCAACCTCTCCGCTGGTTGGGGCTTCATCGCCATGACTTGGTTGTACAACTTCTGCTTCTCTTGCACGTGTGGTCCTCTCTCTTGGATCAGTGAGTACTCCCAACCCATCTGTCCTCGTCAACAATAACTAATCTTTGTCTTCTCTTAACAGTTCCCGCTGAAATTTTCGATACTCGCACTCGTAGCAAGGGCGTCGCCATCGCCACAATGACCTCTTTCGCCTTCAACACCATGATTGGCCAAGTCACGCCCATCGCGCTCAAGGCAATCGGCTGGAAATACTACATCGTGTTCATTGTAAGTTTAACCAGATGCATCATCTTCTTTTTGCCTCAAAAGCTGACAATATCTTTTGCCAGGTCTGCAACTTCACCAACGCCGTCTATTTCTGGGCCATCCTGCCCGAAACCAAGAAACGTCCGCTCGAGGAGATGAACTACCTGTTCACGAACGCGCCGCTCTTCGTCCCTACAATGGACATGTCCGTCGTCCAGACAAACGATCTCGAGCGCAGAGCCGAGGAGGTGGAGCGCAAGGGCAGCATTGTGCGGCAGCAAGAGGTGGTCGGCCACTAAAAATGGCCCGTCGCGGTCGAGGAATAGTGATTTTTTGGGCGGCTTGTTCGAGAGACATACGGTGTGATTATGATACCTTTTTTCGCTTTCAAGCAACGAATGAATACGATTCAACGAGCGAAGTGAACCCTGCCTGGCAGCAGTCTTGATCGGCCTGGCATGCAGGCTGCCTTGGAGATCCTGTGTTCCGTGATCTGTCAGCCGTCCCTTTGCCTTAAGCCATCAGTATTCCCGTTTTGGTACACCAATCACCAATGATGGGGTGATGTCGTCCCCGTCGAAGCCACAACCAAACCCCACCCCCCGTGCCAAAAAGAAAAAAAAAAAACTGGACCCGAATCAATTGTTTTGGAGAATTCTGGATCGTACCCTTTGCCACTAGGACAAACTTTCTCTTGCAGCGTTCCGTCCACCTAGGGCCGTTCCAGTCCACGAAAGATCTGGCAGTTTCTGCACGGAACGAGATCCAAAACCAAATAAATAAAAGGCCCCAGAAGCAAAGCGTGGTCGGAATGCAGATGCATATGACCGCCGATTCCGTCCACCTGCATGACGTTCCGACGTCTGGCCAAGCAAACATTTTTGAAACATGCCCCTTCACGCCAACCCGAAGGAGCAATAGCGTTTGCATGGGGCCATAATCATCCGGCGGCACGCATGCACGTATGTACGTAAGACCGGGGGACAGGGTGGGGCTGTTTAGGCTGTTATTCTAGTCACCAATAGTGAGTTAGAGGCTTTGGTCTGGTTGAGTAGGTGGAGATTGGCTAAGATTTCTTGAAGTTTTGTTTGGTTGACCCGTCTGGATGATAGGTTCTTTCTCGTGAGCTATGCGAGTTACTTGTACCAGAGGTACCGTGTCGTTATTTTTGCTTTGGGCCCGTGCATGTTATTTATCCCCTTTCACATCACCGCGCCATACGCCAGAAATGAAAGGAAAGAGGAAATTTTAGGTGGTATGAATAAGCGAGTTTAGTCAACAGGGGCGTGCTTGAACAGGAACGACACGCTCTCGCCGTTGTGGGTACGACGGCAAGCTTCGGCGAGCTGCGACAGGGAATTAGTCTGCGTGTTTCAGTAAATATGCACTGGAAGCACTCACGGTGGGACTGATGTCGATGGTCTCGATACGCGGGCAAAGCAGTTTCTTGTCGTCGTGTGGCACCGTGTTGGTTACGACGACCTTCTCCAGCTTGCTGTTGTTCAGCGCATTAATGGCGTTGCCGCTCAGGATACCGTGCGTGACAATAGCAATGGCCGACTTGGCGCCGTGTTGGATGACGACGTCGGCAGCCTTCGCAAGCGTGCCGCAGGTGTCGGCCATATCGTCGACAATGATGGCGATCTTGTCGCTGACATCTCCGACCAGAACCATCTTTGAGACCTCGTTCGGCCGCGCGCGCTCCTTGTGAATCAGCGCGAAGCCGAGGTCGAGACCATCGGCAATGGAAGTCGCTCTCTTCGCACCACCGGCGTCAGGACTGACAATGACGCACTCCTTGACGGGGAGGTGCTCGCGGATCCAGCGCAGCGTGCTGGGCTCGGCGTAGAGGTTGTCAACGGGAACGTTGAAAAAGCCCTGGATCTGGCTGGCGTGCAAGTCCATGGTAATGACGTGGTTGCAGCCGGCCGTCTGCAGCATATTGGCCATCAACTTAGCGGTGATGGGAGCACGCGACTTGTCCTTCTTATCCTGGCGAGCGTAGGGGAAGTTGGGGATGACAGCAGTGATGCGGCGGGCCGAGGCGGTCTTGCAGGCGTTGATCATGATCAGGAGCTCCATCAGGCCGTCATTGATGTCGCCGGGAGCGGTTGACTGCAGGATGAAGACTGCGCAAGTGCATCATGTCAGTTGGGCACGCTTGGGCTGCGCGGGCAGGGCGCAGGACAGGGCGAGAGAGGCAGCAGTACCATCTTCGTCGCGAACCGACTCGCCGATGGTGACGGAGGTCTCCTGATTGGAGTATTGCAGCACGAGGATCTTGGTCAGCTCGATGCCTAGCCTGTGCAGTGGTTGCAATGTGAGCGCAGCGCCCGGCGCAATGCAGCTTCAAAGCCAGTCAGGTAGCAGCGTACCGGTCAGCCACCAGCTTAGCGAGTGTGGGGTGGCTGTTGCCCGTGAGCAGCTTGATCGAGTTGGTGGCCATGGCGGGGGACGACAGCAGCAGCGGCGGGAGCGCGGAGGTTGCTGGCGTTGCGCATGGTGGAGGCTTCAAGAACGACGCCCGCCTTGCAGAATGCGATAAAATCGCAGCTGCCGCGCCCGACCGCCTGCCAGGGCCGGCGGGCGGTGAGCAGCGGCTCGACACCAGGCGCCCAGTGCGTACCGGCGACACGTTCCGCCGGACCCGCTAGCGAAGCCCACTCGAAAAGAATTCGACCAACACCACTTTACCGCGACGACCGCGACGACCACACCAGCCCCCCGACACCAAGTCCTTTCGATCTTGACCCCGAGCCGTCAAGATGAAGCTCAACATTTCCTACCCGGCCAACGGCTCGCAGAAGCTGATCGAGGTCGAAGATGAGCGCAAGCTCCGCGTTTTCATGGACCGCCGCATGGGTCAGGAGGTTCCCGGCGACAGCGTTGGCGACGAGTTCAAGGGCTACGTCTTCCGCATTACCGGCGGCAACGACAAGCAGGGTTTCCCGATGAAGCAGGGTGTCATGCACCCCACCCGTGTCCGTCTCCTGCTCGCCGACGGCCACTCCTGCTACCGCCCCCGCCGCACTGGTGAGCGCAAGAGGAAGTCCGTCCGCGGCTGCATTGTCGCCATGGATCTCTCCGTCCTTGCTCTCTCCATCGTCAAACAGGGCGAGGCCGACATCCCCGGCCTGACCGACACCGTCCACCCCAAGCGCCTCGGCCCCAAGCGCGCCACCAAGATCCGCCGCATGTTTGGTCTCAGCAAGGAAGACGATGTGGGTTTCCTCCCCCTCATTGTACTTCGCCGGGTCATCTCAATCATTTTGAGATGATGTCCGAGTCTGAGTTGAAAGAGCCAAGTCTGATGTACAATCTCTGTGAAATAGGTCCGCAAGTTCGTCATCCGCCGCGAGGTCCAGCCCAAGGGCGAGGGCAAGAAGCCCTACACCAAGGCTCCCAGGATCCAGCGCCTGGTTACTCCTCAGCGTCTCCAGCACAAGCGCCACAGGCTCGCCCTCAAGCGCCGCAACGCCGAGCGCCAGCGCGACTCTGCTGTACGTTGCACTGCACTTTCGGGGCTCAGTCGGGCGCAAACTAACGAGAATACAGTCCGAGTACGCCAAGCTCCTTCACCAGCGTGTTGCCGAGGGCAAGGCTGCCCACGACCAGGCCAAGAAGAGGAGGGCTTCTTCCATGCGCAAGTAAGCGCTGGATGTCGGGGCTTGATATCTGGATTGGGGAAGAAAAACGTCGCTTCGGAGTGGGGGAACAAAAGCAGATGCGATATACCGGGTTTCAATGAAGGCATGGGCATTTCGGGGGGTCATCAATTGGTTGAATGCGGGCGTACAGAATCATGGAATGATATACCCCAAAGCATCAACCTTCCGAATTTCAGTCAAAAATCCCCGGTTTCTTTGGGAGACTTTTACCGTGATGTGGAGGCTTCTCCATGTGATGACGCACGTACTTTCACATCTCCTCCCCTGGCTTTTGCAAGAGAGGCACGTTTCAAATGATCGACAGCACGTCCATTTAAAGTTTGCGGGTGCCAAACTGTTTTGAATCTTAGCATTCCATGTCAACAACCCCAGGTAACGTCAGAACCATCACTCAACCACGCCTACTCCACTGTAGATCCCGCTAAGATCACCACTCACTGCAGCATGCACTTGAATATACCTGGTTTGCGCGATATACTGCCGCACCACTTCCAATGTCTTTTGTTCATGAGGCACTAACTGCAAACCAGCGCATTGATGAAATGTGCTGTGGCTTTCGGCTTTGTTTTTTTCCCTTCGAAGTCTTGAATTCAAAACCGCTCTTGGACCCAACGACCGTACTATTTCATATTTGAGCCTTCTCCCCCTCGTTTCTTTCCAAACAGGTTTCTCGATGTGCAGCCAGACTGAGACATTCGATAGCTCTCTTAAGTGTTGCAAGGGTAGGCACTGTATGGCGGGAGATTGTGGCAACAAGCCTCCGCTTCTTAGACGTGCCATTGCTCCTTTTTCTTGCAATTTTTGATATTCGAGGCTTGCGATCTGATTACAACAAAAGCTATCAGGAGTTCTGTGAGCAACCCGTCTTTGGAGAGGGCATATAGGTTGGGTGTGGGAGATCATTCAAGCCCAACGCAAACGAACCATCATGTGTGAGGAGCGTTGCATTTAAGAATGTCCAAGGTGTTGTTCTGGTAGGGGCGAACTACATTTAAGAGAGCAAGCTGCGGAGGGAGTAGGTGAGGTTTACTGAGTAATGAGAAATCGAATGAGTGTTCTGCTCCTTCTATCAATAGTATCAACGAAACCGAACCTCCGACACGCTAAAGCAATCAATGAGCCCACCCAAAAGGAAATGAAGGCTGGGAGTGTCTAACGAATGACCATTTCCTCGGTCCTTTCCATTCCATGCAGCTCGCCCAAGATTTCACTTCCACCCAGACCACTCACCACGCGCTTAGGCCTTCTCCTCTCTTCGCTCCACACTTCATGAAACTTGATACTTGAATCGCTTGTTGCGACCACGATGCATCCCTCAACCTGAGTTCTACTCCACCACGTGCCGCCTTCACCCTTCGTGCGGCCATCGTTCGGGCCGCCTGGATACGAGATGGCGTAAAGGGCACGATGCTCGTCTGTCCAGGGGATGGCAACGACCTGCTCGCACGCTGGCCAGCTGAAGATTGCAATGCGAAAATTATGGTCTGGTTGTGCAAAGCCAAAGGTAGCGCAGATTTCGCGGCGCGTGGTGCTCCAGATAAGGCTGGTTACCTGTGCACTGCAATCGACTGTAGCTAGGCAAGCACCGGAGAAAGTGTGGTAGAAGTGAATACAGCGGTCGTTGGAACCACCGCCGATCGCAAGAAGGCCGCGTTGCCAAGGGCAGAAAGCCATGGCCTTGACGGCGGCGTTCAATGCCCACTTGTGCTTGGCGACGTTGGAACCGAGCGAAGGAACAGGCCCATTGCCCGGTCTAACCGAGTAATGATGGGAGCCTGAAGCGGAGCGGCGGACGCCCATGGTCTGGTGTGCCGGAAGAACGGAAAGAACGTGTTTGATTTCGAAAAGAAAGCAGTTGTTATCATTGCCGCCTGTGGCAAAAAACTCACCTTGCGGTGACCAAGCAAGACCGCATATTTGCTGGGTGTGAACGCCGAGTCTTGCAAGAAGCGTCATCGCTCCAGGCCAATTGAAAAGATCACGGGTCGTGCTGTCAGGCCATTCGACAGAGAAAAAATAGATATTTCCCACTTCGTCTCCGATCAGCAACTGTTCAGTGTCGACAAAAATCGCTGGATCCCGCATCGAGGATCGTCTGATAATGTTCGGCCCGAAGGATACACAGGATATTGGGTGCGGCTGTTGGGCGTTGAAACGGAGCTCTTCGTCGAAGACGCTCCATAAAGCAACAGATCCGTCATGGCGGCCGATGGCGAGAATACTCTGGCCGCCCTCTGCAGATGAGAAAGACAACGACGTCACATGTGAGGTGTAAGGGCCATTGATACTCTCGGGTGTTCCCACACCCTGCGTTTCTGACCACAAGTAGACGTTGCTGCCGAGACCGACAGCAAGGCACTTTGCGGTGTGGGAATACGCAAGGAGTGAGCAGTAGAAGTCATCTCTGAGCTGAGGCGCGTCGAGGACTGTATATGACTGTTAGCAAGAAAGGCAAGAGCACAGAGAAGCAACATATCTGAATGGAATGGTTGGCACGGGCTTCTTCTCCCTTAGGCTCTTTTTGGCTCCTGTGTCGCTGTCAACATGATGCCACTCCAAAAAAAATGTCGCCTGAGAAAGACCGATTGTTAGAGAGCCTCGCTTGATCCACTCGCCATCAACCCACTCAGGACCCTTCTGGTCCGACACCGTCCAGCAAGTCCTCGATGGTGTGGTTGGGTTAGAACTAGCACGGCCCTCGAACGAGCCGAGGATACGACTCGACTGATCGATTCCCATAGCGAAGGCAAGACGCTTCTCATGGGCCTCTTGCTCGCTCACAGGATCTCCCTCGGTCAAGAACATGGAAGTATGCAACGGTGCATTTGTCCCACTCGTCATCCTGCCACCTCGACCGTCGGGAATCCCGGAGACACTGTCGCTCACAACACCTGACCCCCCGACGTTCCAGACAGCCCCATCACTGACTTGTCGTGGACCGTGCCTGAGAGCCAAAGAGTTGTTCCAGTCCATGAGAGAGGAGCGACTCCTGTTGGCGGAACTCTGTCTCTGCAGACTTTGAAATTCATCTTGAACCCTGGTACTCCTAGGCACATGGCGACTGAATGGGTCAAATGCTGGGTGTCTTTGGCGTGCCGCCCTTTCGAAATCTGACAGGTTCACAGCTGCAGCGCTCAAACGAAGACTTTCCCGGGAGGTCGTCGGCGACTTCCGCGGCAATATGAATCGATCGAGTTGCTTGCTCGCAACTCGGGCCCGGCGACTTGACTCATTCCCCGGCGCCCATCTACTGAGCGAAAGAGGACTAAGGCCCTTACCTTGATCTTTTATCGGAAGAGGAATCGGCTCGATTGCCGGACAAGCTGGAACAAGTGGAGTCGGCATGTCGCTGTCGAACTCATCCGGCTCGGGAAAGCACGCATTGGCCGGAGACTTGAGATCAATATCCATGGACATAGAACTTCGAGGCGAAGTCCTCCAACGACGTTGAAGACGACTAGATCGGCGTGGTTCATCTGCATCTGGGAGGATAACATCACCATCCGCATCCATCTCCAAGGTATACTCGCTATTGTCGTCTCTCTTACGTCTTGCAAATGGGGGAGATGGCGAGGGAGTAGGCAGGAAGCATTTTTCGACCTCGTCCATTCCATCCACCTGGGTGTGGTTCCACTTTGTCGGGAAGATGCCGTCATTTTCGCACGAAAGTCGATATCCAGAGCGCGGAGGTGAGCTTCGTTCAGTGGCTTTAGGGTATTTCTTGAAGCATCGAATGCTCTTGGACGAGGTAGAGCGGGGGCGGAAGTTCAGCTTCTCGGACGCACAAGAGGTATGCCTCATACGGTTACTTGTCGGAGACAGAATGGGTTGCATCGTCAAATCGACAGATTCAGCCGAGGACCCTGACGGTGTCGTATTCAGCTTGGCGGAGGCCGGGTCAAAGCTGAAGTAGTCGCCATGCTCGAGAGGAGCGAGTTGATGCCTTTTGGTGAGCGAATCGGAAGGGGACGATGAGGCGGTGTAACAGCTGCTAATGTCTGGGCCAGGGGATTCCCTGGGGCTCAAAAGAGGTATCTTGCCCAGCTTTATCTTGCGATAGCATCTTCTCCAAGACGAATCGAGGTCCGTTACGATGCCCGGAATGAAGGTCCTCTGTGATCTCTTCGTGGGCTCCATGAGTGAGGAGGGACGGCGATCTTTGAGAGGATACCCGATGCAGCAGATCAGGCTGAACGTATACTGATGCTCTGCGGTAGACAAGACGCGGAGCTCAAGCTGGAAAGTAAAACGGGAGGACGTCAAGGCCGTAAAGGCGACTTGACGGTGGGACCGAAGGAAACGATCAGGTAGCCAGGTCGAATAATGATAATGGTGGCTAGGCTTCTCGAGCGAGCCTTCAAGTCGAGACCTGTACCGTCAGTGGACTTCCGGGTGGAGGTTGAGGCGCGGACAGGAAGCAGGCGAGAAGAGAGCGGGACGGGAGAGAAGTCGTGGCCGGTGGGGCAACGACGCGTCGGAGAAGGAGCGCCTGGCACGCCGACTCGCCGTGTCTCGAGGCAACAACAACCTCCGTCCTTCACTGCCATCGCGCCGTCGACATGGCCAGCGTGCGTCGTGCCTGCCCTTTTGCCTTGCGCCACGTCCTGACAGAAGCAGCACGGCGCCCCGCGCACCCAGTCCGTCCAGCACCGCTCAGAGCAGCAGAAGCAGAAGGAGCTCGAGCAAATAGAGAAATACAATGAGCTGGTCTCCCAAGTCAACGCGAAGGCATGTGCACTTATCTCCCCGCAGCATCTGCGACTGACCAGCCTCCCTCAGGTTGCTGAGAGGCAATACACCACCGAATCGTTGGCCCTTGTGTCCAAGCTCCTCACCCAGAACCCCGAATACTACACCGTATGGAACCACCGTCGCTTGATTCTCGAGCACATCTTCAAAGACGCCCTATCCTCTCCCCCGTCTCCGGAAGAGGCGCTCTCCTCTGGCCAGCAGCTGGCCCTCGACCACATCACGAACGACCTCCACTTCCTCGTTCCCCTCATCCTGAAGTTCCCGAAGTGTTACTGGATATGGAACCATAGGGTATGGCTGTTACAGCAGTCTACCGAGCTGTTGCCTACTGTCTACGCCCGGCGCCTGTGGCAGGAAGAACTCGGTCTGGTCGGCAAGATGCTAAGCCGGGATAGTCGCAACTTCCACGGCTGGAACTATAGAAGACTGGTCGTCAAGAATCTGGAAGAGCTCCCAGCTGAAGACGCCAAGGGTGCGAGCATGGTCGAGCCTGAGTTCGAGTACACCACAAAGATGATCAAGACCAACCTGTCCAACTTTTCCGCCTGGCATAACCGCAGTAAGCTGATCCCTCGTTTGCTTGATGAACGCAATGCGGACGGCGAGGCGCGTCAAAGGTTCATGAAATCGGAGCTCGAGCTCATTCAAGGGGCGTTGTACACGGACCCCTACGACCAGTCTTTATGGTTTTACCACGCCTTCCTTATGGCCACCCTTGACCAGAACAGCCCTCGCAATGCGCGTATCGTTCTGGATCTTGATGACGGATTGCGCGCCGGGTACTTGGAAGAGGAACTCGACAGTATCAGAGAAATGCTCGACGGAGCAGAAGACTGCAAGTGGATCTACCAGGCTCTGCTGGAGACTGCGGCAGCACTGAAGACGGCCAAACAAGACGACGCCGGTCTCGCTGCGGAGATGACTGAATGGTTGTCTCAACTGAAGCAGCTCGATCCTCTCCGCTCAGCTAGGTGGAATGATCTTAGCAGAAAGCTGAAGCTTTAGTACTACTGCTACCACACATTTTCACTCTAAAACCTTCCTACTTTCTTACTTGCGCTGAAGACATGAAGCCCAATGTCACAACAGTCACTATCAACCAGCCTACCGATTCCAATGTCCTTCCTATGATGAACATGCGATTCTTTGGTTCCAAGCGCGCGTGAGTATAGAGCTCCATTGAGACATCACACTTCACTCCCATGTCCAATTGGTGAACTTCCGCCGTTTCTCGCATTTCAGCCCTCATTTCGTACAAACCTTGGAGCGCATTTCGAGTCCGCATCAATAGATTCCGTCATGCACAGATGCGGAGAACCGACACATTTACTTTTGGCGTCCGGGTGCTAAGTTTTGCGGCGCGATTCTTCATGAAGATATCTCGCTTGTCTCACAATTAAGTACGACGCCATCGGCGCCGCATTTCACGATTGGTTGCGTCCGTCTTACGGTTTTTCGGGCCGGGAAACGTCCTAACAGTTGGCGGAGCAACTTGAGGCCAGAATTCCCCGTCCCCCGCGTTCACTTTCATGAACGATTTTAGTCAATCTCGCCAGCCTTTCCCAAACACACTTCTCACTCGTCTCCACCGATCCCAAACGCTTCACGTGCAAGCACGCAAAAGCACAGGCAGCGAGTTTCCACCATGGTGTCATAGGCGAACGGGAGGAATCCCGTAGTTGACCAGCAGGCTAGGAGAGAAGGGCAACGGTTCCGCACTCCATGTGCAGGTGGTGTGCGCGAACGCGTGAGTCGGGCTTAAGCTTTCGGTCTCTTCGGGGATACTCCCGCTCCAGCCTCACGGGCCAGAGGGAGAACAGCACTTCTGCAGCGGTCCTCATCCGTCGCCGGAACAGGCAGATCGCGCAAATCGTACGGTTGCGGCGCGGCGCTGCGCTTTTCTTGTACGGGAGAGATGGTGATCGTCAACGACATGCAGCAGAGAGCGGTTTACCTAGTCTGGCATCAGCACATCAGCGGTCGCCCGAACAAACGATCGTCATGGACTCCTGCACCAGAGGCTCTTTTCAGGAAGTCCCCGAACTAGCATGGATCATGGTTGATGCAGGGCACAGTAATCAACTGATTGCCTTTGATCGGAAGCCCGGTTCGCGGGCGTCGATCCGGCGGGTGTCTGGTCGCTGCGCAAGATTGCCTCTGAGACAGCTCTGTTCTGGCCTACGCTCGGCAGGGTCTCGGTCGGGGGCTCGAGGCATGAATGAGGGACAACTGGATGGAACGGATTGCACGCTGGTGGGTGCACGACTGTTCCAGATTCTGGGAGCTGCAAACACTCAGCCACGTTAATCATGTTGATGTGCCTGATATGTGGAGAAGTGAAGAGGGCCAGTCGTGTTCTTTTGCGCTTCCACGACCAGCGCGTTATTCACCCTCCAAATGATGATCCTTTGAGTAGCCGTTGGCCACTACGCGGATGGCTGTTCCGATGCGGCATTATGGACATGCGATTGCCAGCCAGCAGCCGCGGACTTGAAGGCACGGGGGATATTGACGGCTTCAACGACCCCTGGCCGGTTGGCCGGTATTCCTACTGGTCGCGGCATAGCGCTTGTCCCCACCGACGTCGAGGATTAAACTTTGGCACTTGCGCGTGTCGTCACTTAGTAGCCTTGCCTAATTTGGCGCTATCCTCCCCGCCTCAACACCATGCGACTTGTACCGAAATGCAGGATATGGCCGCCGCGATCGAGATCATGGACAATCAAAGCGATACGGTGAAGGCCCGAATGAGAACATCCGCGTAGAGCGTGCTCGTTGTCTCGCAATGCTAATGGTGAGAAGCATGCACGAAACACTGGTTTTCATCGCCCTTCCGCTGCCCATCAGCCATCTGAGCAGGGGTGCTCTCGTATTCGGCCCCTTCAAGGAGCCGGCGCTATCTCTCATCTTCGAACAACGGGCAATGGGGTGAGGTTTAGCCTGCAGGGGTGAACGGGAAGTCACACTACCGACTCGCCTCAACTTGCCCTTTCTTCTCCATTGCCGCTCCATAATAGTAGCTGCGGCGGAGAGAGAAGGCTGGCTGCAACCAGGGTCTCTGTCCCCGCCTTAGTCCATTCGTTCGTCCTTCGTGTTGCGATTTGTACTCTATACCATTGAGCTATATCATCCCGCCTATCTCAAACCCTTAGTCAGGGCTGGCCGGCTACCAGCACTTCCGCTCTGGGATATCCGACCGAGGCACTGTCGTTTCCAAGGCTCCAGCCAGGAGCTTCATGTTGCTTGACCATGCTTACACTAATGCAGCATCCACGCAAACGAGTAAGACGAAACCATCTTAGGATAGTAATCATGAAAGGAGACAAATCGGAAAAGAAGAATAGGTCAATTGCGACAGCTAACGGTCCCTTGAGCCGTCTTCCCAGGGGATCAGCATCAAGCATTGACCGGCTTTGCGTGGGCGTTTGTCGTGCACCCGTTGCTTTTTCGCCTTTACCCCTGACATCCGCCTTGTTATTTCTTTCTCATGCAGGTACACCACCCGCGCGGCGCTACTCTGTGCGGACCGGCACATCATGAGGGCAAAAGAGCATGCATACGAGCTAACGTTTGAGATGGCGCCAAACATTGAACGTCCTTTTCTTCCCTCACCTTAGTCAATACTTCTTGGCTTTTCGCACACCGGCTCCTCTTTCCACTTGACTGACACATACATCGGCCTACATCCCGCCGCCGTAGACGCCGCCGCCGAGCGAACAGATGATGGTAGAGGAGACGACGAGGTAGCAAATGCTCGTGCGTCCCCGCCCCAAAAACGCTACGACCAACAACAGCCCCCGCCGCTTTCTTCCTAGCCACCCCCCTTCCCCCACATTTGGCTGTATGTACCATCCCTATCTCGCCTCTTTTTCCCAAACCTGCATTGCAGGAGCGATTTCCGGACAACCAAATGTCGCTTCCCACGTACGGGCAATCCCCATCCCACCTCAATCTCGCTCCGCAAGCGGGCGGGCGACGCGGAGCTGCAGGGCAGCGCCCATCATCGTACGGCGGAAAGTCGGTCATGAGGCTGCGTCATGCATTTAACCCTCAACCCCTGACTCTATATGTGCCCTCCGTCTGCTTAGTCGCTGAATCAGAGTGGGCACGAGGACCGCAGGGCGCAACCTTAGGCACCCTGATCTGACTATTACTGACAAGATGCATTCTCTCATGACTCCGACCACCATCTGGCTGGTTTACCGCTGATGTGGCAATGCGTGTATCAGAGCCTTAACGACGGAAATGAGAAGATACAGAGCAACAAGCAATGGAAGTCCAAAGCAAAGTTGCTCAGGGGGTCCAGAAAAACGGTCTTGTCGTGCACGGTATCGTGATTGGTCTCGTCTCCAATATTTTGGAAAGTAGTGAAAGTAGAGAGAAAAGATGGAAACCCTCGTTTATCGAAAAACCCAAATCATGTGGTCGTTTCCTATCGTCCTTCTTACTTTCTATCCGTGTTATCCTTATGCTTTTCGAGTGCCAGCGTCAAGTGGTGTAAGAGAAACGCAAAGACGAATAAGATGAAGAAGTAAATGAAAGTGGTCATCTAAGCAGACATTTGCTCAACCATATCGTGCATTTCCGTTCGAAGTCAGGAATGTGTGAGGGGCAGACGCCGGGACACCCATTGCACGCGTAGTCACGGGGACGAACGATGAGCATGTGCGCAGCGATGGTGCCAAAACCTTCCTTGTAGTCGCTCCGCGATTACCCCTTTAGGAAAAGCATTCATGAGAAAGGGCAACGAGACTAGATTTGCACGGGGCGAAGAGTTGGAAATAAGAAAGCGTTCGCTGTCTTCAAAGGCGAAAGAAATCGTACGATCCACGTTTGGTTTGAGTCTTTACCCAGGTCCAATATGGATAGTATGGCAGCATGTTGTGGTAACCTAAGACGCGGTTAATGTTGCGCGGGTGATGCACAGGCCGAAGATCTGATTTGCAAGAAGTAGATGATATAGTGCCAGACTACAATGGGGAGATGTTACCGGTTCTTGCTTCGACTCTGGTGGCGATGCTTCCATAGACTCCGGCGGCGAGTGCGTGAAGACTTTGAGGTCTCCGCCATCAGCTCTGCCGCTACCTGGGATGACTGGCGTGCCGTACCCTTCCGTCCTGGCTGCTGGCCTCCCCGGGAGATCCGCGCATGGTCAGGTGCTCACTCACTCATTCGCGCGGTTCGGGCACTTGGACCGGCGCCGGGTGTGGCACCAGCGTTGGCTCTCGCTTGCAGCCAGCCACGACCACCGCCGGCGTCTTCCTAGTGAGACTTGGCAAATACTAAAAACAGCAAACGCCAAAGGGCAATAATGCCTCCTCTTCTCGCTTGTCGGGGTTCCGCCTGGTCGTTGACCCAATCTGAGCCCGTGGGTGGCGCCCGAGATGGCTCTCTTTGAGGCTCCACCATCGCGACGGGCGTATCCGCAACCTCCGTGCGGGCTGAAGTCTAAATCGCTTACAGCTTCGACTCCGTGAACACGGTGAGCTATGGTTATGGCACATCATCTTCAGCTCCGTCTCTTCAGCCCGCGGCTTCTTCCAAATGCGGAACACGACCCGTTGCGCTATCCGTAGTGTATGTGCCGGCAACCCGATCCAGATGCATGCCGTTCCAAGTGCGTCTCCATACAAGGCCCGAAGTCTGGTCGTAGAGATCCACGGCTCCTGTTCGTCCGTAACCCGATTGACTACACCTGCCTCTTGGCTTGGCAGCGAAGTGACCAATTCGCCTCCTTTGCTGTGGGGCAATCGGATGTGGCACCATGACCTATAATATACAGAAAGCGGGGGGAATCACCGAGATGCAAGTTCTTGTGTTGTGAAATCGACTGTGGAATAGTCACATCATCTCCGCATAACTGAGGGGCTCCGTGCGAGCTATCAGCCTCACACCAGCGCGGAGGCAGCCGCACATGGAAGAAGCAGAAGAGATGCGGGGTATCTGGCATGTAACTGGCTCAACGGTATCCACAGTCGGTGTGACGGGTCATATCCTAGCAGACCATAATTGCGATGAGCCGTTGTTACTGTTTCTCGACAGATAACCGTTGATATTGGAAATTTACCGCCGGTGGGGTAGAGGATTCCCAGATGAGTAACATCATAGCGATCATCGAGCTTTACAGTGCTGTGCCACTCGGGAGCCACTCGGTTCTTGGCCGACGTCTGCATTCAACAGCGATTGAAAGCTGGAGTCCTGTCGTCGACAGCAATGTGATATTGTAGATGACGTAGCAATACTGTCATGCATGTGAAGAGTACCTACCTGGGTGCAGCGCCGGTGTGGAGGCAGACCTTGCAGGTGTGTGCTCTGGCAGGATCTGAACACTTCGCGCAGCCGGGCTCTAAGCTGGTTGAGGGACGACCGGCTCTAGAGATGTGCCCGGGTAGCGGGGCTTTGTTGTGGTGCGCAGTGCGTTGCAGACCTGCGACTGTCGGGCGCCCCCTGGACCTCATTCGCCGTAGAGCTGCTGTCGCGCAGATCAGTTCCAGACTTCGAGTTTCAATAGGTCGCTAGCGGCCACGAGGTTCTGCCCGCCGATCCGGCTTGTGATCTGCTTCTCTTGACCGGTAGTGTCCCACACGGAGCTGTGTGTCGCGCCTGTATCTTGATGCAGTGCGGATCGGCAGTGTGGACCCTATAGCACAGCTATCAGCGGGACGACTCGACAAGGTTTCTGCCTCGTGGCACATTCAAGGGTCGCCTCAGGTACGTGACACAATTGCTGTGCGAACAGATACCATGAGCGGGCGGGAGACATATCTGAGCTGGACTTGTTTCCCAGTAGCGCCAGCCCCGGCCCCCTGCACTGGCCACACTCTGTTTCCCCAAGAACCAACCCTTTGCGGCCAATCCCATGTGATGTCTAATACTCTAGGCTATGCTTCTGTGTGCCAACTCTTCGCCTATATCTCATGGTCTGTGTGGATGGAGCAGCGCTGTGCCGCCCCCGACGGGCTCCACGGTGACGGCAGGTAATCGCCATCCGAGTCCGAGCCGACCTTTCGGCTTGCCGATGGGATAAACCAACCGGTAGCTTGCCGGGGAAACAGGGACCTTCCCACGTGCGACCACGTGCGGCCGAGGCAGTCCGCGTAACATAAACGCTGTGCTCGCTAACTCCGCACATATACCGCTCTAAACCGACCGCAGTCGCTACTTCCATCCTTGCCATCGTTGATGTGCGCTGCGAGCAATGTTCCGTCCAGGTAGATCCTGTCTGGAACCGTCTGCTGGCTATAGGCTGCCGTGGTATATCCGTCAACCCCAAGGTAAGGCAGCTACGTAGACGCTTTGCGAAGCCCCATCGTAGGCCGTTTGATGGCCTTTTTCCTCTGCTCCTATTTTAGCACGGAATGGAGTCAGCTCCTTAGTCAGCGCGCATATCGTGCTGACGGCTTCCTTATCTTCCCTCGACGAATGAACACTTCGGACGAGCCGACGCGCCAGCAATTCTGGTTGGAGTTTGCAGCTGTAGCCTTGAACGCACGCTCCTGCTCAATGGGCCCACGAGCGGAGAATGGCAACATCGAAGAAAACGGCCAAAAGCGAACGGCCGGACACCGCTACAATTCTCAGCTGCGAAATGTCTCCAGGACCCAGTCGACACGTCTCAAGCGCAGGGGTAACCCGGCCCTCGTAATCTATTTCCGTCACGGCAAGCCTTGCAGGACATATAGGTGGAACGACGCAGGAACGACCAGATTCTTCAGCTTCGTGGAGCTTCGAAAATTTCCGCAAGCACCAGCGGACTGGGAGCTGGAGCCCAGAGGGAGCGCGAGCTCCCCCGCCGCTGTGGTCAGTGATGTAAAGCCCGATGCCGCGTCCACAGACATACGAGTACCCCGGCTGCGCAAGACAGATCCATTGGTTGCGCAACCCCATCGCATTGCCGCACGAGATCCAATGGGCCCATTTTCACGATCGAAGGATTTGGAAGGGTCTGTGAGAGTGATGCGGTGGGCGATGGCATGGCCCGGGCGGATAGCGCATGACGCGAGTGATCTTTCCGGGCCACCGTGCTCTCGTCTAACCTTCGCAAGCATATCCTGCAAAGCAGCAGGCCCGAGAGCGATGGCCTCTGCTGGCCAGTCCGCAGGAGCGCTAATGTCCGGCACATAAAAACCGTGTAGAGGCTGGATACTCCTCTCATCTTGTGACAGATGTACCTGAAGCAGGCGGTGAAGACTTTTTGCGTTCTCGTCCGGGTGGAATCAAGCGAGCGGGTACTGCGGTCTGTTGTAATGGAACGTACCGCATGATGGGCGGCGTGGTTTCCCTTGGTGGAAGCAATGATCTGTAGAGCACGCCCGACTTTCATCTCAACAGGGCGAAGCGGCGCGCTCGGGGACTTTCCCGCGGGCTCTTGGCTCCACGTTCGCAAGCAAAGCCGGTGACCGCGGGCCAGTAATGTCGGTTTCGTGTTCAGGGAGCATGACCGAGTCTGTGCAGCCAGGAACAGGCGCTCCGTGCGTGTCCCTATTGTACACAGTAAGTATACAATACACTCGCTTCCGGGCGGAAGCTGTGCGAGCAACCCGAGCTGATCTGAGGTCACCGAGGCCTCCTGCTAGCCAGCGCGCAGCGAGATTTCTCGTCATGCGCCATGCAGGATCTGCTGGACCCAGGCACCGCCACTATCAGGGCTACGGCCGACCGGGCGCACATCTCAAACGGTTGCTGCACGGCCAGATTGCGGAGACTGTGATCGTGAAACCCATGGCGGGCTAAAGACGATGATAGCCTCGTGCCGGGGCGGCAGCGATGGAGAAGATGAAGATGCGCGATTGGGACTAGCGCGGCGGGCCGAGGGGAGAGCTGGTGCAAGCCTGCCTTGTGACCTTGAGTGCAGCAACACGATGTGATTGTGCGGGGCCTAGGGGTGATCGCCGTGGTGTGAGGGCGGGCGGGCAGCCGGGGCGAAGGTTCCGCAGTGAGCGATCAATGACGCCGCTCCGCGACTCCCGGCGGAGTCATGGATGGCTGCAGCGAAAGCGGCGCAGCGCAAAAAGCAACAGGCGTGGCCCGAAGAGTCGAGAAGCGCAGTGGCGGCGTCCGCAACGGGGAGAGCGCGGGCCTGGCTCGGTTGGAAGACTGCGGCTGGTGTTGATGCTTCGAGTCATGGCAGGCGAGCGGAGGCTCGAGCGGGCTCTATCGCACGAAAGCTCCCGCACCTGTGCACCGTCGCCCGATGCGGCCTGGCTTCCCTAAGCTTCAGGTTTTGGCCAGACAGAATGGGTGGGTCGTTGAAGCTTAGCACTCTTGTCCGGGCAGACAGAGGGGAAACAGGGAAGAGCGTGCAGTGTCGCAGGTTCCGGCCGCTAGACGTTGATTACTATAGGAGAAGGCTCTGCAGCGGGAGGGTTGCGTTAATTGGGGAGGCACGCGCAGGGATCCGCTTAGCAGGGGAGGCGCTCTGTTCGTGGCTGCTGGTGTCAGGATCCGAAAGAAAGGCGGGGCTCGAGGCGAAGCGAGACGGCCAGGCTCCGCGAGGAGATCAACGGCTCAGCCTGGCTGGCCTCGCGCGTGGCAGCCCGGTGCAGAACGCGCCTGTTTCCAGGCATCCAGACGTCTGGCGTCGTAGCTGCGAGTTCTGCCTGTTTGGCCTGCCGCTGAGCTGCCACGCTGCCTGCACGCTGCAAGCTGTTCACACGTCGGGCGTCGATGCAGCAACTGACCACTGCCTGGATGGCGAGGCAGCGACGACTGGACGAGCGCAATCGGGCAGGGGCGTTGACGTTTGGCTTTGGCGTCAGGATGGCCTTATCGATAAACACTACGTACACAATTCGTGTACTCCGTACCTGGCTGAAGCGGTCAGCTGGGTGGAGCTGGCTGATGGGCCGACGCCACCGGCCACCAGCAGCCCTGCCGCTGCCACTCGCAGCTGGAGGCTCACGAAGCGGCCGGGTCGCCGCCAGCCCCCGTTGGTGTTGGTCTCTCTCGCCGCAGGCTTCACCCGGGCGGCCAGTCTTCTGGCAGTGGCAGGGCGAAACGCAGCTCGACCCGGCCTAGCGCGGCGACGGGCACACGGCAGGCGGGATAAGAGGGCGTGTTAAGACGAGGGATTCCTTGCATTAGCGCCTCTCTGACCTCTGCACAGTACCCCACGAATCGCGCCTTCGGGTCGACGTCGTGTTTCAGATCAGTCGGCTCTCGCTCCCAACCGGGAAGCGCCTCCAGACGGCAACGATCGCCCCCGAACCGGTACCTTCGAATAGCAAGGGTTCTCTTCTCTGCATCCCTTGTAATTAGCTGCCACAACTTAAAGCTCCCGGATCCCATGCGCCATTCCGCAGGGAAGGGTCCACCCGTAACGTCTCAAGTCTCACTACGACGTCGCCTGGTGGATAGCAGACTTACCCAAACCTACTATGACACACATCGCCAACTGCATCCGGGAGAGCGTGTTGGACAGAAGCCAGATGCATATATCAGACGTTGCTCGCTTTGTAAGTCTGCACCTCCACTGCTCCCACCACCCTCTTGCTGATTCCAATTCCTCCCCAAAGGAGCCCGAGCGACCCGACAGCCGGACCAGCAGCCGCCCCCCAAGCCGCTCCCACTCCACCCGCCGCGGCCAGCCCCGGTACCAGCTGTGGCCCTCGAACAAGTCCCCTGCCCAGCACTCCCGCTCCCAATTCTCCCACGAGAAGCAGATGGCCCTTTCCGTCCAGCGTTCCGCAACCGCCATGGGTGACGCAATCGTCACCAACGACAGCTGCGCTGCGCGCAGCAGGCAGGGTTCGTTGTCGAGGAGGAGGAAAGTGAGCGTGCCCGAGCTGCAAGCTCCTACGCCAATGGCCACCCTCCAAGAGGGTTTGATGGACTCCCGTACGTGCTTGCTACCCCGGTCGTTCCGGCGCTTGGCTGACATGCAGTAAGCAACCATCCCTGGCAGGCCACCGGCGCCTATCCGACAACCTCCACCATTGAGCCCTGGCCACGAGAGATCTGGAAGCGCCCCCGCAACCCATTGGCGCGCCAATCCATTTGGTGACGCCATGGTTTCTTGCGTGACTGGCCCGGCCTTCGTTCCGCCGCAGCAAAAGCCCATGTCCCCCAGCTCCCAGGCATCCGAAACCCCCAAGCCTGACTTCGAACGGAACCTTCCCGCGGTCAAGCCTCTGTCTCCGATCCTGAGCCCGACGAACATCCCTCCCCCACCTGCCAAGCCGGACCTAAAGGTGGATACGACCACGAAGCATGACGACGATGATGACATCCCCCCGCAAGTTCCCCCAAAGTCGCCCTCTCTGTACAGGAAGAAGTCCTCGCCTGCCATGCGCCAACAAGTTCGGAATGATTCTGCCATGGGATATAGCAACAGCAACGAGCCTCCGACAAACACGACACCCATTACTGGAATTCCCGAGTGCGCGTCTCCGGAGCGGACTGTGCGAGGGCGCGACACCAGCCGTGGACACCACCGGAAGAGGTCGGAACAGTCCATCATGGATCGGGGTCGACCAATTGCCAGGACAACCCGCGAGCGCAAAGCTTCGGCTTCGGCTTCGGCCTCGGCAACGAGCTCATCGGAGAAGGAGGGCGCAGATACCTGGAAGCTTCCGAAGGGCGTCTCTGTCCGCCAGGCCCCCGTCAAGTACGCCCCTGCGGAGAGAGAAAAGCTGCGAGGCAAGGCTGTCGAGCAAGCCGAGAAGTTCGAGGTTCTCTCTTCCAGGGACGTCAACTCTCTTGCCAAGGTGAGTCGGCAGCACTGAGGCGGATGGCTTGAACTTGCATACTGATGAACGGACAGGAAATGCGCGCTCTTGATGAACGCTGCGATTACTTGCGCAGAACCTACAAGTCTCTGCGGGCGGGCAGGCAAAAGCTGCATTCGCGTATGATCTCGTACTTGAAGAGGAGCGAGACGGTTGTTTTCTCTCGCGAAAGCCTGCTCAAGCAGGAAGAGGCTCTGGTGGAGCTTGACCACTCGATCGACGACTGGATGGCCAAGATCGAGCAGGCGGAGAACCGCAGGCTTCGGATTCGCCAAAAGCTGCTTGAGCATCTGGCGGCGGCAATGACGCTGCCGCCGACGTCGCCGGTCAGCGACGCGGCCGAGGCGACTCCGCCGCGGAGCCCGGTCAAGGTGGAGGGTGTAGAGAGCCCTCCTCGCATCGACCGCAAGGACGTCGAATCGATCCGAATTTACGCGGATGGCCACGTGCTCAATCTCTTCTCCGACATTGAGCAGGCCATCGGCAAGATGTGCGAGACTGCTTGCTGAGTCTAGACATTCGCTCGACTACGCTACTTACCTTTTAATTTCTATTCCCGGTCTCTCGTAGATTAGAGGCCTCAGCGTTCCTTTCTCTTCTCCATTTCCCTTCCCTCACGCCCCAGTAACGGCCCTGGCAGTTTGTATTCTCGTACCAAGATCTGGTTTTTTTTTATTCGTGGCGATACCCCCGACCGTGTCATCTTTCTCATTACGGCGCACATGGAGGCGAAATGTTGGTTGTTGGCGGGCGTTGGCCACGGGATGGCCCTTCTAGACAGGAAGTGGTAGATGTTCGAAACATGAATAAGCGATGATTGTCATTCACCGAAAACATGATTTGGCCAGCGATGCGGGGATGTGATTCCGGTCAGCCTGGCCGTTCTGTTGCAGCCGGAGGTGCCGCCGCAGCGGGGACAGGTCAGCGGATTATGACGACAGACAGATCACATGGCGAGGGCAAGAATGGGCAGATATCGACGGCAGGGTGTCAGGGCGTTCGAGGTAGAGTGGAAGTGGGGGTTCGAGGTGGTTGGCGGGGCGGAACAACACGTTTCTCCTTCTCCGCCCGGACCATCGCAGCGGATTATGTCCGGAACTCTTTATCGTGGAGGATTCGACGGAAATTTTCTGCGTCATCGCTGTTCGCCCGTGAGCGGTGTAGCTGTCGGAGCTTTGTTGCCCGCTCGTCTTCGTCCTCGTCCTCGTCCTCGTCCTGGTCCTCGTCCGCGCTTGCTTCATCAGCCGTCTTCCTGCCCCTAAAATCTCCGATGCCTGGGGAACAGTGCCCTGCGCAGCCGAATCAGCCTCCATCCCATTTCTGCGCACGCCACCATTCCTTTCGGCCACTTGCAGATGCCCAGATGCCCGCTTCGACTCAGGTACGACGGAGGCGTCGCGAGCCATCTCCCACCAGGAAGTCATCGCCGCGCCCCATGGCGCCACCATCGATCAAAAGAGTCGTACGGCATACGCTTGAACACATCCGATGCAGTGACCTTCTCCTCCAGGAGGCCTCCATCTTCTCGGCCTTTTGATCCCTTTTTTTTTTCTCTCCCATCTCTCGGCGTCGCCGTGCATCTTTTGTTCTAGGCCCTCCCGGTGTCGATCAAACGCTCGTCCTCGTTGTGCCTGTATCATGCTCGTGCTCTTGCGACACCTAAGGGGATCCCTGTGAATTTGCCGACGATGCCTGACCTTTCCTCGGCCCTATTCCGATTGCTTTCGTACCTAGGAAAATTCCAGAACTCTGCGGGCCGTACAATAGCACCGCAGCCTCGACGAATTGTCCAAGCTCTCCAAATCTGCCTTGGTCCACATATCAGCCGAACGGGCTCCCTGCAGAGTTTTCTTAGTGCGATTGGCGGCTCTTGTGATCTTCAGCTGCCAAGGCGCTTCCCAGATGATTATCTCCCAGCTCTCTTCTCAGAAGGTCACAGGTCACATGATATGCCGAAACTCGGGAAGTGTTAGGGATGTGGAGACCCGTGAGGTCGGGACGGGCAAGGATTGGGCCCGACTGCTGTGACCCTGCCGCGCCGTTTTCCAACCGGTCAAGGGCCGGCCCGCTCCCCTGCACCACGGCAGGCCTCGGTCCCGACTGTAGCCGCCGGTTTGGTTAAACTTCCATCGAGATCGCCCCCAATCATCTGAGATTGTGCATTCTGCCTTCATGACAGTTCGCTTAAACTTGCAACATTGTCAGGGAGTCGAGTCGAGCCCCCACGGAAAAGCCTGGGTTTCTCCCAATGTCGTACCTTCATGCTAATTAGCCCACTCTGCAATTGAATCATCGGCGCAACATTCACTAGCTTCCTTCCGCAATGCTAAGCTCTACTTCTATTCGCTGATTCTCCCAAGCATAATCGGGAAAGAGGACCCCCACGATGGAAAATTAACGATCCCTCAACGCTTGGCTGCCCGGCCGGACGAAAGGATCAAAACTTGCAAACTATTGAACAACCTCGGGTTGGTCATTAATGCGGCAAATGCGTTCTATGGCGAGCGCTCTTCTCCAATGCTAGCGTTCATCATCATCAACAGCAAGGAATGAAGTAGGAAGCTCAACTGTCCGGTAATCACGGGTCAAGCAATAAGTCGTCCATCACTCCCACGCCGTAATCTCATTGGCTGCCCCTATATCACACCTGCCCAAAAAAGGAAACACTCGGCGAGGAAATACAACAGGTAACCCTATCTCTCGCACGGGACAAACCTTGCTCCGAGGCTGTGCGGAACCGCGCAGGGCGTCCAACCACCCACATGGATGAACCTCGTACACCTATATTGTTATCCTTTAGGTCTCATCTCGGAGCAGCCATTGCACGCCTTAGGAGAGTTAAGAAGAAGAAAGACGATCGCGCAAAAAATATATGTACAACAGCCTCACAACAAAACCGGGGAACAGAACAATAAAAAAAACAAAAAAGAGCGCAACCAGTTGCTCTTTGACTCGCGTACAAATACCATCGTGCTGGGTGTGGGTAAGATCGAGTCTCGATCGCACTCTCAGCCGCCACCAATATCTCCATCGAGTCAGTCAGTCCTTCCTACACAACATTCGACTCCGGAGCTCCATCCGGAGGGGCGGAACAACGTCCGCAAGCTTCGAGCGTTCCAGCCCGGAACAGTCCTTCTTCTATAAGCAACCACCCCGTTGTTCAAGCCACTCTCCCGCTCTCCCTCGCTGGATTCAGGGATGAACCCAAGAAGCTCTATCTCGGAGTCGGTCGTTCCGGTCGTCTATTGGCCACCCGTTGCGCGAGTACCGTTCCCGTCAGATCATCCGCGGTCCCGTTCCCTGCTGGTTTGCGGAAGTTACGTATGTCACGGCACCACCATCAGCTGATCGCAGTTTCACGGCGCGGAGAGCGCTCGCTGAGAGAAAGCACTCAAAGGCTACTAAAAAAGCCTCAATGTTTCAAACAAAGCAGAAAAAAATTCTTGACGGTTGGTATTTGAGAGGGTATGAGACTAAATGCGGTGTGTGCGGGTCGGGGGTCGCTGGTGGGGAGCTTTCTAATAAGTACAAGCCTCTGCTTTGCTTGTTTCGCTTCATTCCCATCCATCCGCCCATGAAGAGACAAAAGGAAAGCGGACGGATCATAGGGCTCCCTTGCTCCCCATTTCCTGGTTGTTTTTTGGTACAGTCGTGAGCGTCGCGATTCTCATTCCCACTTGGTAAGTGTATCGCATGACCATTACCTCCCCCACCAATCCGTTTGGAAACCGTGATGCTAACGCCATAGAAGCGGGATGTCCTGGCCTTCTCCACAGTCGAACGGGGTATCTCGGTGGTTGACTGTCTCCGCATCGCTTCTTACAACCCCATTCTCTTCTTCATCCTTCCTCCCCAGGAGAGCTTCTCTCCATCGAACGGCTCGGCGATCCTCACACGACGACCGCTGCCAATGCTGCCGCTACTGGCACTGCCTCGGGTGGTGGGCCTGCGGCTCTTGCTAAGCGTCCCGCTGCGCGACTTTGGCATTGTCGACGCTGGTGACCCCGTCATTGCGTGCGGGTTGGGGCTGCTCATGTTCCGCGTGCGCACCGGCGTCAGCGCTCCACCTGTGTCCTCGTCTACCGTCCTCCACGTCCGCGACTCGATATCGAAGTAGATGTCGCCCCCTCTCCCACCGCTAACTTGCCCCCGCACGTCCACCGATGGCCGTGCCTCTGGGACGCGGCCGACGGAGAGACCTGCCTTCTGCATACCATGTGCGGCTTGTTGCTGGTGGGCGGGCTTGTTCCACGACACCTGACCGCTCGTCTTGTTGTTGCGCGAGCTCCACTGGAAAACGCGGCGGAAGACGTTGACACTCTTCTTCGGTGGCGGGCTGTATCTGTATTGTGCGCAAAGCTCATTAGCACTGACATTCCTGAACATAGAACACATTCTCCGCGTAGGGACATACTGTGGCTGATGAGTACCCAGCCGCTGCAGCTCCATCTCACTGGCCTTCAGGTTCTTCCGAAGCATCGACTCTGACTGACGCAGACCTTTCAGCTGGATGACGGTTTCATCACGGAGCATGCGAACGCGCTCGACCTCCTTCGCCCACGCGTCGAGTTCATCTTCGCCCTCCGTGGATCGATGCGACGAAGCCCGGGATGAGGGACGACCTTCCTCTGAGATCAACGTGGACGTCCTTCTCATCTTGTGAGGAGCGTGGGGAAGCGGCTTGTCCCCGGAGTGACCCGAATTGTTGTCTCCAGTCCACTCTCTCAGCACCTCAAGATTAGAACCCTTCTCCCTGAGCTCCTTCACCACGGTCTGGAACGCCTTCTTCGTTTCACGGAGGATGCGCAATTCGTACTCGATGGATTCCATACCCTGAGCAAACTCCTCGTTTGCATGTTTAAGGTCCCCAATCCACTTATCCTTGGAGCGAAGTTCAGCACTGAGGCTGGTTTCCTGGGTTCGAAGTTCTTCGATGTCGTGGTCCTTCCTCTCGATCTCCGAGTCTAGGGATTTATTCTCGGCTTGGAGCCTGTAGATTTCTTCTTCAGTCATCGACAGTTTCTTCTGGTACTTTTCCCGGAGTTCTTCGGCAGCGGACAGCTTGGCCTTGGTCTCGTCGTCGAGGTTGTCGCGCGCCTCGCTGAGGAAGGTCTCAAGCTCGTCATTCGCCTTCCTGACAGCAGACAGTTCTTCCTCGGCGACGGCGATGCGAGCTTCCAGCTTGCCCTCCACCCGTCTGGCTTCAGTAACAAGCGCGCGAAGTTTAGCAACCTCTTCTTCCGCCGCGGACAGTTTGGCCTGGAGATTGATTTCGTTAGTCTCAGCAACCAAAAGCTTCGTCCTGTTCGCGCGGACCGTCGCTTCGAGGTTTGCTCGGGACTGGAGGGCCACGCTCAGGTCGGATTCCACGTGGGCTTTGGAGAGTTTCAGGGCACGCACATCACCTCTTAGGCCGTCGTTCGCCTTCTGCGAGACTTCCAACTGCTCCTGCAACTCCGTCCTCGACTTCTCGGTCGTCTCGAGCTTCTTCCTAGTTAGTTGGAGATCGTCGTGCAGGCCGCCTGTCGTATCCTTCAGTTGGGCTAAGTTTGCTTCCAGTTCTTCCTTGGACTTCCTCAATCTCTCGAGCTCATCGGCGGCCTCTGGGTTCTTCTGTTCCTCGATGTCCAGCTGACGCAGCGCTTCGCGCAGCTGGTTCTGCAGACTCCGTCGCGACTTGAGGAGCTCCGTCACCTGGTCCTTCAATTCGGATTCTTCGAGATTGCGGCTTTCAATCTTGGCTCGCATACGCTGGATTTCCTGATTGAGACGAGTCTTGGACTGTTCCAGTTGGTTGACATCCCACTGAAGGGCGGTACGAGCCTGAATCTGATGCTGAAGCTTTTGCTCTGTTTCCCTCTTCGACTCCTGAAGTTGTTCCATGTCGGCGTACATGCTCTTTTTGGACGACTCGGCAACTTCGAGTTGTTTCTCGAGGATGGTCATAGCACCATTGGCAGCCGCGATCTTGGCTTGCAGCTCACGAGCTGCATTCTCGTAAAAGGTCACAGTCTGCTGGAGAGCATCGGCACTGTCTTGACTGTGCTTGAGCTCTTCACGTAGCTTGGCGATGTCCGCTTCCTTGCTCGCAAGTTTCTCCTGCAGGTCGGCATGCGACCTGTCCGAGGTAGAAAGCCTTTTGCGGACAACAAAGAGCTCTTCTTGCAGTGCCAGACGGTCACGTTCCAAGGACTTGAGCTGAAGCTTGCAGCTGGAGAGATCTTCCTCGATATGAGACCAGGACTCCTCCAGCTCAGTAATGCGGGCACGACTCGCCTCGCACTCTGCTTCCAACTCGGCGATCCTGGATTTGTGCTCCTCAAGCTCGGCGCGTAAGGTTCCCTCGGTCTTGGAAGAGACGATGAGCTTCTCCTGGGTGGAGCGAAGTTCTTGCTCGAGACGAAGTTTCTCCTCCTCAAGGGTGCGGACTTTGACCTCGTAATCCTTGACCATGTGCTCCAGACCGTTGTTTGACTTCTCCAGGCTGCGCACATGGTTCTGGGACTGGTGGTAGTCCTCTTGCAGGGAGACTATCCGCGAACGGCATAGTAGCAAGGCGTGGTCAGACTCTCTTTTGGC
This sequence comes from Diplodia mutila, assembly GCA_022560015.1. Taxonomy (NCBI): domain Eukaryota; kingdom Fungi; phylum Ascomycota; class Dothideomycetes; order Botryosphaeriales; family Botryosphaeriaceae; genus Diplodia; species Diplodia mutila. The sequence goes on from JAFISB010000021.1 coordinate 219,834, forward strand.
CTTGATCAAGCGGTCGTTGGTCGTCCGGATCTCGGTGAGGTCGGCGACAATGTCAGAGGGTCGCCTCGGTGTGGTCTGAGACGTTCGGCTCGAGATTCTAGCCGGCGGCGATGGCGGAGGAGTCGAGGGCGGCGAGGTCAGCGGCGGCGAAATGGGGCGCTGGCCAGCCTGGACGTAGGAAAGCGGGCGGAGGTTTGATGAAAGGTGCTGCTGCTGTGCTAAACGTTTATGTCGGCATGCGTTAGCAGCCACGCGCAAGAACCATGGAGACAGTTGCGGTTCCACACGTACACTGTATAGTAAGCTGAGCAGCCTGTTCCAGATTATGAAGCAGTTCCCGATTCCTCTGCTCATGGCAAGTAAGGGTAGCCTGAAGCTGCGCAATCCGTCCCTCATGCTTGCGGCTGTGTACATAGTCATGGCGGCGGGAATTGGCCAGGCTGCGGGCAGCCTGGGCAACTTTGGCCTCCCTGACGCTGATACGCACCGCAAGGCGGAAGGCAAGCTTGCGCAGCGACGACACGGACTGTTGTGCTTCCTGGGTCGCGGCCTGGGTGGCGCGTAGTTGAGTGCGGATGGTGTCGCGTTGGCCTTTGACCAGGGCGAGATGACTAAGTTCTGACACCTTGGGCGAGTGCTGCTGCGGCGAGGAAGCTCCACCCTCGCGCGCGATTTCTCGCCGACTTGACGTCGTGGAAGAAGCGGTGTGCTGGCGTGAGGGCGCTGGGAACAGACTGAGCGTGCCCATGGCCGCGGAACTACCGTGGTTGGCCATGGCGATTACTGGAGTAGGAAAGTTCTAGCAAAATTCGGGCAGTTGCGGTGGGTCGGAACTCGGGGGATCGCGGGTGTGCGGATGGGGACAAGAAGTGGGAACTTTGGTCCCTTCTGGAAGGGGAAGCGGAGAGCGCCAGGAACGGGCAGGGCGTCTTTGACTTCGTGGAGTAGTCGCGCGGCTGGCGTATAAAAGAAGGGCGGACGTGGAGGCAGCTCAGTGGCGCCGGGGTCGAGACAGCAAGAGACGATTGGTCGTCGAGGCAGGGCGGGCGACGCGGCTGGCGAGGCTGGCAATGCTATGGCGACGGCGACGGCGAATGGCGAGTTGCGTGGACGCAAGCCTGTTCAGCTACGGTGTCGCGGACCATGTCAGGTCTGTTTCTGGCTTTCTGGGCATGGGCGAGGGAGGGGTGCGGGAGGTGCTGCGAAGCAGGCCGCAAATGTATACCTCCAACCCCCGGAGGATCGTTTGTGGCTACGACTAAAAGTTCAGCCCTGTCCATCCTGGTCGCTCGATGCGAGCTCCGCGCGGAGCCAGAGTCCACCGCGAACGTGTGGCCCGAAGAAGAAATAGCAGGAGGTCAGGCCATCGTGGGCAGAGTGCTCGGGTGGCAGCGGGCGGCCCTCGCCGTCCTGTCGGGAGCGCGGCCGGGGGAGGCCACAGCCGCGACGACTCAGCAAACGCGGGAGGGCTGGGCCGGGGGCCGTCAGGTTGATTGCTGCGGCGCACTGGGTGGATGCTTGTGCCGTTGCGGCCCAGTCCCAGTCCCAGTCCCAGTCCCAGTCCCAGTCCCAGCACTCTGCAGGCTCGGCAACGGTCGCAGTGTGGGCAGCGTCAAGAAGCGGCCCAGCTCTCTGCCGCCCTGCGCCTGCCAGGCTGCGCCTGCGCCTGTGCGGCCTGGCCATTCCTGCGGCGCCGGCGGAGCAACGCCCGCGCGACCGGGGGTCGGCAGTGAAGAAAACATCAGATGTCTGGCCGCACGCCTCATCGAAGCCTCCTGCTTCCTGCCATTCTGCCCTCCACAGTCTCGCCGACCTCACGCTTCCAGCCCAGCGCCCTTGGCGATCTCCGCGCGCCACCCCTACCTAGTCTGTCCTGCCGTACACACTGCTGTTTCATCCGGGAGGGGTCGTCCACTCTCACGACTCAGCGGCCGCGCACTAGTTGCCGTTGGAGGCTCCCGCGCGCCGGGCGACTTTCTCCCGATGTGCGTCGTGCTATTGGATGCTTGCGCACGCGGATTCCGCAAGAGCTGGCGGTCGATCAGCGCTCTCCAAGACCGCGATTGCCTCGCATGCGCGGGGCTCGTGGAGAAGAAGAGTGGAGGGCAGAGATAACATCTTGACCGGCGGCTGACGGCCGCGAGTAATCCATCTCCCGATCACAAACGACTCTCGCGGAAGTTGCGGAGGACGCCGCCCCTTCTCGGCTTGCTCATATCCGAATCGAGCTCCCGGACGGCTTCGGCTTGCTGCACCTCTCGTCCTGTGGGACGCCTGCCGCAGCCCTGGCCAGCCACCCGACGCCCTCGAGCACGAAAAAAGCAGCCTGTCGCGGTTCATGGATCACTGCAGCCCGCGCGTCGACCCTCTAGGCCCTCTGGATTGAAAAGCAACGTCACCCATGCGGCAGCATTGCGCAGATGTGGGGATGATGGTCTCTAGCGAGGCAGGGATGGGCTGCAACCCTTGCTTTACCGGCCTGCTGCTATGCTGGGCGTCGTGGGGCCTAAGTAAATTCGCCGAGAGGTTCGTGCAACACCCGCTCCAACCTCACCTCTTGCATCGCCGCTCGTCTTTTTGGTTTTGCTGCCAGTCGCACCGGAAGAGGACAGCTCCCCGTCTCGCTTTTCTTTTGCGCCGTCTGCGATAGAGCGCGCGCTCGCCACCAGCGGCCGTACTCACCGCCACTAGTCTGCCGTCGTCTTCTGCTCCTGTCTCAAATTATTGTCGTCTCCGCTCTCTTGGGCCGCCTGCAATCAGCACTCTGGGAACTTTGATCCAGCCATCCCAGCCACGGCAACTGCAGGCTGCTTGCCAAGCTCGTTTAGCCTCCATGAAAGTTCTATGCGATCGGCTCCGTCCTCGCTCATGAAATGAACAGCACTTTGCAGCTACCTTTAACTCTCTGCCATTCGACCACGGTTCCACCTTTTGTGCTTCAAACTGGAACATGCCGACGATCAAAGCCTTAGCTCCGGCCGCAGGCCATGGAGTTGGATGGTGCGTCCGACCGGTCGCTTGCAACCGATGACGAGTCCCTGGGCCTTCCTCCCTTGGTTCCCTTTGTATGAGTAATTGCCGTGTTACAGGACCTGAGTTCGACGTCGTACACGCCCCGCAACCACATGGCATATCCACGCGGTCGCGGTGCCCATCCATGGCCAGGTGCCTGGTCGTGGTCGCCCTCTTCGCCTGACAGCACCCCTCTCTTCATGCGCGGACCGGGGGCCGTCTATTTTTGGGAGCGTAAAGCTCAATTGCGGGCCCCAAGTACACGACAGATGTAGGCAGGTTGTCCAAGTGCGCCGATCTGGTTTCGTGCCACCGTGACCCATAGCGATAACATCTTCGATAAGTCCAGCCATGATGTTGGACGATTCGGTCGCTCAAAGACGGCAGGTGGCCTTTCCTTTTCCATCTGTGTCTTCCTTTGATTCCTGGCACAAGTTTCCTCGCCTTTGTTGAAAGCAGCCACAAGCAAATTTCTTTGGAATGGTACAGTCATTGCACCCATCTCTGGTTCCCTTCGGACCTCAGTTTGTCCACTTTCCTCTTTCTCCAATCTGTGTGCCCTGGATGGACGTTGCAGGATCATGGTGTATGACCATAGGATGAAGATGAGTGGTTAGTTGCATGTTGCCCTGTGGCCCCATCTCACTTCCACAATGGTCACTTCTGCAAACGGGTGGTCCGTTTTAAGAAATATATAATCTTTACGTTGTTGTTACAGTTTCCCCGTACTCACCATCGTCGGCGTATTCGTTGAACGAGCCAAAGGTTCCGCATGATCATTTTGCATCCTCTGAGGTACATGTCCACCAAGGGTCGTAGCGCATGACCGTCTAGCAACATTCACAACGAGTCTGCTGGCCTTTAAAGCCCAGTCTCTACGTGAAGCCTTTCCATCTGCGTCAATACATCCGCTTTCTGCCGTCGTTGGCAATCACTTCAAGCTTCGAAGCTTATCACTACAGACGAGCCAGAAGCTGGAAGACATCACCAGCAAGGTGAAGTCAACAATGTGGTCTCAAATCTTTGTCATCTGTTCCATGCTGCTGGCCGGTTGCGTTCGCGCCATTGACGGAAGTCACTCTACACGCCAAGGCTACGGCAGTCCCGAAACCAGGGCCAACTTCACCTTGGACAAACTCTACAAGCTTCAGGTCCGCTTCTGGGACAACTTCGTCAACAACAACACCGCACAGGCCGCCTCCATCAACTCGACGCTCCTGGCGCCTGACGTGCTCGGCCGGGTCGACGTCACGCGGGGCTTCAACGGGCAGGAGCTCAACACCGAGTACCTCTTCGGCCTCTTCGCCAACCTCGCCAACCAAAACAGCAGCAGCTCGACGCTGCTCGGCGTGCCCGTGTCGTACAACATCATTCACTTCGCCGGCACGCAGGACCTTTCGTCCGCGGCGACCATCGTCTTCTTCAAGAACGCCATCTTCGGCACCTTTCCCGTCGAGATCGACAGCTGGATCACGTGGAACGAGCAGGGCCAGATCCGGCAGTACGACGCCACGTACCGGTGGTTCGCGAACCTGCTGGACGCCACCATCGACGCCGCCGCGAGCAAGACCAACAGCACCTACAACGCGACGGTGGCGGCGCTGGCGGATGCGCTGGCGTCGTCGATCTGCAACACGGCGCAGCGGCACTGCACGACGCCCGAGACCCGGCAGTACGCCGACTTCGACGAGTGCCACGCGACGCTGACGCGGGAGAAGCGTTTCGGCAAGCCGTACGAGCTGGGGGCCGACACACTGCTGTGCCGCATGGTGCACGAGAACATGGTGCCGCTGCGGCCGGAGGTGCATTGTCCGCATATCGGACCTGGGGGTGGCGGCATGTGTGTGGACGACTTGGGGTACGCGCAGCGCGTGCTGCAAGAGTACTACACGCACGCGCCCATGGTGCCGAGCGGGTACGAAAGCGGGAATGCGAGCGTGGATGCGTGGTAGGATGGCGAAGAAAAGGGGTTGCCAGGAGGCGATGACGTTGGCGGCTGAGGCAAACAGGAAAATGTGGCGGAAAGGGTCCGACGGGTGTTGATGGCGCTGCGGCAAGTGGGAACGGGTGGAGAGAAGCGTGAAGCAGGTACAATGCAATACGCGAGTTTGGACTGGAGATCACGGAGTTCCCGAAGCTTGAGTGGAGATCATCGGCTGGAGACGTGTGGCGGATCCCGGAGAAGGGGTGGAGCGTCGGCGGTCCTTGGGATGCTCTAGCGGAAATGGGCAATGGGTATCGTCGGCACAATGGTGAGAGGTAGACAAAGGAAGGCGGCAGGTTCCGAGGGCCACGTGGGGACGGCGAGCATGGCGTTGCGGCGTGGTTAGATGCAGGTTAGTGAGATCTGACTGTTGGCGGTTGTGGTGGAGTGACACTTGGGGAAGGATGGCTATGGTGGAGTGATATGGATTTAGCAAGGAATGGCTCGGAGAAAGAAAGTGGATCGTGCTACTCAATAGGCAGTTGAAAATCTCCGACGATCCTTGTGAAAACTTTTCCTCCCGTGGCTGCTGGGTGCAGCAGCAAAAGAAATATACCTAGCGCCGTGCGAACGGCGCGGGAGATGGATTTGTGGAGCACCTTCGGAACTCCACAGTCCTGCATCTTCCTCCCGCACGTGCGGGCCCATATCCCGTGAGCACGAGCAAGGCGGCGAGAATGACGCCCGGGGTTGCGGTCGTACGATGCATCTGGTTCCTCTGCTCAAGCGAAGTGCCGATGAGTGAGCCTTGATGCTACCCGAGGATTCCTTTGCAGCGAGGGTTGCAGGGAGCCGATGCCGCTTCCGCCAGAAACAGAAAATCGAGCAAGCAGCGCTCAGAATCAGTGTTTCTCTGCTGGCGACTGATCGCAGTTCATTTCGTCACCTTGTCAGGTACTCCTTATCGACTGAGCTCGTTCTGTACGTTCGGCCTCCGCCGCGCCCTGTTGTTGCCGCATGAATTGCCTGCATCTCCAATCACAAATTTGATTGAAGATCGAGAAAACGTGTAAGCAACAAGCCAGCGTCGAGTGGGAGACCGAGAAGGGAAGGGACGAAGGGGTGGTGGCTCGAGGCTGACGCTGATTGGCTGGCGCAGCGATCGACTTCCCTGTTCCAGCAGCCACATCGAAAACCCTTCGAACGCCCGCCTCTCCATGCACACTTCTCGGACGAAGCTGCGAGAGTACCGCTCCGTCACCGGCACACCATGCCGCTCATACTACACCACTCATTTCACCCTCCACATCTGACCAGGACGTCCGGGCCCCCAACCTAGCGACATACCCCGCCTTAGATAGCGCTCGCTTTTGGCTTTCTTCAGATGCTGGCCTCCCAGATTGGGGCCCCGGATTGATGCTGTTTCTCTCAAGCAATCCTTGGGCCTAGCGACAACGATGGAGCACTCTATCCAGGGAAAGGGTCTTGCGATGCAGCCAGCTGACGTCCTGGGCTCAACGAAGCGCAAGGGGATACTTCTGCACCGAGACTAGCATCGCTCACTAACGCCGGAGATCGTCAGGGCTTGAGCAAGAGATGATTCCCCACCCCATCTCGCCCGCCGACTACGTGGCCGTTGCCAGTGCGTTTGTATTGCCCCATTGATCTCCCTGGAAGACCGGATCGCTGGCCTCCGAGGCAGCCCTGTGTGATGAGGCTGATTGCTTTTAAACATTGCGCTGGCGGTGCTTGCGACGATGTGCGACACGCGGAGATGAGTCGGAATTCCACGGTCGTATATCAGAAGCACACCGGGCCGTTTGGCCATGGCGGTGAAAGACTGGCAAGTCCGCCGGGAGAACGGCGGAGTCTTTTCACCGTTAGGATGGGGATGCGGGCCAGAAGGCCACCAGAAGCTTCTTCGAAATGCACCACCTTTCCCGCGCTGCGCCGGCTCGCCCCGCCCTCCTTTTGCGCCAGCCACGCGCCGGGCCTTGGAGACGGCAGGACCTAACTTCAGCTCCCAATGCTGCGTGGGCTCCCACTCTTGCGACGATGTTTGTGAGCAGCGAGAGTGGAGGTTGGTCTGGCCTAGCGCATGAAGGCCGGACCCGCGCTCCGTTGGATTTTTGCCGGCGCGTCCCTCCTGGCGCACACGGCTTCCGATGGCGCGTTTCCTACCAGCCTCATGAAAATTTCCTGGCTGGACGACAATGACGCTGGCGGTGACCCTTCTGTCTGATGATTGATGAGCGGCGGGTGCACAAGCACACACGGACGACTGGTACGCCAACAGTGCTGCCGGTAACCGGTCCGGCTCCAAGGGCTGCGCCTGGTGGCCGGCCATATATTCGTCTTCCGGCCCGCCACACCGTTACCCTGCCGTGTTTCCTGTCCGGTCGCCGGATCCCTGTCTCCCTCTCACCTCTTTTCTTTTACCTGTCGACTTTTGCTCTCTTCCGCTCTCTCCCGCCATTGCTCCCATCTCATCTCTCTTGAGACCTGTCGCCTTGCTTGGCTAGACCCTTGTCAATCAACTGTTTGTGGCGCCAACACCACGCCTCCAGCCTCGTTTGCTTTTTCTCACGCTGACGCGACGGACCCTTGCCACACTGCAAAGCTCTTGACTCGCGGTTGCACGCACTCTTTGTGTAGCCACCAGATCAGGCAGTTTGTCTCTGCGTGCATGCATGCATGTACATAGCACGGCCGGAATAAGCAATCACTCACGTTTCTGAAACAACCAATCTGCCTGCAGAGTGACGACCGCTTCCCCTGCAGCGTAAGATACTCCTACGACGAGCAGTAACAGGTCCAAATCCCCAGTCCACTCGGTACCGCAGCCGCCGACCCGGTGCACTAAAGCTCCTCCCTGTCTGATACCGGCCCCCGCCAAACGCATTTGTGTGGCTTTCTCAGGAACCGATTCGAAACACCACGACCGCCGTTACCGGACCTGCCTCCGTATCGCCTGACCAGTCGTCGGGGGATACTCTGCTTGCAACAATCACGCGTACGCTTCACCGTGACGAGCGCAAGGAGAGGGTCCCAGCTTATTGTGGGGAAAGTGGAAAAGCGAAGGCAAGAAAGGAGTAGCACAGTCAGAGCCGCGATAATGGCACTACCGTCCGGCGGAGGATACTCGTCCAAGCCGCGCAGCCCGTGGTCCCTGAAATACGACAGCAGCAGCAGCAGCAGCAGCAGCAGCTCGCACCATCATCGCCACCACGAAGGGCCGATGAGCAAGCAGCGCGCCGCAGCGCTCGAGATTGTCGCAGCCTTCAACCGCAACAACATCGACACCCAGACTATCGCGTCCTTCCGCGCGCCCAACTTTAGGCGCGAGGTCCTGCCCGCCAGCCTGAACCAGGCGCCGCAGGATGCCGACGGGTTTCAGCGCACGCTGAACATGTATCGCGCTGTCTTCCGACACTACGTGCTCGACTTGCTCGAGGTCGTAGACGACGTGCCCGGCAGGAAGGTGTGCCTCTGGTTGACAGCCCGGGCGGATACCGTCGGCGACAAGTATGCGTGCGACATGATTTGGACGCTGACCTTCGACGAGACGGGCACGAGGGTCGTGCTATGGAGGGAGTTCTTGGATGCCGGGGCGAGGACGATGGACTACCTTCCGGAGAACATAGGCGTGTGAGGGTATTGAAGAACTGGAGTACAGATCAGTGAAAGAGATTTGGTAATCGCAGAGGTTGTTGGGGGGTTGACGTGATTCCAGCATCACAAGCAACCGAAAAAAAGGAATAAGGCGGGGGAGACAGGGGGCAAGGGAGGTGAGACGGACGAAGATGCAGCTGATCTGAGACTTGATTACTAGTCGCTGAGCCAGAGGAAGAGATGATGAAGAGAAAGAGATGGAGGGATACCGATGCTTATCGAGTGGATTAGAAAGCCACGCTTCTAGGCAGGGCTTTATGACAGAAGGATAAGAGGTGGAGATCCGGGGTCAGTGCAGATACCATGGCTGCCATCCTCCACATATTGGCACGGTCGAAAGGCGAGGCGCACGCCTTTCCGGAGCCGCACCGTGGTCAAAGACTGGGTCGGTCAGGGTTTCGAGTGGGCTGGTTTGCCACAGCGCTTAAGATGATGGGGCGGAGGCGTCTGTGATGGGGTGCATGGTGTTGAGGGGCTCAGCAAAATCCACATGCAAGGGAGCAGTGGCGGGGCCCCAGGTGGAACAGCAAGACAACTTGTATTCAACGTCGTGCCAAAACATCAAGTGTCACAAACAAGAGCAGAGTGCCGGTGTCCAGTCAGCGCAGAGAGCCGGGTAAGAACACACGGCGGTTTACCTCTGCGACGCGGACGCGCGGAAGTCTTCATGTTGAGGCCAGGACCCGGAGTCGTGGAGCTGGGGCTGCCTGTCGCCGTTTTCTGATGGCTGTTGCGGGTCGTGCAGTGGAGCCAACGGCCAAATCTGGCACGTCAGCGGCTCGCCTCGCAAGGAGCGCTGACTCGCCTGCGCTCGCGCCAAAGGATGAGGGCGCGGAGCCGCAACAACGGCTGGCTGCATTCGGACACCGCAGGGCTCGTCATACGATTTCTGATGTCAAGCAGCAGCGTTGGCACCTCTCCGCGGGCGTTGCGGGACCGAGGGAGGGCCAGCGGAAGCAGAGGCTTGTTGACGCCCCACGGGGAGGACCTTGCAAGGCGCACGCAAGGTACGATGCGGTGCGGCTGCAGCAACGCTTCCGTACGGGCAGCGCAGAAGAATTCCCCGTTGCAGCAGTTGCTCAACGGATGGGCGCGGAGCTGGCGGAGAGGGCGAGCGTTGAAGGGACGGTAACCCGCCCGCGGGCGCGATCTGGCTCGACTATCTGGGAGGGATTGTACTGCGTAGCCACCAACGAGTCCAGCGCCACGATGATCTACCATGGCAGCACATTCCGCATCAGGCATCACGGCACTGATTACTCTTCATGACGGCTCCCGCCCACCGCTGTGTAATCACCCTTGCGCGTTGACGGCTGCCAATGCTGCGCGAGCTGCGCGACAGCGTGCATACGCTCACTGCCAATGCGTGCATACGCTCCGTTGTAGTCCTTACCCAAGGGGGAAAGGCGGCACCCGCTGGGACGTAAGACCATGACTCTCCGCACGCTCTGATTGGTGCTGTCTCATCTTGGCAGCACCTTGGGGTATCAGATCTCCGTACCCCGCAGGCCCCCTTCGAAATCAGGGCCCCGCGCCGCTGCAACAGCCGTGAGGGCCACGGCAAACCACCAATTTCACTTGCTGCTTCGGGGGCAAGCTTGCCCCACCGCTTCTGCTCTGGGCCGAGGCCTAGCGCGGATAACAGCGGACCACAGCTTCCTGAAGGATTATAAGAGGACCCTTCCGCGCAGCTCTTCAGCCCAGCGTCGCTTTGTCTTCCCCAGCTTCGTTAAGAGATACCCCCCATCAACCTGTTCCTTCCTCCTTATTCCTCAGAACTTCCATTTCCAAATCTTACTTCCCCGCCTCCAGCAATCATGGCTGCCCCCAAGCTTGACTTCACCACCTTTCACAACATCATCAATGGCAAGTCCACCAGCACCGACAAGGTGCGCCAGGGCATCAACCCGGCAACCCTCGAGCCCTTGTACGATGTTCCCGTCGCCACTCCGAAGGATGTCGATGCCGCAGTAGAGGCCGCCCAGGACGCGTTCAAGTCGTGGAAGCAGACGGCGTGGGCCGAGCGTGGAAAGGCCCTCCACGCCTTCGCTGACGCCTTCCTGTCCTACAAGGATGAGTTCGCCCAGTTGCTCATGAAGGAGCAGGGCAAGCCCGTATGTTGCCCTATTCTTTGGCCCCTGGCCACGCGAACTTGACGTACTGACTCGAAGTGTTCAGGTCCCCATGGCACTGAACGAGGTCGAGACCGCCGCTCTGTACCTGCACACCTTCGCCGACATGGAGCTCAAGGAGGAGCAAGTGAGCGAGGACGACGAGAAGAGGACAATCACCCGCTACACCCCTCTGGGTGTCGTCATCGGCATCGTGCCGTGGAACTTCCCCATTATGCTGGCATGTGGCAAGATCGGCCCCTCGCTGATGACGGGCAACCCCATCATCATCAAGCCGTCGCCCTTCACGCCTTACTGCGATCTCAAGTTGGTTGAGCTGGCCACCCGCTTCTTCCCCGCAGGCGTTATCCAGGCGCTGTCGGGCGATGACAGCCTGGGCCCGTGGCTCACGGCGCACCCGGGTCCGGCCAAGGTCTCCTTCACCGGCTCGACGGCGACGGGCAAGAGGGTCATGGAGTCTGCGTCCAAGACGCTGAAGCGCGTGACGCTCGAGCTGGGCGGCAAGGACCCGGCCATCGTGTGCTCAGACGTCGACATTCCTTCGACGGCCGCCAAAGTGGCGACGCTGGCCTTCCTCAACTCGGGCCAGATCTGCCTGGCCATCAAGCGCATCTATGTGCACGAGAAGATCTACGACGAGTTCCTCAAGGCGTGCGTTGAGCACACCAAGACGCTGGTGCTCGGCAACGGCGCCGACTCCAACACCTTCCTGGGCCCGGTGCAGAACGCAATGCAGTACGAGCGCGTCAAGGGCTTCTTCCAGGACGTGCACGAGCAGAACATGAAGGTGGCAGTCGGCGGCGTCAACGATAAGTCGGGCGGCTACTTCATCACGCCGACCATCATCGACAACCCGGCCGAGACGAGCATGATCGTCACGGAGGAGCCGTTCGGCCCCATCGTGCCGCTGCTCAAGTGGAGCGACGAGAGCGAGGTCGTGCACCGCGCCAACGACACCAAGATGGGCCTTGGCGCGTCCGTGTGGAGCAGCGACCTTGACCAGGCCGAGCGCATCGCCCGCCAGCTCGACGCCGGCAGCGTGTGGATCAACACTCATCTCGAGCTCGACCCCAACGCCCCATTCGGCGGCCACAAGGAGAGCGGCATCGGTTACGAGTGGGGTCTGGGTGGCCTGAAGGCGTACTGCAACGTGCAGTCTCTGTACTTGAAGAAGAAGGTGTAAAACCTCTTCCAATCGAGAACCCGTAAAAGGGAAAAAAAGAAAGACAGAAAACAAAGATGAGCACCTAAATTGGAAGGAGGCGAAATGGGAAACCAGAAATTTGCTTGGTTGCATGTGACGGCGGTCTTGCTGACAGCAGACCGCCTTTGCATTACCAATTCCATGCTCGTTCAGTAGTGACGAGTTCTACGAAATCAAACAGTCCAAAACCTTCGTTGTGCTTATGCTCATGTGCCAGTTCACCCCGATTGTCTTACCTGTATGTAAACACCACTGGCCGTGGCCCATGCTAGCGCTCTTGGTCGGGATGAATCGTAAGCGAAGCGAGACAGTGAAAATTAAGTGCTTACGCCAGTCTTTTCGATCCTCCCTCGCGGGTCAATCAAACAGACGATCATGTCAGCTCTCTTTTCCTCTTTTGGGCCTTACTTGCAGTAATGCGGTCGATCCTCCGCGATGACTCGGTAACCTGATTTCTTTTCTTGCCGAGGAAGCGGGGGATTGGCGTTGGTGGCCTGGCTGACGAAGAGACTACATAGCTACCTCTGGGTTTTGGAAATGCATGTAGCGATACAAAGCTAAGATCTCTGCGATGGAAGCCTTGGCCTGATGCCTCGCGAGGACTCGTTGCGTAGGTAGTGAAATACCAGGCTGAACCTGATGAGAGGCGGATGGTTATGAGGTTTAACCAGTGTTGGTCCCACAGGAGATATAGCGAGGGGAAGGACAGAAGGAGCAGAGTTCGGAGGAATAGAGAAAGCTACGATAGGATAACGAGATATGAAAGCTAGATGTTAGAGAAAAGGATTAATCGACGACGGGAAATAAAGTAGAATAAAAGTATTTAGAAACGTAGCGGCACGAGCGGACAAGGTAGGTAACGGCGGCCGAGGAACATAAGACAACGCGTATTAACTGGAGAACCCAACCACACTAAAGTCAGAAAGTACCTTGAGCTGCTCAGTAGCCGAAGGGGAGACAAAATGGGGCCATGGTGGTTGCAGACAACAGCTCGATAGGAGCGGTCTTTGATTCTGATATACACAAGATGTACACGGCGCTAGTCATACAGGTCTCTCCACCACCTACCTCAGCTCCACGCCGAACTTCTCGACCAGCCGCTCCCTCACCAGCTTCTGCAAACCGCCCACCTCTTCGCCCGTGAGCGTGCGCTCCAAGCTCCTGTAGATGATGCGATAGCACAAGCTCTTACGCATCTTCCTCGGGTGCACGAATATGTCGACCAGCTTCACGTCCTCGACCACGTCACCAGCGATCTCGCGCACAACCTCCATCATGTCGTTCTCGTAGAATGCCGGCACGCCATCCTGCTGCGGCGCGATAAGCCCGCCTGCAGCGCTGGGGGTCGAATTTACGCTCCGGTCCAGCTTCTTCACCTTGCCGGGCAGCCAGAACGAGATGTCCCTGGGCGAGGCCGGGTACTTGGAGAAGGGCTGGAAGCGGCCGATGCCCCAGTCCCTCAGGCCGGTCGTCTTGTCGATGGCGCCTTCGACGGGACGCTTGAATTGGCTGAGGAAGCGGGGGTCCTTGCTCCAGAACAGGCGGATGTCCGGGATGGAGTAGAGCAGCATGGCGATGCGTTCGATGCCGATGCCGAACGCCCAGCCGATGCGGTCCGGGACGCCGGCGTTGTTGAGGATGGACTGCTGGACGACGCCGCAGCCCAGGACCTCGAGCCAGTCTCCTTGCCAGAAGACCTCGAGCTCCCAGGAGGGAGAGGTGAAGGGGAAGTATGCCTCGACCCAGCGGACGCGGAGAGGTTCTTCAGCTTCAGCGGTGGGGGAGGATGTGGCAGCGCCGGCGGCAGCTTTACGGGCCTGGGCGAAGATTTCGACAACAACGTTCTCGAGGCTGCGCTTCAGATGGGTAGCGACGGCATCGACGGCGGCGGCGTCGTGTTCTGACTGGAGAGGGTTATGGGCCGGATGGGTAGTGGGGTTGGGATCTTCGACGTTGATGTCGTGCTTGGGGAGCTTCTCGACGTCTGCCCAGATGCGGTCGGCGAGAGTAGGGTGGCCGTCAAAGTGGTTCCGGTGCCAGGTCATGGCGCCCTCCATCTGGTGGAAGGCCGGGTAATGGCTCCGATCAATAGCATCGCGGCGGTAGACGTCGGCAGAGATGAGATAGCCAGGAGAGGTGTTGGCGCGGAAGATGTCGGCCTGGTGTGCAGATGTGTGGGTGCGCAAGACGGTGTCCCGGTTGATGTAATAGGTGTCACTGCGGTTGCGGCCAGGGTGACGGGCGGGGAAGCCAAGGGAATCAAAGTTCTGATGCACGCTGACAATAGGGAAGAGGTCATTGTGAGACTGGTAGCCAGGGAAGCGCGACTCAATAAGCTGGCGAGTGATGGAGATGGGGTGATCTGGCTGGAGATGCAGCTGTCGGGAAACGGATTCGAGGATGCTTGAAGGAGTGTTCATCCATTCATCTGTTTCATATGTGTGGCCTTGCACCGTGATGGTTTTCGGAGGCTGCCCTGATGCAAGGTCAGAGATTCGACCATTGATGTATTGCGACGAATAAAGCTACATGGACGGAGTACATACCTACGGCGGATGACGACCATCGGCAGGCGGAGAAGCCAAGACGGGCTCGGCTAGCCAGCAGAGCGGGCCGGGCGCAAGCAATTGGCGGCACCAGATGGTGCAAAGCTACGGGCAACCTCATTCTGGGCGGGTTCTGGGGAGCGGAGTCAGCCGCTTTGGAAGTTGACCTAGGATCGGCTGTCACCTGGTCGCGGTCGCGTGGGCTGATGGGGCGGCGGCCAAAACAAAAGCCGGCGAAAAAAAAGCCTTGGCTGACGATTGGCTCGACCCTGAAATCACCACTGCCCAAGTGGACCCCCATTCCCCATTGCGCCCTCTCCCGTCTCCCTTTCGCTTTCTCCGCGTTTGCCCACCTATTAATACCCTTGCGGTCCGCAACCTCTCGGCGCCCGTTGTCGTGCAGGTAGATTGGAACACATCTACCGTCCACCATGGCGACCACCACCACCACCACCACCACCTCCGCCTCCTCCGCCAAGGCCCTGGAGACGGCCAAGAGCAAGGACATCCACAAGGCCGCGATACACTATCCCTTCTGGTTTGGAGGTTCTGCGAGCTCCTTTGCCGCCGGAGTGACACATCCGCTCGACCTCGGTGAGTTCTGCGATACCGGAGGCGGAGGCGGAGGCTGACGGCTCGGGCTAACTTTGCGACACCACAGTCAAGGTATGACATGCCTACCACCCCCGACCCGTTCCGCCCCTCACACAATGCTTGCAGGTCCGCCTCCAGACCCAGCCGCACGATGGCGCCCGGAAAAACATGCTGCAGATGTTCGTCCACGTCGCCAAGACCGACGGTGTGACTGGACTGTACCGCGGGGTATGTTACCACTTCCCCAGCAATGGCGTGGGAGCTGGCGTAGAGCAGATCTCGGGGAGCTGCCCGGCTGGTCATGCAATCTGACGGTCACAGCCGTGCTTTCTACGCGCCGGAGCGAGTCGAACCACCTCAATCCCGTGGACCACCTCACCAGCTCTCCGCCCAAGTCCGTCCGTCGTACAGAGGCCTGTTTGACTGACTTGCAATGTAGCTGTCTGCTTCCCTCCTCCGCCAGATCACCTACAGCACAACCCGCTTCGGTATTTATGAGCAACTGAAGACCTCCATGACCACTTCCACCTCGAAACCCTCCATGCCCACTTTGATCGCCATATCTTCCGCCTCCGGCTTTCTGGGTGGTATTGTCGGAAACCCGGCCGATGTGCTGAACGTCCGCATGCAGCACGACGCCGCCCTCCCTCCTGCCAAACGCCGTAACTATAAGAACGCCTTTGACGGCCTGATCCGGATGACGCGCGAGGAGGGCGCAAAGAGCCTGTTCCGCGGTGTTTGGCCCAACAGCATGCGTGCCGTTCTGATGACCGCTTCGCAACTGGCCTCGTACGACGGCTTCAAGAGCGCCATTCTGGAATACACCCCGCTCCAGGACGGCCTGGGCACCCATTTCGCCGCCAGTTTTGCTGCTGGTTTCGTTGCCACAACTGTTTGCTCTCCCGTGGATGTGATCAAGACTCGCGTTATGAGCGCTCATGGCGAGAGTAAGAGCTTGGTGAAGCTGCTTATCGACGTCAACCGTGCCGAGGGTTTCGGCTGGATGTTCCGTGGCTGGGTTCCTAGCTTTATCCGCCTGGGCCCCCACACTATCGCCACCTTCCTTTTCCTGGAACAGCACAAGAAGCTCTACCGGAAGTTCAAGGACATCGAGTCGTAAGATCTTGTTTGACTCTTGCCCGTCCTAGCCTTTCATGTTGGTATATCTGCGCCTAAAATAATGATGGCAACAAGAGCGAATGAGCAATCTTTGGAGAATGACGAATGTTTGACTGTCCAGCGGGGACCAGCGGAGTCTGTGCTACTGTATTTTGCTTCCAATTTTCTTCTGCTTCTTAGGTTTCTCACCTTTCTCTCGCATGCATCTGCAAGCATTTGCAAGGCGTTGGGGTCCCCGCTGAAATAGACCATAGACGCCACATTGGCTCGAATTAGACGGCTTTGGAAGTGCGGCAAACGCTTCGTACGTGTCTCTTTGGTGAATGTTTCCGTGGATGCTAAGTGGGATCTCTACGGGGTCGGTTCGTTTAATATTGCAACAAGATGCGGTAGTAGAAGCTCTTATCCGGACGCTCTTATTCACAGATATGTTGTGCATTCATGTCCAGATGGACGCTTCACCTGTCCGCCCTCTCTGTTGCAATACATTGCTAACTCACCTCGTAGCCTGATCCGAGCTCCTGCTACATTCACTTTTCGCCTGTTTCTACTTATGTAGCGTCACTGCGAGGACCTTCTTCCGTTCGCACTCTCACTCAATCTACTCACTGCTTGTGGGAACACTCGAAGTACCTCCTCTTGGTACCCACCTCAACGTCTTCGTTTCCGTTTTAGAACACGATGGCACTGGCGGGGCTTGCCCTGACCCTTCCAGATCTGGACAGGCTGGAGCGTCAGGATCAGTGGCGCGCTTGGAAGGCGGACGTCGAAAACCGCCTGCGTACTCACGAATTCGACACGCACCTCACGCACGAGCTCCAAGAGAACGCCGACCCGGAGCAATGCAAGGCGGAATCCTTTGTCAAAGCTTACATCTACGCCCACTGCGCTCTCAACGTCCAAATGAACGTTCTTGACCATACGTCTGCAAAGCAGATCTGGGATAAGCTGCACGAGATCTTCGACAAGGACAACGGTAACATCAACAAGAACCCCCAGCAGAGCAGCTCCAACGACCTGGACATTTCCTCCCCTCCCCTCTCCTACCTCTTGTCGCTCGAAGCCCAGCACGCCGTGAGCATCTACCACCGTCTCAGCCTCGCGCAGTTCATCGACAACGACGTCCACGCCTACCTGCGTTTCTATCAGGAGACCATCGCACTATGCGACCACTCCTATCAGGCGCCGCCGCCCGCCCTCGCCGTCACCAAGCTGCTCGTCGACCTCGAGGACGAGCCGGATCTGCGCCACGTCGTCGCGCTCAAATTCGGTGATTGGCGCGCTACGGGCGTCGTGCCGGACTTGTACAAGCTCATCGCGGAGCTGGAAGCGAAGAAGAGGGAGGCGGAGGAGAGCAGGATCAAGATGGACAAAGTAAGGGGCGTGCTGTCTCCACAAGTCATTGAAAGAGCTGGTTGAACGAAATAATATGGGCTTTGGCGGTGATTCTAGCAGTCAAGTTTCTGCTATCCTAGGAACAAACGACGTAAGCGTTCGATGTACCATCCATTTCTTCCATCAGCGTTAACGATGACCTTTGTATTAGGAATCGGCCAGGCCGAACTGCTTCGGAATGCAACATTCGGGCGGGTATTCAACGAAGCGTCTCCTTCTATTGAGACTTTTCCAAGTAGCCACAGTGGCCAGGTCATTCATTAATTTGCTACTCTGCGTAACAAACGTGCTTCCTGGGCAACACCAGGTCATGCATGGTTCTATCTTCCACCATCCCAGCACTTCTAAGAGAGTGAAGACCGGTCCAACATTCAGCTCCACTTTTGATGGCTTCGGCTTCCCACGAATTTACGAAGCGTCACAAGTTGCATTGATGTTTTGTGTTCGGTGATGCTAGCTGCATATGTCAGCAACCGCTAGGAGGCGTTATCACATGCCGCGGCCATGCTCGAGACTTTGGAGCGGGACCCCGCATGTCCGCTATCCGTCAGGATGGCACAGGGTCTTACTCTAATCTGAGAATCTATCACCTTGCGTTGGGAAAGTCGCATATGGGCTTCAGAAAGTTGAAGCAAAGCGTGGCATGACAAGGACGTAGGCGGTCAGGATCAGCATTCGTCTGGAAGTGTTGCTCTTTCCATAGGCGTGCTCGTCAATTAGCCGGGATTAGCGGCAGCTTCCATTCAACGGATACTGTACAGTGGGTCAAGAGAATAGATTTCAGAGAAAGTCCTCCAAGAGAGACGGGGCAAAACACGGCCCGGAACGCCAACGCTATGCAAACCGAGAAACAACAAACCTCATAGCAAATCCCTGTGCCCGCTATTTGCCCCGATTAAACCCTACCCTGACACCGCCATACCAAGGGGATCCGAATATCGACAGATCGAGTGGGGAAAGCGACGACGCCGAGAATCCAATCCTAATTCTCCGCCAAAAACACACGCGGGGGATGAGCTCTCTCAAAGCCGGACGATAACGTCCATGCACGGCACCTTCCACTCCTTCCTCGCGAAGAAACCTTTTCCCCAATCGGCCGAGGCGCCGGCGGCGACATTAGCAGCTGCCTCCGGTGCACCCCGCTTCCGCTTGATACCGTCCATAGCCGCCGAGACCAGCGCGCCCGCTGTGTTGTTCACCGTGCCCGCCAGCAGGCTCACCGTCTCCATGGCAACGTCGAGGGCCATGGACGCATTGGAGGGCGGCACGTAAGACTCGTTCGCGGAGGAGACGGCGTCGGCATCGGGGTGGTAGCGGCCGTTGGGCTCGAACCAGCTGGTGTTGAAGTCGAAGAGGGCGATGACCAGGATGGCGAGGAGAAGGCTGCAGTAGACGCAGGGCCGGTTCAGGAAGTACGTGGCAGAGATGAAGAGGACGAGGTAGACGGGCGAGGCGTTGGTGCTGTGCGCAGGCGACGTTAGGGCGGTGCAGACGGTGGGGGAGAGGAGGAGGCTCACAGGAAGAAGAGAATCGGTATCCAGCTGCGCAGGCAGAACATTGTGAGATTAGATAGCGCGGGACTGGCTCATGAGAGAGGAGTGGCTGGGGTGACGCTCGCTACTTGAGCCACGAAGGCGACTGAAGGAAGCGGGATCAACGGTGTAAGGAGCGAGCGCGGAGGTGAAGACGCGCGTAGGGCTGCTGGGTGGAGAGCGAGAGGGAGGCGGCGGCGGGCTGATGCGCTGGAGCGGCGGAGTCGGGGATTCAAGGCCGCCGCAGCTGATGCAAGGCTTGGCGCAGCCGACGGGGTTGATCGCTGACTGTTGCTGCCAGCAGAAATAGCACCGCCCCTAGACTCCAACACGTTCTCTCAAACACCGTCCGTCCGTCCGCCCGCCTGGCGAATCACATCCGAGCATGCACCGCGCAGACCGCCCAGATGCATGCTCGCTGTTGTCGCACTACCTTGCTTTTCTACGCTACACAGCGGCAAAGACAGATAAGGCCGTTAACGTTGGGTGTTTTTATTTTCCGAAATGGTCGGGCTTAAAGGTGCCGCAGGCTCGTGGCTCGGCTTAGGCATGAGCGAGCCCTCATCTCTTATCTCCACCTCTCCAAAATGGCGAGATATTGTCCCTTGCCATCTGCAGCCCGATTGTTGAACGAACGCGCTGTTACAGGAAGCGAAAAACGATAAGTAGCCGGAAAATCACCCACCCGCTTGAGGAGTACCTGGAGAGTTGCCATCACACTTCCGCGAAACTACACTCCTCGTCCCACCACGATCTGAACACCTTCAGCCGCTCCGTCCTTTCTTTTGCAAGGCGTCGTCCCGTTTCAGTCTATTGGTATCAGCTTACCGTTGGCGCGGCAATATGGCGACAACGATTGCCTACCTTCATCATAGCCTCCAGCCTCTCCAGTTTGACTTCGAAATGATCAACCGCCCCTTGCATGCTTCGGTCTGCTTTCGCAGCTCCGAAGGCGAAACATCTCCCCACACCAATCGCACCAATGGCGTCGAGTCTATCGGCATCTTGGACGATGGCGAGCTCAGGGTGCTCCAGTAGGACATCCCGAACCTTCTCGGGATCCTTGATCTCGTTCGTGTAGGACACGTTCTTTGCGATCGTATGCACCTTGGATGCCAGAGCGGCCGACGCTCCGCGCTCCAACAAGACTTCCAGGATCTGCTTTTCCGCATCTTCACCGGGCTGCAGGTATTTGTGGTCACCGACGTCGTGGACAAGCCTGGTAGCAACGGCGTGTCAGAGAAGAGTTCGTCAGTGGGCATGTCGACTTACGCAGCAAGGTAGATCGCCGTCTCGTCCAAAACATTTGGACCGTTCTTTTGCGTTTCGGCAAGAATGTATTTTGCCAGCCCCAGCACGCGGCGGATGTGGTCGAAGTCATGGCTGGCGTCGTAACGGGACATATACTTCTCTACGTATGCCCCGACTGACTCTATCAGAAGCTTGCTCTCGCGGAGTGGTGTTTTCAAGGAGACAGTGATCTTTGGCTGAGCGGCCATGGTTCGAGAGGTCTAAAAACTTCCGGCGTGCCTACCAGCTTTTGTTTTGAGACTCGTTGTGTTGCTGCCTGATAACGGTGTATGCTTCTAGACTGTCAGCCCCCAGAAGACAAGGTCGGTGTCTTTCTGGTATTGGAACAGTAATATATCCACAAACGAGTAATCGCCTAGCGCGAAGGTGGCGAAATCGGACTTGTAAAATACCCGAGAATGTACGTGTGTTGTAAGTTCCCGCCGAGATGAGATGGAGGAAGACGCGATATGGCGCGCGCCGGCGCGTAGTCACGAGACGGCGCTAGGTTGAGGTTGCTGCGCTCAGGCATCAGGGACCTCGGCCCAGGGCGTCATCACCACCGAGTCTCGGTGGCTTGCGCGATCCTTCCTCGTGCTGCCGCTTCATTTTTCTAATCCACTCCCTCCCGCATTTCTTGTCAGCACTTCCATGTGATGGATTCCTGCAAGCAGGCATCCAACAAGGTGTCTGAAGCCCTGTCGCTTCCTCCAAAATGGCTGGCCCAGTATAGCGACTTTATCACCAAGAACGCCAGCGCCGTCTCGCAGATTGAGTCTGCTCTGCGCTCTCTGACCTACATCATTCCTGGTGCGTGCTGCCGCTCGCGCACCTCGATGCGCAGCCGTTGCTAATGGACCTTCGTAGGCCGCTTCCGCGAATCTGAAATCGCATCCGAGTCAAGTTGGTCCGCCTCCTGTGTAGGTCGCGCGCGAGTATGCTGAAATGTAGCAACAGTCTACAGTGGCGTCCAGCTGCTGTCGCTCTACCATGACTCCCTCCTCGCAAAAGCCGTTGCGCGCCTGCCTCCGCAGCAGCGCCCTCGCCCGACGCCGCACAGCCGCTACACCCGTTTCTGGGCCGAGAAGTCGCCCACGTACAAGCGCATCGCCTTGACCCTGCAGATGATCCAGTATACCGAGCTCCTGTGGGAGATGGCTGCGAAGCGAAAGGGCGAAAAGGCGCGTTGGAGGGCGGTCGTGCTGCTCGAGGCCGTCAAGGCGTTCTGCAGGCTGTTGCTGTTGCGTTTGACGAACTCGCGCCCGTTGCTCAGTCCGCCGCTCCCGCAGCGTGAATTCGACCCAAGCTCCTTGGAAGAGAACCGGGACGGTTCGTCTTTCGATGGTACCGAGACCCCCCAGACAGAGAGGAGCGATGACGCGAGCTGGACCATGCCGAGGACGGGCTTGTCGCTTCCATCCTTGCCAGACTCGCACGATATCTCGTCCTATCTCCTATCAAAGGTGCTCATTGCTGATGATATCAAACCACCGAAGGCTCTTTTGCACAGAGTCACGGGAGTGGGCGAGCTTGCCGAAATGCTGTATATCATTCGACCAGTGATCTATGCTGTTGCAATGCAGCACTGGTGCTCCAAGAAAGGAAACAGCTGGAGGCCGTGGCTGCTGGGAGTGAGCATTGAGTATGGTGCTCGGCAACTCGCAAAGAAGGACTTCCAGGAAAGGCTGGCTGGCGGGCTTCGTGGTCTTACTGGCCTCGAGCGAGAGGAGCTGCGGAAGCGGGGCTGGGGCATGGGCTGGTGGCTCTTGAGAGGCGCTTTCTACGAGAACGTCACGAAGTGGGTGCTACAGGCTCTCTGAACTGCATCCCAATGCTAACTGGAAATAGGGCCTGGATCGAATCGGTGACGAAGCGACTTCGAGGAAAGCCGCTGCTCGACATTGTCGGCGGTATTATCGAGGACTACGAGTACCTCTGGGACCAGTACTACTTTTCCACCGCGACTCTCTGAGAAATCAGTGTACACCTTTTCTTTGTTCATGGACGATATCCCCACCGCAGTCGGCGATGCAATCAGGAGAGCTGTGGATGTTTTTGGGCGTGATGGGTTTGGTGTCTCTTGGATGGGTCGCTTCTGTGTCATTTCTTTCTGGGCAGCATGCAGTTGTTGTTGCTGATTTATGGATTCATGAATTGTACTGTCTAGCTCTTCTGATGGTTGTCTACTTTCAAGGAAGCATGGTGGCGTGCGCGATTCATGCAGCCAGTGAAAGTGCGGAAGGCTGACAGCTCCACCTGCGCGGGCTCTCGCGTCTTCTCCGCGCGTTCGCGACTACACAGTACTCGCCGATTATCTGCTCCACCCTCCTCTGCACAACCTTCTCCGCACGCCCTCCTCCATGCACCCACGTCCGCGCCCAACGGACTCCAGCGACCGGCATCCTTTGGTTTTGCGCAGACGTGTTCAGTCTCACAACGAACGCATTGTCAGCATGCGCTGCTGCGCTTGGCACGACAGTGACGCTCGCCCACCATGTATAACGAATCCCACACCCGCATGCTCCCGCACAATCACTAACTATTGTAAACGCAGGGTTGAGATCGTAGACCTTACATCTAGTCCTGAACCAGACTCAGTCCCAACCTCCGCCAACTCTCACTTCCAAGCGTCTCACCCGCTCTCGCACATGCCCTTTCGCGAATCGCCGGCAAAACGGCGAAAGACACACCACATACAAGACAATAACGAACACGAGAATGCCGCTGCACTGCTCGACCGCTTCCAAGCGCGCTCAACGCCATCAACGAAAAATTACCTAAACGGCAATCATGGTACGTCTACCCAGGCGTCTGCGCATGGCCGAGCTCCCCTCCACAAGTCTCAACCAGCTTCCCATAAGAGTCAACAATCGGCCCAGACCAGATCGCCGCATATGAGCTTCGCGCCCTTCACCGATTCTACACTAGAGAAGCTGGCGAAGCTGAGGAGGTTAGGTAGTTCGTTTATTGGCACGACCAATACAAGAAAAAAAAGGCTGACGGAAGAGTACGAAGGGAACGGCTTCACGGGTCAAGAGCAATCCGCCAGCAGACCTGTACCGATGAAATCAGTGCCCGCATATGGCAATGACATTCGCACTCCGCCGTCTGGCGCAACATACCACTCATCCTACCCAGCACCGGCGCAGACCAATGGCATGCCGCAGAGAGGATCTATGGTTCCTCGTGATTACCCACATGGGCTCCCGATGCCTCGATCCACCAATGTCGTTGGGTCCTCCAGTCAATACTCGTCGCCTTACGTTCCTCGACCGTCGTCGCCTCGTCCGCCCGCTCGTGCCGCCACCTTCCCGAACACTCCTATTCCACTCCCTTCCACGCCGTCTGCCAATCATTCACTCCAACATCCAACTCCTACGTCTCGCCATCCTGTCGCTATATCTCCTGCGGGACTACTTCCAGCTTCTCCCGCGCATGCTGCAGCTGCTTCAATTGAACACCGCGCCGGCATTGGATCCCCGAAATCAAACTCTCCAATTCTGGGAAAAGGGAAGCCCCCGAGATATCCGCCTTGGACGCTGGAAGAAGACAGCGTAATAGTATATCTGAAGCATGGGTTGGACTGGAGCTTCAAACAAATTGCCCCTGTTCTGACTGGAAGAAGCCAAGGCGCTGCGAATACAAGATACTGTAACCATCTAAAATACGGCTATGACATGGAAAAAGCGATAGAGATTATTCGCAACTCTAGCTGGGCGCACATATTGCAACCTGAAAACCACGCGGAAATTCTGGCACGTCCTGTGCCATTACCATCGGTTACGGCTATCGATCCCGCTACGGCTTTCGATTCGGCGTCGTTATCTACAGCAGACTCTAAAATCGCATCGCAGAGGGAGCGACGTGCTGCGCAGAGGCCAACTAATTACTATTCTAAGGGCCATTACGCTCACACGCTCGAGGATGAAGCTCTCTCGTTGACGGAGTTGCAGCGGCCGGCGGAGGCACATCCCAGTGCGCAATTTGCTGATCTCGTTGGAATTGACATCGAGGGCAGAAGGGTGAGGTCGAGCAGACTACTCCGTAGTGCGCGAAAGTTCCGCTCGTACAGGCCGTATCTGTCGTACCACGAACGATTGGCCTTGAAAGGTGGTTTTGGAGAGGGAGAATGGCAAGAATTACATGATTGGAAAGGAACCAAGGTGCATGTTCCGTTCACCAAGGAGGAAATGAAGAGCCTCGAGCATGTTGTCACCTCGAAGTTCGATGGAGCAACCAGCTTCATTCTGACGAACATGACGGAACCCGAGATTCTTGAGGTTGCAAGCCAGGCACGGAGTTTTCTACCAACACGTACCAAGGAGAGTATTGAAGCTTTGTTGAGAGATGCTGCGGACGACCGAGTACCGAAGGCAGAGGTGCTTCGTCTTGGCGGGCATAAGTATCCTTCACCAAGTATTAATTCAATACTCAGGAACCGGGAGCTAGGCATGCGGACAGCCCGAAGAGACTATTCCAAGGGCGGGCTTACTCACATTCAGACGCCAATCGTCAATAGCATCGGTCCTTCTCTAACGTTCACCGGCACTTCAGGGGACGTCAATACCGTAGCTTGGGCGCCCAATGGCACTCGATTTGCCGCTGGCTCTGCGTGCCTGGTTGATTCTGACAGCATGCAGTACAACAGGGGCAACAATCTACTCATTGGAGAAGTTTCCCGGAAAGCGTTGTACGAGATTCCTGACCATTACACTGAACGCGAGCGGCCAGAAACCGGCGTCAATTCGAGCCATTCGATGCACGTCACCCAGGACCCTCGTCTCTTCCAGACTGTTTCAATGGTTGCGTTTTCTCCAGACAGCTTGCTTCTATTCACGGCCGGATACGATAACCAGGTGCGAGTTTACGACATTTTCGATACTGAACAACCTGAGATGCATTCTAGTTGCATTGCTCTCCGTCACGCAGCAAAGGTTGATTTGCTCTCGGTCAGTCCCCAAGGTCTTTTGGCTACCGGGTGTCAACGATCGGACAAGAATTCGATTAAGGTAATAGACCCTTATCTACTTAACCTCGAGCCATCAGAGCTCTTCGATGAAGATGGCAATAAGGTGAGGCCAGTCATGCACAACTTCTCCTCACGAAAAGCCGCCGAAAGGCCCGAGAATGGCATCTTCCCTTCGGCTCTTCGCTTTGACTGGACCGGTGACTATCTCTTAGCTGGATTTGCCTCCACCTTGAAAGAGGAGCTGGCCAATGGAGGCACATGCCTGTGGGATGTCAGGACTGGTACTCAGTTGACAATCTTTCCTGAGACACGGAATGTCTTCGATGTCGCATGGAACACAAACCGGTGGAAAGCACCACTATTCGCGGTTGGGTGCGTCGCCGGCGCAAACGTCAATCGCGGTGTTCGCTCGGTTGTCAAGCTGTACGATATCCGGGCTCCTGGGCGATACACTATGCCATTGGAGTTGGACTGCCCAGCTTTGGACATGAATGATGTGTTGTTTTGCCCTTACGATGATAATCTCATTGTAGCCGGTTGCACGAATGGCAAAACGTACGTGTGGGACATCCGACAGCCTCGCGCTGAAACCCACCTGTACTCCCTCGTGCATGGCGAGCCATTGATGGAGCTGGGCGATGATGACACTGCGTCAAGAGAGCGGTTGGACACCGGAATTCGCTTCTGCTCATGGGCCCATGACCGCAGAAAGCTATATACTGCTTCGTCAGACGGCGTAGTTAAGACCTGGGATCCTTATCGGGCGTCAGAGGACGTTTTCGTGCGGGACGTTGTGCAGTTGAACTCCGGGGTCATGTCCGGCGCGTTCAGTCCTGACTACGCAAGCCTTCTCCTTGGGGAGGTCAACGGCACCATCAATGTTCTCGAAGCTGGCCATATCGGCCGCTCTATCAAACAGATGGATACCTTCGATCTCATTCCATTCAAGGATGACACAACACCGCCCACACCCGATCTTCGAGACCACAGTCCCGACAAAGACTCAGGCGTGGCAACTGCTCGAGAGCTCCTGCGAACAGACCAGATGACCCTCCGCCAAATGGGCAGCCTACCAATCCGTCAGGCCGTCCAGGGACCAAACTACGCCGGCCCATTCGACAACGCAGCGGACGCGCCAGAGCTGAGGACGGCGGCAGCGCAGTTCCAGCGTCTCCACTGCGACCCGACGACGGAGCAATGCCGCCTCCTGGCATGCCGCTTGGCCGCCACCTCCATTAACGCGGTGCCTGAAGAGGCCGGCGACTCGGGCAGGTCCGCCGACCGCATCCCCGGCGC
This sequence comes from Diplodia mutila, assembly GCA_022560015.1. Lineage (NCBI taxonomy): Eukaryota > Fungi > Ascomycota > Dothideomycetes > Botryosphaeriales > Botryosphaeriaceae > Diplodia > Diplodia mutila. The sequence continues at coordinate 246,519 of JAFISB010000021.1, forward strand.
CCTCCGCTCCCTGGCACTCGCCACTACTTCTCCTAGTGACGACGACGGAAATGGCACGTCGACGCCAGCCAAGAGCATGATCGTGCCGCCCGCTCTCAAGTGCTCAAAATGCCACATCCGCCCCGCACGGCCACGCTCGGATGCAGATGGCGACGACAGCACTGATGACGATGAACAAGCCGTGGCGTCATCGTCGAAGAGGCTGCCACTACTCTGCGAACGCTGCAACTTCGGCTGCCCCCGCTGCGGCCGTAAAGCCGGCATCCTCTCGCACACCTTCGAAACCGCCATCGCCGGCGTCTTCTGCCTGCGTTGCCGCGCCGTCTGGCGTGCCGATGTGCTGGGATACAAACTGGTTTACCAGCACAACGGTAAGGAGGACTGGGATCCCCGTTACGACCAGCGATTTTTATACGAACGCGCGAGGGTGATGGGGATCAGGAAGTTGGTCACGCCGTCTGCTGCTGCTGCTGCTGCTGAAGCTGCTGCAGGATCTTCTGATAAGAGCGGTGGCGACGGCCAGGAAGTGGCAGCAGACACTTCGACGACGGCGACGAGCAGAAGGAGGGCGAATGAGACGCGGGTGGAAAAGGAAAGGCGAAGGGGGCATGGCTATCTGGCGGATGAGGGAGAGGATTGTATTGATGAATACTATCATGGCTTGTGGCTGGATAGACCCGCTTCTCCGCTTTGAAGCGGGGGCGAAGTGAGGAAGTATTTGGGGGAGGGGGGTGGTGCGGGTACATAGGCTAGGCGGAGTTCGAAAGATATTGAGGAAATTGAACGAAAAGAGAAACATCTGGATGAAGCCATCCGTGGAAACGTTGTACGCTAACGTGAAGAGATGGGATATAACGGACTCTAGGCGAGTTATCGAGATGTTCAAACCAAAGCTCATTGCGTGATGTGCTTCGAGATCTTCCACAAAAAGGAGCAAGAGGCCCCCGGCCGCTCGCTGTGCATGGTTGATTCCGTTTGAAAATGGAAGAAGGGGAAGAAAGCACCAAGGCTGGACCCGAGTCCGCAAGTCAACAATCAGTCTTCTCCACCTACTTACTCTGTCATTTGGGGGGGGGGTACATGCAGAGAGAGCGACATCCCTTACACACCATCGCTTCTGGACGTGACACTCGTCATAGCGATCTGGACAGAAATCTTGACATTATAGAACGCACAAGAGGAAAAGAAAAAGTCAATGGAGCTGGCGCACGCCACCTACGCATTCTACTCTACCCATCATTTCATCTACTGCGGGCCCTCCAATACGGCAGATCAAGCCGTCATTGCCCCGCCCCGCTCTTCCAACCGCCATAGAAGAAGAAAATTTCTGGCGAGCCGCATGACCTCTGATTGCCGCCACCCTGCCGTCTCTCCCGCTTCTGACTGGACACGTTGATTCCCAATTCCCGGTTCCGCACATCTTCAGGTAGCTGGACAACTTTTTGTTTGCTTGTCGGAGCAAAGGAAAAAGGGAATATTTGTCCAGTATGTACATCTTGGTAATAATAACGCCGCTTAAAAACATCAAAAACATCCGTAGATTCTACAGTCCCCCGGGGATGAATGTATTCTCTTTTCTTAGACCTTTTCACATTCATGCAGCTGCAGCTGATTGCTGACCGGGCGGGCCGTATTCGACCTGAGGGTAGGGCTCTCCTGGTGCCATAAAGTTGGTGCTCGGGTTCTTGGCGGCCTTGGCTGCCGAGCAGCGAGCCATGGTTGGCGAACTGTGATTGTTGTTAGCAATAAGTCAGAAATCAATGACCTCAGTACACTTACTTCCTCGAGATGACGTCAGTAAAGTAGAAGTTCTCGATCGCCTTCTTGAGGGGAGCGTTGGTGGCGCTGGCACCCTTGTTCTGGTCGACGATCTGGACCTTGCTGAGCTCGGCCAGGGCGGTCTTCTCGACAACATCGAGTCTCCTGAGGGCGGGCGAGATCTCCTCCATGCGGTCGCGAAGGGCCTCGACATCGTCGTAGGGAAGAGGAGTGCCGAGGTACTCGCTGGCGGCACGAATGATCTTCCAGTCATGCCTGGCAGCGCCGAGCAGAGAGGTAGCAGCCCGGGTCTGCTGGACACGGCCCTCGGTGTTGACGTAGGTACCAGCGCTCTCGGTGTAGGCAGCACCCGGGAGGACAACGTCAGCAAGCTGAGCACCCTTGTCACCGTGGTGACCCTGGTAGACGACAAAAGCACCCTTAGGAATGTCGGCCTCGTTGACCTCGTCGGCACCAAGCAGCCAGATGAACTTAGCCTCCGTCCTGGCAACCTCCGGCGAGGGAACGGTGAAGCCGACCTCGTAGGCACCCGCACGGGAGGCCTCACGCTGAAGGATGTTGTAGCCGTTCCACTCGGGGGCCTGGAAGTTGGACTTGTGCTTCTCGACAAAGCTGCCAACGGTCTCAATGATGGACTTGGCGTCAGCGTGCTCAACAGCACCACTGCCGACAATGATCATGGGCTTCTTGGCCTGAGCCAGCTTCTGACCGAAATCACCAGACAGAGCCGACTTCAAATCGGAGGCCGTCTCACCAAGCTTCTCATACTCGAAGGTGCTCTCGAAGTCCTCGCCGACGAGACCAATCTCAAGGTCAGAGCGGAGCCAGTGCTTCCTGATACGAGCGTTCAAAACAGCGGCCTCGTGCCGGGGGTTAGTGCCAATGAGAAGAATGTAATCGGCCTCCTCCACGCCATAGATCTTAGAGTTGAAGCTGTAGTTCGAGCGGACATCAACACCGTGAGCAGCGGGCTCGCTGCCGTTCTTGGTGTCAAGAGCAAGGTTTTCCGAACCAAGCCTATTGGCCAGATCCTTCATTGCCACCATAGTCTCCGTCTCAGCCAGCGCACCAGCCACAGCCTTGAATTCGTTGCCCTTTGGCGCAACCTTCTGGAATGCCTCGCCAATCTCCACAAGAGCCTGCTCCCAAGTAGCCGGCTGGAACTGGTCGTCGCGGCGGATAAGCGGGATGGTCAACCTCTGGGTGCTGAGCGCGTCGCAGGCAAACCGGGACTTGTCGTTGATCCACTCCTCATTCACATCATCGTTGAGCCTCGGGAGAATCCTTAGAACCTGCAGTCCTCTGGAGTCGACGCGAATGTTGGAGCCAATACCATCAAGAACATCAATGGATTCAGCGTGGTACAGCTCCCACGGACGGGCCTTGAAAGCGTATGGCTTGGAGGTCAGGGCACCAACGGGGCAGAGGTCGATGACGTTTCCAGACATTTCTGAGTCGAGGGCGGTCTCGATGTAAGTGCCAATTTGCAGGTCGTTACCACGGCCAGTAGAACCAAATTCGGGGGCGCCGGCGACGTCGTTGGCGAAACGGACACACCTGGTGCAGTGGATACACCTGTTCATCGAAGTCTGTACCGTGTCAGTGATTTTGCAGGAATATCCTCTCATCGCCACGCGCATACCTTGATCAATGGGCCAATGTTCTTGTCCTCCACCGCACGCTTGCCACCAAGCTCATGGAAGCGGCCTCTGTCGGCACCGTATCTCATCGACTGGTCCTGAAGGTCGCACTCGCCACCCTGGTCGCAGATGGGGCAGTCGAGGGGGTGGTTTGCGAGCAGGAACTCCATAACGCCCTCGCGGGCCTTGTGCACGAGAGGGGAGTCGGTCTTGACATTCATGCCAGGTTGGACGGGCCAGGCACACGAGGCGACGGGCTTGGGGGCGCGCTCAACTTCGACGAGGCACATACGGCAGTTTCCGGCGATCATGAGCTTCTCGTGGTAGCAGTAGCGGGGGACGGTCGAGCCGGCCTTTTCGCAAGCCTGGATGAGCGAGGAGCCGGCTGTGGGTGCAGTCGTCAGCATCACGGCCCGCGGGGCAATGGCGCGGCAGCGGAGGGCTCACCTTCTACGGCCACCTTCTTGCCATCTGGAAAGTCAATCAGCGCGGTTCACGAAGCTGGGCGGGCGGGCGTGGGACGCACCGATAGTGAGCTCGACGTCAGCGGGCCGCTGGGAGGTGGCGGCAAAGGTACGGCGGGCATTGGCGGCCGCCAGCCGCTGGGGCAGCCTGACCGACCGGAGGAGCTGTTGCCGCAGCATGGCGTGGAGTGGAGAGGGGATGGGTCGGGCTGGGTTTGGATGGGCGGTGGTGTTGGAGGCGTGGTTCACGCTGGAGGCACTCGGCACCGCATTGACGTCTTTTGCGGTTTAGCGCCAATTCTGACCTACCCGCATCGCGCCGCCTCTGATTGGAAGTCCGGGCGTCGCTTACAAAAACCCTTTCGCCCAGCGCCTGCGCTCTGTCTTCTTTTCTCCTCAACTCATTTTGAGGACAACTCTTATTGTGGGAGCTTCTGGACATCCGCTCCGACCAGAATTTCCTCTGCTATTTGTCCGAGACCACGACTCGCAGGGCTCCGTAGCTGGAGCAGGCCAGGGCTCTGCCCTATGACGTCCTGTTCCTTACCAACGGCGCTACATCTCAACCTCTTCTCTCAGCTCTTCAAGCTCTTCTTCCACCTGTCCAGCCGACTGCTGCATCCGGGACTCTATCTCGCTGTGTCAGCTCGCAACGTTGCGGCGAACGTCTCATGTCTGACGTCCAAGCCGTGGAATGGTGTTGCACGCCTTCTCGGTCCGTAGCCAGAATGCCAGCTTGCACAATCGATATGCTTCTCCACATCAATGACACTATCTATCAACCAACGTTGCTGCTTGTGTTGCTAAAAATGAATGCATTCTATGAACACGCGAGTAGGGTAATTTAGGATGAGACATACACCGCCTCTGCCTCCGCCTCCGCCTCCGCCTACACTTCTGTGCATCCTGCACGGAGAGACAACCCTGAGCACCTTTCTATTTTCGCTAGCCAATCCAAATCAACACAACGCTCACCTTGACCCAATGAGCGGCCATGTTATATGTCATCCTCATCCTCGTTTGCCTCGGCCTTCTTTCCTTGGCTGTCAAGCTTGTCCATCCCGATGCTTTCGGTCGTGTTGGCACGGCTTGCCATGCCCATGGCCTGGCGACCCGTTTCATTGGTCTCAAGGAACTCGCGCAAACGCTCCTTGGTCATCTCAATCGCTTGCTGCGAGGCGGCGTTGCTCATCCGCATCATCGGGCCCCACAAGTTGAGCGTGTATGTCACGTAGGCGGCGACACCCAGGAGAATCATGAAGATGAAGTAGAGAGGGTTGCGGAGGACTAGAGCCAGGTCAGCGGGTATAATGGGAGCACGTTATGAGTATATAACTTACCAGCCCAGATCTCGTTCCATCCCAGTGCAAGCAAAAGTCCGTAGAAATACAAAGGCACTTGTGTGATGCCACCAATGGCGCCGCGTTTGGCCTCCACATAGACGCCATCAGCTGTCTTCTTGAAGCGGACGCTGAGATCTGCTTGCTTAGCATCACTCAGTACAGTCATTTCTTCTTCAAGGCTCTTCCCTTCCTCCTCGTCTACACCGCCAATGGGTGTCAAGTCCTCCTCATCGGCTGGCGTGACAGTGGCCGGGGCAGCACCGATCCATGCATCCAAAGGCGGCGGTGCGGATGTCGCTGTCAGACGGAAGCGACTGAGGAGGGGAATGAGAGTGAGGGTGGATTCGCGGGCGCGTGTGTAGATGCCCTCAATGTCGTCAGTGGGACGCCAAATGCGAGGAACGCCAGTGTCGTCGTAGCGGAACTTGTCTTCGAAGTTCTCGCGGAGCTTAAGAAGTAGATTACCCTCCATCATCTCTTCATCAAGCTTCGCCCGCAGGCAGCCCCAGCTCTTCCGCCTCAAGCGCCACAAACCAACCTCAATCTCATCTGGCGATGCGTCAAAGCTGCCTGCGCGTTCCGTGAAACGCTTTTCGGCTTGGGAGACCGTCTCGGTGAAGACTACCCATATCTTGTCCCACAGCTCCTTCTCAGTTGTTGTGGTATGCTTCTCTCCTTCTGCCGGAGCACCAGAACCTCCGCGGCCCGAACCCAGCCTGTTGAACTCCAAACCAACAGACTCATTCAGACGAGAGCGCACCCATCGCTCGATGCGAGTAGCCAGCCTACGCATTTCTTCTTTGCGTAGACGTGACGACACGTCATCAAGGTCCTTTTTGTACAAATTGAACTCTTGATCATACTCGCTCCATGGTGCACCTTCCACCAAGACAGCTTTTGCGTGCTCCTCGAACGTCGATAGGGCCTTCTTCTTCTCCGAAGCCACGATTTCGGCAAAGTCATAATTGCTGCCTTTCTTCTGTCCCGATTTCACGGCTGCGCTGACGGCTTCGGAAAAGTCGTTGACGCCAGACTTGTGTGCCGCGGTCAACTGACCAGCAAACAACGCCTTTAGACGAGTATCAATTTTGCCAGACAATTCCTTCGATTTCCGTGCGTAGACGCCCTTGTGGTACCTCGAGGCTTTGGTTTCGAACTCCTTGAGAATAGCGGTGCGGGCAGCGTTCATAGCATCACCGAGGCCAGTAATGACAGAGGGTTTGCCGGAGCGAACGCCCTCGGCCTGCTTCTCCTCGAAGGGTGTGATCTTCTCGTCAAATGCAACGAGTACCTCTCGCGAGATCTCGTCACACCTGAATTGGGCTAGCAACTCCTGCTGAGTCGGCAAGTCCAGATCCTTGTTGTTGACAATCGATTCCCAAACACCATCTGCGTAGGTCGGGAGGCCATCCGCAGGGATGCGTCTGTGGTACTCCGGCAGGAAGACAGGCTGTTCCTCCTCATCTATCAAGCCCGCAGTCTTGGGATCCTTGTAACCCTCCCGGAAGCGCGTGCTAAGCTTCTCAACATCCTCGACGAATTTCTCCGGCTGCAGTATCTTGTGAGGAAGCGTGGCGAACGCGAAGTCGAAATAGTCTTCGATCCTCGAGTTCTCAAGGCCCTGCGGTTTCGACAGCGTCGACCAGATGCGTTGCATATCTTGCAAAAGAGTGTTTTTAAGGTTGGCGAGAGGGGTATTGCCGATGTGATCGCGAATAACGAAGAAAAGAAGGGAGCGCGTAGTGGTCCTGAGGATCTCATGTCAGCTATGCAAGTTGTACAAAGGATGAAAGTTGCCACGTACCTGCTGTCCTTGACAAAAAGTTGCAAATTGACTTCAAAAACGGTCTTCAGCAGACCCATATTGGCACCTTGGTACAAGCCAACCTGGTGCTCCCAGATGTTGACGATCAGCACCTCGCTCGTCGCCAGCGCAAACAGCGCGCTCTTCCGCTCAAAGTCCTGGTCTTCGCCTCTCTCACGGCCGTCGGTTCCCTCGACGTCCATGACTAGGATGTTGTCGGCCATGGATTTGGTGCCCTGGGACACGCGCTTGTTCTTGGACATCCAGATACCTTTCGTGGTCTGGCGGCGCTCGGTTTCGGACATGACGCCAAAGGACGTCTTGAACAGGTGGTTGAGCAGGGTGGATTTGCCGGTACTCTGAGAACCGAAGACGGAGATCAGATGGTAGTTGAAGCCGGCGGGGATGACTTTCTCGAGGGACAAGTAGTTTGTGAGATTCGAGCTGCGTGCTGGTCAGTACGGAGGTGGTTAGAGCAGCGAGGGCAGGTGTACTTGAACTCCTTGTTCTCGTCGATGACCTGGACGCCGAGTTCGTACTGCTCAGGCGTGGCCTTCTCGCCCACGGGGGCCAAGTGGCCGTTCATGACGACCGAAGGCATCGAATGTGAGCTGGTTATCGAGGGACGCGGAGCGGTGTTGTCGGAGCCATTGGGGACCTGCAGGGCCGGTGACGCCATTGCAGCGAGTGTTGCGGACCGCGGTTGAGTGTTTTGGTGAGCCTGTTCGCTCGCCTAGGAATGCGGCGCAGAAAGTTTTGGGAAGACGGCAGCACGGCGTTGGCGGAGGGATCACGCGCGGCTTGGACTTGCGACTGGGGTGAGTGGCTGGTGGCAGGTGCAAGAGAGGCATGATGGGGGGCCAAGCGAGCCGGAAACAGTCGACGTGGAGCCCGGGGTCCCCTGCCCCTCCGCCGGCTGGATCACCGCCCGTCGTTGCCCTGACGTGCAAGCACAAACCACGAGATCGCCCAGATGGCCGTTGCGCTCGACTCCCTTCGCGATACCGTGCGAGACATAGCGTCCCGAGCCTCTCTCGCTTGGCGTCAGTCCTCATTCCGTCCCTATCCCCTACAGACAAAGCCACCCCGGGCTGCACCTCAGCATAGCATGGGATTCAGTGAGTGGAAAGGCGCGGCGCACATGCACACACGGGCCATTCATGTGCGTTTTACCTATGACTTGTCACAAGCCCAGGACGTCGGGTCGGCGCCTGCCTCGGACTCAGTTCCGCCGCAGTCACGGGCGAACGTCATCGCCGCAGCGAGTGCCGGTCATCACAATCACGTTGGTCCCTGTCGGCGCCCTCTTTTGGATATGTTTGTGCCTAGAGAACGCAAAGAAACTATTGTTCGAGATGAAGATAAGAAGCAGAGTAAGCAAAAGAAGCAAGCACCCATCATCCACCCCCTCCCCTTCCGTCACATTACCGTGTCCATCCCTTGACACCTCCGAACCCGTACTTCTGTTGAAAAGGACTTTTTCTTGGAGAAGAATCCCAGGTGCCGCTGCAAGTAGAGAGAACCTTCCCAAAATGATGTTTCCAGAAGAAAACTGAAATTTTAGTGCTGCTATGCCAAAGGCGAACAAGCCAACCTTTGACCATGAAAGAAAGCTGCCCTTTGTTGCTTGCCGCATCCAACGAGCCTCGGAGCTTCGTGATGATCCGTAAGCTTGAAGATGGCACGATTGCAGTAGAAAACAAGAGCTGGTGAGAAAAAACAAATCCCGGAAGAGCAAAATGAAAGTTGCAGCTGTTGCTGCTGATATCATGCTGACTGTAGTTGATATGAACATCGGAAATGAGAGAAAGGGTACCTTGTCTGTTCCGGCTATGCGCGGCAGAAAGGCAAGTCGGACTGACTATACCAAGACGCATACGATCGGAACACAGTCGAGAAATTTCGGTAATGAAAATGCTCGACATGAGAGCCGCGAAAGGTGGCTGATACGTACATGTATCAATTTTCAGGCGTTAAGATCGTGACGAGGCTGTCTTCTTGATTTGGTCAGAGCGAAGACGATGCGAATCTAGCGGTAGCCACCATAGCCGCGACCATGGCTGTAGCTGCTGTTGCGGTTCAACTGCATGCCCGCAGGAGGGCCGGGGCGCGTCGCATAAGCCGGGTTGCTGCAGAGCATCGCCACGCGGGAACCGTACTTGGAGCCACGGAGCGAAACCATGTGCTTGCGGACGTGCGAAGCCACAATCTCGCGGTGCTGCGGGCTGGAGTTGCTCAAGATGTACTGGATAAGATAGTTGCCGAACTGGTCGCCGGCAATATCAACGAGTGGCATTCGAGGACGATTGGCGCTACCTTCGCAGACCCTTTCAAGATAACGGTCGAGAAACTCAGTGCCGCCAATCTTGAGGCATTTCTCGATGACTTTGGAGGCATACTGGTCCATGCTGTACTCCGTAGCGTAATGGAGAATGTGATCGATGGCACGAGTGCGATCCTGCGTAGCTCCGTGTTCGCAGATGTGCTGAATGCACCAGTTACCGAACTGGCCATGCGAGATGATGTCGATACTGGCAAGGACCTCTTCAATACAAGGACGCTTGTCCTCCTCAAGACAGTTCTCGAAGATGTTTTGGACGACAAGACTGCCAGTCTCTCCAAGAGCAACTTCATGCCACATGCCGCGGAGAGCCTCATTGACGTACTTCATAATCTGAGGAGGAGAATCGCTCCAACGGAGTTCGAAGAGCTTCTGCCAGACATGGCATGCATAGCGGTGAACAACAGTCTCTGGAATGCGGCGGAGTAATTCATGGACCATAATCGCCTTGTACTCTTCCGGAACAGCATCGAAGGCCTTCTGGATCACGTGGCAGCCAAATGCGTCCATACTGAGCTGTAGCGTATTACCGCGAATGGCTTGCGCAATTGCAATGACCTGCTCCTGGGTGCCGTGCTCAAAGCAACGCTGAACGAGAAAGTTTCCAAAGCGGTTGATCATCAGTGGGTAAGCCTGCGCGATGATGGACTCAACGATGGCGAACTTCTGCTCCGCAGTGCCGACTTTAAGCTTCTGCTGAAGGAATATCGAAGCCTGCTGGTCGTTATTATGAACAATCTTGTTGACAATGAGATCCCAGTTGCAGTTCATATTGCGGTCAAGAAGGCGACGGTAGTTGATCGGCTCGTTCGGGGAGATGTACGTGGAGCCCGACTGGTCACCAGGAGCCCCCCAGACAGGCTTGGCGTCGTTGACAACATTGAACTCAGCGGCAGTAGGGGACAGCCGGCTACCAATGGGGCCGGCCTGGTAGGCACCCGGACCCTGGTACATGCCGTTGCCCTGCATGTGCGGCGGGCTGAATCGAGGACCACCGATAGGGGAGTTGTACGCATAATTTCCATTCCAGCCATTGTTGCGTCCACCAAATGCAGAAGTCGGCCTGCTGGGAGGGTTCATGCGTGGCATTGAGTAGTGAGTTGCATCATCCATGAGCTGAGGAGTGCCGCGATAGCCGTTGTCCATAGGACCGGGCATGGCGTACTGCTGCGGCTGAATGGGTCCATAGGCGGGCTGATGGTTCACGGGGAACCCAACACCAGCGCCGAAAGCCTGGCGTCCACCGGTATTCCATGCGCTTGCACCGTAAGCAGAATTCTGGTCGAATGGCGCCGCCATCTGGTACGCAAGGTTAGACTTGAAGGCGTTGTTCCAGATGGCATGGTTAGTGGGACCGCGGCCACGGTTGAAGTTGCCAGTCGGGAACGTCTCGCTTGCTGGAGCCGGTGCCTCCTCGCTGGATGACCAAGTGTCCTGACGGGACAAAGCGGGCGCGATCTTGGTAGCAGAGTCGAAGGCGTAGGGGATCATCTTCTCAGGGCTGTGGCTGTGAGTTTCATATCCGGCATCCGACTGAGGCCCAAGAGCCTGGTTGACAGTGTGGTTGGCGATGCGAGTCTGAGAAAGTTCCGTATCCATGCGATTGAGCTCCTGCTTCGCAATGGCAAGCTCCTTCTGCATGCGAAAGAACGCAACAGGGTCGGGCTTGGGGAGATTGTCAACATAGCCTTCACCGGGCTCCGTCGCGGGGGTGTTGGACTTGTCGGGCGTAGCAGAGATCGAATTGCCACCGTTGGACGACGAATCGATCTGAAACGCAGTGAGCGGCGAATGGCCATAAGGGTGGCTATAGTCATGATCCAGGAAGATCTTGATCTCACAGCTACTAGCACTTACTGGGGCGGCGCCGACCATGAGAAGGTCTTGCGGAACGCCTCCGACAGGGGGCTCAGTAGCGATGACCAGGTTCTTCTGCCTGTCCAAGATGTTCTGCTGCTCGGACAGCTTGGCGAGCAGAGTGTTCATGGGGGATTCGCTGCCAGAATTGGACTCCGGAGACGACTCTGTCTTCAGCATCTGGGCCAAGTAGTCAGCGGCGATGTCGACGGCTTCAGAGCTATCGACATAGCTAACCTTGGAAGGCTTGCGGCTGGAGGCACGAGGAGCCTGGTTTCCTAGCTTTGAGGTAGTCAATGGAATCGGTGACTCAGTACGGGCGACGGTCTGGCTATTCCTCTTGGCACCCTGAGGTAGAGTTGGTATGAAGTCCACAGGTCGTCGAGAGCATGGAAGGTGTGCAAATCGGGAATGGTGGAGCGTAGCACTTACCACGCTGCCCGCAAAGGCGATGGGAGACGAATCAGGTCCGTTCTCGTCACTGCGCAGACCAAACGGCGAGGGCGAGGCCTTGCGCGGAAGAGGAGATCCGTTGCCAGTCATGTTTTCGACGTGGGTGAGGAGCAAGTGCAATTGGCTGGGTACAGCTAGCAGGAGCTCGGAGAGGATGGATGGTATAGTGTAAACCCAAACGTAATATGCGTGGCGTGAGAAGCGTCTCACGAGCGGGTTCTGGGCGGTCGGGTGTCAGTGACTTGGACCCAGATCGAAGCGTGCGTAGATCAGACAAGATGGGAGTGGTTACAGTGGAGTGAAGTGGATGATGAGCAGAAGAGGAAGAAGGCGAGAGGGTAAATGGCACCACCAGCGAGCACTAGCTCGCAGGCTCGGGCCGCTGGAGTCTGAAAGTAGCAGCGTCCATGGGTGACAGTTTGCTTACCAAGATCTTCGAGGCGCAGCGGCGGCAGGAAAGGACGCGAAGGTGCGGGGAGCAAACGCGGAGGAAGGTGACGATGCAGAACTTGCGCCGCAAAGCTGCCAAAAAGCTCGCGGCAGGTTGGCAGTAGGAGGGTTGGCGGAGTAAGCAACCAAGGCAGGAGGAAGGAGGAAGAAGAGAGGTGTTGCAGGAAGTCGCGTCGGCGGCAGAAGGGAAGCTGCTCTTATGGACCCTGGCAGGACCCTGAGCCTCAGCGCGCCTTCGCCTTCACGGGCGGGCGCGATTTTCACAGCCAGCTGCCGCACGTCACCTGCGCCGCCCATTAGCCCTAATGGCGTTCTTTCGACAGCTAAAGTGAGCCGCGCTCAAGCAAAGAAGGACGTGCTCGCGATGTTCCACTGCTCGTCGAAGAATCCCATGGCCACAGCATCCTCGGCGCCCTTCCAGCTGCTGCTTTTACCCAGCACCACGAAATCAGGCTGGCTGACGCCTGTCAGCGTCGGCACCAGCCGCGCCGCTATCGCCGCAGTTTGGGCCGTTCCTCCCCACACAACAAGCTCCAGGCTTTCGTGGCCTGTGGTTCCTGGTCGCAGGTAGATCGCCGCCACATCCTCTTCCTCGCCAAAGAGATACCCCTCACCCGATGGCGCCCGCACGAAGAGCGATCCCGAATCTGTAACCTGAATGGGAAAATCGCCGTCTTGGCTGGCTGGGAGCTCAGTGCCTACGGCAACTCTGATCAAGTTACCCGGACCCACTAGGCCACCGATGGAAGCGTCCGCTGAGAAGTACGTATACAGGTTCCGGGAAATCTGCAGCGCTAATTCTTCCGTTCCTAAACCATGGCCTACGATGCTGAACGTCCCATTCGAGCGCAGAATTGCATCGATCGCTCCGAGTTGCTTGCCCCGTCGGACATTCCGCATATCAACGTCGTTTTGCTGCACACGTCAGTTTTGCTTCGCCGTGTCACAACATTGAACTCACCTCCCATATGCCATTTGTCCATGTCAGTGTTGAAATACCGTTGACAGTAAATGTTGTGATGGCTGAAGCCATGTTCTGCTTGCGGACAATGACGGTCGCAGACTGGCACTCATGTGGGCTTACGCTAAAGCTGAGAATGTTCTTCGTCTGTATGCTGTAAATGCAAGTCTCCTCATCTCGAGGATCGATGGAGACCTCCATTCTACCATAGCGACCGGGTGTCTCGAGCTGTGTGACAGTAATTCCACCCTTGGAACCCATGTCACCTGGTGTACCAATGACGATCGTGAATTTTCTCAGTGTCCTGGTGACAGCCAGGCCATCAGGGATATGTGTGCGATAGAATTCGCGCAACGGTTCTGTAGTCATGATACCATCGAAAAAATGCTCAGATCCAGGTATCTCGTAGTAACCTGCATTGCCACCGCGTTGCGATAGTAAGAAACTCATGAGCCGAGAATGGAACGTTGGTACATTAGTATCGGCCCCGCCATGTGACTGCAGTATAGGGATTGATTCGCAGTTCTCGACTAGGAGCTCATGCCGATATGTGTTCAGCGCTGAGCGGAGCACCGACTGTCGGCCAGGATCAATCGTTGGCGACCAGAATTCGTACGGCACATAACGCTCGATAGAAAGATATCCAGATACCGGAACCGCTCCAATGATCTTATCCGGCCTATGAGTCATCGCATACCAGGTACCTTGGCCGCCGTTTGAATGTCCACTGACGAGCCAACGGTCTGTGTCAACGCTTATCCCGTTCCAGGCATTGTGTATGATCCATCCTGGTACAGCGGCAATAGCTGCCTCAACGTCCGGAAAGCCCCATGCATGCCAGTCGTCCGCGCTCCAGGGAGTCACTCCCGTCGGAAAGAGCACCCATGCACACAGGTCTGGGAGAGGATCGAAAGCGCGAGCCACGCCATCTACATCTGCCTCGAGCCCGGCTCCATGAAATCCAAGCAGAATGGGAGCGGATCTCTGTGTGCCGCAGGTGGCATTTTTGGCAGGCGGACGCAACATCGCGTACGAGACGATTCCACCAGGATGCCTGAAGGTAAACTTATGAGGTTCGAACATAGATTTCTTGACAACCGGTTGCACACCCAGAGCACTCAGGGTGGATTCGGTGCCATCATAGGTGTAAAGGACCTCCAATCGCAGCTCGGACATCTTCGGATCCTTTAGGGAAAGCGTGAACGAGATTGGCTTTGTTTGGCCAGACACAACTTCGAGATGAGAGAAGTTACCTGAAACCGTTTCCCAGTCGTTCTGTCGTTAACATTAGCAGTTTAACGGGGCATATCGGAAAAATTCGACGCATACACTGTTTTGGGGCTTAACACCTAGAATACGAATGGTGTTCAGCCCCGTGTTGCGCACAGCGACCGAGCCATACTCGCTAGAGAACGTTGCACCTATGACATCCGGTACCTTCATCCGCTCCTGTGTCACTTCCAACGGGCCTTGGCATATTCGGAGAGCGAGATCGGTCGTGATTTGGGGATCGCCTTCGGTTATGCCGCCAAAAGATCGGACATCTCGCCACATTCTTAGATCAAGCCGATGAGTCCCTGGACTCAAGTGCAGCACGGGAGGCGCTTTTCGGTAAGAATAGAAGTCTCCTCCAAAGTAAAGCTTCCCGTCGACCCAGAATTCAAGGATCCAATCGGTATAGAGCACCACGGTCTGGGTCGCATCGCCATTTACGACAATCTCTCCACGGGCCCACGATTGGTATTGCAAAGCAGACCAGCCATAGACAGCCTGCAGAAATTGCCAGTCTACGTTGGAGAAAGCCAATGCCAAAGATGCGTTCGCTCCAGCCTCGTTACTTTCCACATCGGTGGCGTTGACGATGGACCATCGGGCGGATGCATCTGTAGGTAGGGAACTCTTGAAAGTGGCAGATTCGTTGAATTCTAAAGCGCGAAAGCCGCCGAAGTACTCGAGCGGGTCGGCGCCCCACGGGCCCTCTGCAGAATATCAACATTCGAACGATTACAGGATCATGAGCGGTTGACAGCTAACCCCGTGTGCCAATCTGAAATGGGCCGAGCGCCTGCCACAGTGCGGAAAACTCGACAGCAGGAGCGTCCAAGGAGATGGATTTAGCAAAGACGTTCTGCATTGGTACCATGAAAGAGTCCATTAGACGCGTGGCACGGACGGCGCACGTGACAGAGAAAGCGACATGTGACACTGCGAGCAGGAAACGTGCCATTCTGATGAAGCAGCGAAGGGCGCACGCACAGGTAATTGTTGAGAGAAGCGGTGATGGTTGCGGCTGGTGTTGAAGTGAGGTGGAGTTGCAGGGAGTTGCCTGTCTGGGACTAGCGCGGGTGTGATGACACTAGCTTGCATAAAGATCCTTGGTTGAAGCCGCGCGTTGCATAACTGCTGTCGGTCCATTCATCCAACTTCCAGACAGCGCGCAACACCGCCCGGACTTCGCCAGCTGCAGAGCCTCACGCCCCGTCCCGAAGCCAACAGCGCGCCCGCCCCGCTCCCTGCCCGCACCTAGACCCTCGTGTCTATTCTAAGTGCGTCACCCTCGCTGTCACCCGCCGAACACGAGACTCCCGAACGAGATACGTTGCCATCGCCTCTCCCGCCCGAAGCCTTATTGCGCCATTGTCCGCTCGCTCGCCCGCCCACATCACCGCCCCGCCCGCTCCCTGACCACTCCCATGGCTTGAGCGACACCTGAGATACCGACATCCATCCGGCCTTATGGCAAACGACTCCCACACCCACAGCGAGGGACATTCCTCAGCTTCTGCGTCCCCGAGCACCTTCAAGTTCCCTGCTTTTCAGCCCGACGTGCTGCCCCCACACCAGGAGGAGACCGCTCTCGATATTGGCATCCCTGTGCGCTCGCCGAGCCCACTGAAGAATGGCGAGAACGGCTTCCCGCCGGGCGACCGCTGGTATCCGCGAAAGGACAAGGGCTCTCGCTGGGTCAACGGAAATGCTGGCGCAGGCACAGGCACAAGACACGGGCGCCAGAAGAGTCTGAGCGAGGCTATCAGGACCATCAAAGGTCGTCGAGGAAGTGTCAGCGCCAATGCGCATGAGATTGCCGAGGCGCTGAGGGCTCCTGTGTCAGCCAAGCTCATAGTACGTTCCTCACGGATACCGCATTTCACTTGCAGTTGTGCTAACCGCCCTAGGTTCTCTGCGGTATATGGTACTCAACCTCCATCATGTCAAACACGTCCTCGAAAGCTATCCTTACTGCCTTTCCCAAGCCTGTCACCCTGACGCTCATACAATTCGGCTTCGTTTCCTCGTGGTGTCTTATTTTGGCTTGGTTAGCCACGGTATTCCCACGTTTGAAGGTCATAATCCCAGCTCTGAAATATGGCATTCGTCCCCCAAGTAGGGATCTTATTATGACAACCCTGCCTTTGACCTTGTTCCAGATCGGCGGTCATATTTTAAGCTCCGACGCGATGTCTCGAATCCCGGTCTCGCTGGTCCACACCATCAAGGGTCTTTCGCCTCTATTCACCGTCTTGGCCTACCGCTTCTACTTCAACATCCGCTATGCACCTACCACCTACTTGTCATTGATACCATTGACCTTTGGCGTCATCATGGCCTGCTCCGCGAACTTTTCCGGCAAGGGCAATTTTATCGGTTTGATCAGCGCATTCGGGAGCGCGCTGCTCTTTGTTACACAAAACATCGTGTCGAAGAAGCTCTTCAACGAAGCTGAGCAAGCTGAACAAGACAACCAGCCAATGAAACGTAGGAAGCCTGATAAGCTGAATTTGCTTTGTTACTCGGCTGGCTTGGCTTTCATTTTCACAGCGCCGATTTGGTTTTTCTCGGAAGGCATTGGTATCTTGGGAGATTTCTTATACGATGCGTCAATCGACCTCAACGTCAAGCCAGGTTCTCTGGACCACGGCCCTCTGGTCCTGGAGTACATTTTCAACGGAACTTTCCACTTCGGCCAAAACCTGGTCGCATTCGTCCTCCTTTCCATGGTGTCGCCCGTTACATATTCGGTCGCTAGCTTGATCAAGCGCGTTTTTGTCATTGTCTTCGCCATCATCTGGTTCGGCAAGCCCGTCTCACACGTGCAGGCGGTTGGTTTTGCCTTGACTTTCCTAGGCTTGTATCTCTACGACCGCACACGCGACAACAAGGCCGACCACAAGGCCAAGATGCTGCACGCCAAGCAAGAGTCGCTGCTTCCGGTTTCTCTCGAAAAGATGAATGATAAGAGCTCCAGCGGCTCCCCCATGGCCCAGAACTCCTACGCCAATGGTTTTGCGAATGGATTCAGCAAGGATGATAAGAAGAATGATGACGTAGGACCGGGTAGACCTAGAAGGGAGAGTGGGGTGGGGTGGCTGCCGCCAGGCACCAGGCAGGAGGAGACTTGGCGGCCTGGAGATGCTTCGCATGTGCATGGAGTGCGCGTTTCCTAGACCATCTAGATGTGTCCACGAATGTGAGGGCGTTGGGGCGGGAATTATTGTAAAGTCTTGTATGTTCGCTTACAACAAAGCGGTATGAATTCTATGTTAGACAGCATGGGGCATGTGAGAAGTACATACTGCATGTCCACCAGTAATATTACCTACCTTTTTTCTCGATCATGCCCGTTGACACGTCAGTTGCGTTTTGCCATCTCTCGGTAGTGCATAATCCAACCAGCCGGACAAGTAGGTCTAGCAAAGCATCTCGGTTCCCCATGAAGGCTGCTTCAATGATTCTTTATGCAAAATAACATCTCAGTCACTCGCCGCACAAATAGAGAGAGAGAGAGAGAGAGAGAGAGAGAGAGAGAGAGAGAGAGAAGGCAATCACAAGTGAGACTAATGATAGAAGATGAGCTACATGTTTCACGCAGTGCTAACGTTACAAGCCACTTCAATCAGACAGCATTCTCCACGTCTCTCTTGGAATACACAGCCCCTTCCGCACCCGAAGCATCCTCTTTGTTCCTCGTACCGCCTCCCACTTCAGCCTTCCTCGCTCGCTTCGCAACAGCGCCATTCCTTCTGTTAATGTTGAACGGATCGAGCGCGACCTCCCACCCGCTTCGCTTGTTCCTCTCCCGTTCCGCCTCAAGTGTCGCGATCTCCTCAGGAGTCATCTCCCAGAACCTGGTGTGCTTGTCGTTGCCTCGGCACAGCCCTACCAGATCGAAGGGGTCGAAGACGGTGAGCACCCAGTTGCGGTTGTCGCCCCAGCCCAGGCCCCGCAGCTCCGTCACGCCGTCCCGGCTGAGGTAGAGTTTGTTGGAGCGCGGCAAGCGAGCGCCCGGATGCCAGATGTTGAGGATGAGGGTGGTGAGGAACATGAGGGAGGCTTCGAAGATGTAGAAGAAGTACTCGTGCGTGAAGAGCATGCCGTTGTAGCCCCCGAAGTACTCGACTATGCGGTAGATGCAGCGGATGGAGACGGTCGCGGAGGTGGTGTAGAGGACGATGAGAACGGTGCGCAGGTTGGGCGTCAGGACGCCGGCGCGGTGGGCGCGGACGTGGAATTGGACTGCGAGGCCCACGAGGGCGAAGAAGATGAGGGCTTGGGTAATGAGTGAGACTTTGACCATGATGTCGCCGACATCACGCTCTGAATCGGTGAGGGAGGTGTTGGAGACGCGAACTGCGCCGTTGCTGACAAGGATTTCGATGAGGACGTCGAGACCGAGAAAGGTAGTCAGGACGCGGCCGGGGTGCATTGGGGACAGGTATGGAACATAGAAAAGGAGACGCGAGAAGACAAGATAGTTGCTCGCAGCATATACGGGCGGGCCGGTCATCACCAGCACGGTTGAAGCGATGACGAAGTCCAGGCTGTCGATGTGGTAGGCACCGGCCAGACGTGTTGCGAAGCCGGCGCTCATAATAATGGCAGCCCAGGGGAGGAAGAGCGTGACGCGCCACGACTTGTATCGGAAGCATTGGTAGAGGTGTACGAGGCCGGAGAGGAGAAACAGGATTATGAAGGCGATGGGTGCCGCCTTGTTAGGGGCGTAATACCACATGCTCCCTTCAGCATATTCGCTCATGATGGAGAAGATTTGTGCAGTAAGTGATGAAAATGACTAGATTGAAATTCTGGAGACGACTTCGAAGGGCACAAGGCGAGTCTAAATAGACATGGATCTGCAAAGAGCGGAACGGCAAGGCAGATTTCCTTGTCCCATTCGTAGCTATACATGGAATGGACTGAGTGGAGACGCCGGCAAACTGGAAGCAAGCTGGTGCGGTGAGCAGAGACGTGCGCATGGCAGCGCTGCGACATGGCGGGAAGCTGAAAGCGGAAAGGGTATACGGAAGCGATGGCGGTGGTTCAGGATTGGAGCGGCCAAGCAACGGCGCGAGGCGGAGCAGCAGCAGGATCCGCGTACGGCAGCGCGGGCGTGAAGCGTGAAGGCTGAGCCAGAGGCGGGCGGCAGCAAGGCTTTGCGCGGAAGGAGGGCGAGCGGGACGTCGTTGCGCGTGGGGGAGTCGTGGTTGCGGCAGTTGCGCGGGCGGGTTGCGGGTTCCCTTCTTGTGGGGCAGCGACGAAGGCACAAGGGTCCGATGATCCACATCTTCCCTTCGCGGCCTGGCCCAGTCTGCCCCGGGCGCACCCCTTCACCGGCTGCCGCAGTCACAACTCCAACCCCAGCTGCCTCCATTAAATTGCGCCGCTCCACCAGACTGCAGCCGCCAAGGGCCGTTTGATGCGCCAGGGCATGCCGACCAACGCCGCGCATCCCGTCACGCCCTGGACATCATGGCTTCCTCCTCCAGCTCCAAAGTCACGGGTATGTCGCCAGCTTGCAGCCATGCCCAACCCAACCTAACCCCTCCGTGTAGTCGAGTACCACGACCCAAGCGGCCTGTTCAACATCTTGGAGCCGCATCTGAGGGCTCGTCTGCCCTTGCGCAACCTGCACTGGAAATCCCCCGCCCGCCCGCTGCGCTCCATTGACTCGCTGCACGTGGACTTTGTGCCGGGCCGTGATCCCACCGATGACTTTCTGAAGTCGCTGCCGCCACCTTCGAGCGATGGTCGCAGAAGCCGTGCTGCCTCTGCCTCGTCCCTGCGCCCGGGCTCCTCTGACGGCCGTCCGGGGCGTCGTCGCCACCAGATCCCCGGCCTGAGCCAGACGCCCTATCTCAAACTCTTCATTCTGCGTTGCGATGACAACGACGCCTACAAAGTGTCGTCCCGCAAACAGCTGCGCGAATGGATCAAAGAGAACACCCCGGCCTCAGAAAGCGGCACCAAGAGCACCCAAGAAAACCATGACGCCTTCGAATGGCTGGTTCTGCACGTGGTGCTGCCCGATACGCCTGCTGCTGCGCAGCCTCGCCTTAGCGGTTCCGCCAGTGCCTCCACTGGTGCCATCGAGAAGTCCACCAGCGCTTCGCGATGGCCGGGGCGTGGATCCACCACCATCTTCGAGAAGATCCGTTCCGACTTCAACGGGACCAGCAAGTCCGCCCCAGATAGAATTTCCCAGATCCGCCTCGAGATGAAGGACATCCCACCGCACCTAATCCCTCCTGGGATTGGCCAAACTTCCAACCCCTATAACGATAGCCCTCAGGAGATCCTCAATTCTTGGAGCGATACCATTATCAAGTTCAAGACGCTAATCCTGTCGTCCTTTGATCTTCGGGTCAGCCAATACGAGGAAGATATCAAGGAAAAGGACGCGCAAAGGCATCTTCCTGGCTGGAATTTCAATACCTTTTTCGTCTTGAAAGAAGGTCTTGCAAGGGGCTTCGAAAGCGTGGGTCTCGTGGAAGATGCGCTCGTGGGCTACGACGAGCTCTCCGTCGGCCTTGACACCATCGTCCGTGAGCACGCAGCTGACGGCTATGGCGGCTCCTTTCTTGAATACACTGAAGATATCAAGAAGCAGTTCCTTGTTTGTAAAAAGTCACCGGGAGCCAACCATTTTGGCGAGAAGCCCATCAGCTCCTCGCGGAAGGACTACCGAGGCATGATCCTCTCTAATAACATTTCAATCTTCGATTTCAGGTGTTACATATTCTCGCGTCAGATGGCGCTCCTCCTACGACTTGGGAACGCTTCCATTTCGAGGTCAGAGTTCCTCTCCAGCTCAAGGCCTAGTTCCAGACCCAATTCTCGGCCGTCGACCGCTCAGCAAGCCAAGGCATCGACGGATGACTTTTTCTTGGGGACACGTATGGGGCAGGAAGAGCATGAAACCGAAGATCTCACCTCACTCGGGGAGCTTTGTCGTCGGGCAATGAGCTTTCTAAATATTGCAGCACACATACTACGAGATGATCTTACCCATGCGTAAGTGAAACCACACGCTGATGGTCACAGTTAGCTGACATTTGCCAGGGTGGGGAACGAAGTAGAGAAGATTTCCGTCGAGGTTATAGACAATTTCGTGTCTTCGTGGAGCTATGCCGTTGCACAGCAGATTCTGGATGATACCGCATCGTCCTATCTCCCAATCACAACTTTCGACAAAACCTCCAGTTCTATGCCAGGAAAGCAACTTGGGCCTAAACAGGACCTCAAGGTCTCTGTTCCTGAACAGAAGAGCCTAGCTCATCCGAAGAGGAGCAGTTCATTACTTGATCGTCGTGCATCTGTCCAAGACCTGTCCTCGTCCTCCAACCGTGGGGGACAAGCCGTATATGAACACAGCAGGTTCAATAGCACGGGCAATCAATTGGGAAAGAAAGATCAAGCATCCAGCATAGGCATGCAGGCAAAATCTGGCCAGCCTGAGCTCGCCGCACATCGTGCAGAATTGTACCTCGTGCAGAGAAGAATATTAGAGCGTCTTGGGAAGAAGCTGAACTGGCTCCTTGGTTGGGCCGCGGTAGCGGCGCAGCACGAAGAGAACAAGTTCAGCAATGTCTCTCTTGAAGATGAGAAGCCAGAGCCGGCGCCTGAAGGGGAGGAAAAGCAGAATGATGACAACACGGGCCCTAAAGATGGGAACATTGCGGGTATCTGCGAAAGCACGCTCCGAGGAGCACTGGAGTCCAACGATGATTTCAGGAACATCTATGAGGTACTGAAATTCACGGATGTTTGGAGGCAGTTGCTAACACACTCCTTAGCAACTGAGCGACCTAGCTGTGAAGCATTATCTCGCAGCAAGTAGGTCTAAATCCGCCGAGAGCATAATGGGAGATCTCGCTGCACTAAAATTGTAAGTCTATCTCCGTCGCTTTCAGTTGATGTCACTAATCAATATACAGTGAGTCGGGAGACTTCTCCGCAGCGGCCACATACTTTAGCCGAATGGCGCCGTTGTATGCGCAGAATAGGTGGAACCTCGTGGAAGTCACTATGCTCAAGATGTACGCTCAGTGTCTCAAGAAGCTTAACCGGAAGGATGAGTATATCAGGGTACTTCTTGATCTTTTGGCAAAATCAGCAGCCAACAGAAAACCTTCTGTCTCTCTCAAGATGCGCCGCGGATCGGTTCATACCCCATGGCTCGACGATGATCGATTAGACACGACAGGCATCCTTGATGAACTGGTAACCTTTTCGGGCGAGTTGCCGTACGATGTCACTGCACCCATGAACCGCTACTTCTCCGATGTCGTCGTAAACCCCTACATCCAACATTATCCGGACCATGATGGCTTTCAAATGATGCTTACTTTCCGTCATCTTCTCGAAGACGACATGGAGCTTGACAAGGCAAAGATCCGCCTTGTTAGCATGGATCCTGGCGATAATCGAGACATCTGGTTAGAGACGCAGGAAAAGCTTGGCGTAAAGCACGGGCAAATCATTGCCTGGGTTCACACAAACGTAAGTCCTGGGATGGGAGCTTTTTCGCGGGCGGCTTCTGACAAGATCAGGTGGTCACTCTCGGCTACTACGCAGTTGACAGAATCGTTCTGGAAGCGAAGAAGATTCACTTCACGCACGAGACGACCAAAAAAGAAGAAACCTTACAGTCACTGGGTATCTCTATTCCAGGTGCATCCTTGTCGAGCTCGCGGGTGCCAAAGAAATACCGCGTTCTCACCTATCCCCGCGCTGAAGCATTTGATGCCAAGTTAACAGTGGCACGTTCAGTCCACATCGACAAAATCAAGTCATTAGAACTGGACTGCCGCACGTTTGGAAGCAACATCACCAAAGCCGAGGTACATTTGAGAGCCGCATCAGCTGGGCTGAGGCTACGCACTGCCAATGCGAAGGTGTTTGATGGAGACGGCAAAATCACAGACCGACCAGGCCCAGGCGTCTTTGGGCTTTCAGAGATGGCGCCACAGACTGCCACAAGGATCAGCATCCCGTACGAGCTGGAGGTAAATCTATCCGAACTCCACATCAAGCTTGAAGTTATCTACCACACGGAGCAAGGGGAGCACGAATTCCGCGCAAACTGCACTATAAATATCGAGTTGCCGCTCGATGTCAATGTGCACGACCAATTCATGGAGCGCATGCTCCTTTCCACATTTAAAGTCACCACGTCCAACCACGTACCCTTGGACGTGTTGAACATTCAACTTAAGGGCACGCCTGCGTTCGATGTCGATCCGGCCAAGCTCTACGGATCTCGGAATCCGGTACGGCCGGGTAATCCACCTGCCTTTGTATATCGCATTTTCAGGAAAGAAGGCACCAGCTTGGCAAATACCGCGGATTCCAATCTTTCCCTTAGCATCAACTACCGCTGTCTTGATGACCATGTCTACGAGAAGCTGGAAGAAGAATTTTCCAAGTCGCTTCGGGAAAGCAAGTTTGCCTACCTGAGCAGGCTACTATTTCCCCGCTTGTGGGAGAACCTGAAGGTAAGTCTCACAGCCGAGGATTGGCACCGGGCCTCGTTCGATGACGAGCTCCGTTGCGGTTCGTTCGAAGACGCCGGCTGGCCGGCCACGATCGGTAGCCTCCCGACCAGCATACGCGAGGAACTGCAGGACTGGTTGGAGGATTGGCACAAGAGCAACCCAGCCATCGACGTCACGCCGCCGAAAGACCGCACCGAGGCCATCATCGCGCCCATCACGCGCCGCATCACCATCACCGTCGCCGTCCCGCGCGTGCAGATCCTCAACATCGCCCACCTCGACCTCACCACGCCCGTGCCGTCGCCGGCCTTCACCCCGCCCATCGCGCCGCTGGGCGTCCCGCTAACCGCGTCGCTCCGCATCAAACACACGCGCAAGTGGGACGAGTTGTCGTCGCTCGCCAAGGCGGCTAACCTCGCAGCACCCGACGACCCCGTCTGCTTCGTCTACGAGATCGACGCCGACCCGAACGTCTGGCTGCTAGGCGGCGCGCGCCGCGTGCAGTTTGAGGCCCGCGAGGGCGAGATCAAGAAGTTCCCGCTCACGCTCGTGCCGCTGCGTGAGGGCTACCCAAGGTGGCTGCCCAGCGTGACCGTCAGGGCCGTCCCGTGTGAAGACAAGACAGCCACGAGTGGTATCGTGTCGAGAGAGGCGAGCAGGGATAGAGCTGGAGGGGACCAGCAGTTGATCACCTGCGAGATGGATCTCATCAGCCAGCACGCGTGCGTGCAGGTTGTCCCGGATTGGAAGAGCGTGACTGTTGGTGTGGGCGTGTTCGGCGGCGAGAGCGGAGGGGAAAAGGCGGCTTCGGAGGCGGTGTTGTTGGAGGCCGGGGGCAGAGAGGATTACTATGGTACCGCGGACGAATTAGGCGAAGGTCGCGGTGTGACGGGTTCGATGGGGTTACCAGTGGAGTTTGCAGAGGAGGAGCAAGTGGGGGGTGGAGGCGGAAATGACGAAAACGAGGCTGAGGCGGAAGCGGAAGCGGAAGCGGAAGCTGAGGATGAGGATGAGGTGGTGGAGGGCCCGGAGTGATTTTGGGTGATGAACGATCATGAGACGATGTGGATGACGGGTTTGGATTACTTGTCTGTTGATGTTTGAGAGTGAATAAGTTCACGGAATGCAATTAGTGAGGTGGTGACATTAATCGATTGGTTATCAACGTTCAACCTTAATATTCATTGGCTTTTTGTTCTTATCTTGGTACGAATACATGGTCGAAATCTGATATAGATGCGAAGCCATACTAAAGTAAAGAATCAAGACAACGCACATGCAGTCGGTACGGGGCGCGCAGCGGACTACGGTTTGATAGATTTGTTTACTACTGCCGAACCCCTTCACCACCTGAAGACCCTGCGATCGCCTCTGCCCAAACCGACCAGCACCGTGCTTGAAAGCGGCTAGCATGGCAACCTCATCAACCGCTTCGCAATAGCTAACCCATCCAGTGGTCATGGTCATGGCGTGACGTGGACGGAGGCCGGATTGCAAAATGAAAAATATAGAAAATGGGAAATTTGAGCCCACCTATCTATTCTACCTCAATATTATACCCGACTTACGTGGGCAATCAAATCATATGTTTTGATGTATTTGTACAACTTTGAAATCCACATTTACCGTCCGTATGGTTGCTTCCACCGCTCACACAGGAAGAGTATAGCGTCCTTTGCGGGATATAGGAGCCGGAACCCACTGTGCTCCCACGCAGCTATTCTGCTCCTTAAGTGGACGAATAGCGCACCACGGAGTATTCGATGGTCTACAACCAGCCTTTTCAGGAAGTCCTAGATTATGATCATGCCCCCTCCCTCCCTCCCCATCGTGCACATTCACATCGCGTTCCAACACGTAAGACGGGTGGTATAATGACAGCGTTGGCGGTGGGAGGACCGGCCAAGTCGTTGATAGAAGCATAAATTGTCTTCAGACCTTCTGATAACAACCGTTCGCTGTTGTTTGGCGGTGTTGAAGGAAATATTTTGAAGGGTAAGGTATCTTGATAATTTGAAGGGACTACTGGCTGTCTTACGTAGCACGGTGATGCCCAACCGCTCAGGGGACCATGCGAACACACGAGCACGAGGAGTCCAATTGCCCTTGGTCTTTTGCTTGGCTTGGTGTGACAATTTGGCCATTTCGATCGACAGTAATATTACTATGGATGAAGGACGATTGGTGTAAATTTCATCTATCCCATCGGCGCCAAGTCCGTAGCAACTTCCCCAGCAAATGGACCACGTGGTTGCAGAAAGCAAACATCCGTTCACTCATCCGTCTCGGTCCCCTCATCATTGTCACCTCCTTGCTTTTTCCTTGAGCACCGGGTCCTGGGAAAAAGAAAACATAGACATGTCTGGAGACTAATGCACGACAGCGCTGACCGGCTGAACAATATTTGGGGGCGGCAGAAGCAGGGGGCCAAGTTTAGCGCGTGACGCTTCAAAGTAGTGCCGTCCTTCCTTCACGACTATCGTACGGAATGCAGCAAGAATGCCGAAACTACTAATCGCTGTCTTACCGTGTTGCACCCGCGCTCCGTCCTGCTTCGCAACCACCACATCCCTCCTTCCTCGGCCCCTTTTCCATCGGCCGTAGTGCGAAGAGTTGCCGCTTCGATTCGAAATTGGATAGACGCGAGACATGGGGGTTTTCAGCTGGAGTCTTTTTTAGTACAGCATCGCCGGGGCCGAGGTTTAGACTAGTGTGTGCGGCGTTGGCAGGGAGAATAATGGAATTGGAGGCGGTCGTGCTATTAGGAGAAGCCTTGTAGCTGCGGCTGTGCGCAGGCGCTTGTTAGAGCTAGACCAAGCTGGCGCGGTTAAGTGTCCGTCCGGGCATACGAGAATGGGTACGAGTTGCGTAGGTCTGCAAGCTTGAAACGAAAGGCTGCGCAAGTACATCCACGGATGTGGGTGTGCTAACGCTACATGGGCACGCCAAAGCGCATTGGAACCTTAAACGTAAGCTTCGGCACTGATTGCGCGTAAGTGCTGGATGCCGAGGAAGAGTATGATTCCACTGAGCATCTAGAAGCGCGCAGCGTTCTTACCTTGGCGCCGGAACATGTGCGAAGGAGCGTCCAGCATTTAGGCTACGAGGCAACACGCGGTCGGATCTGGGATTGGTACTTGGGGCAACGCAGGGCCAATGGAATGCTCGGCGGCACGCTGGATCTACAAGGACGGGCGGACAAGTCCTGGGACTCCAACACTTGCCGTCTCATGATTCCCAACGCCGCAAAGGAGCGTGTTCGTTGAACGAATGATTCGAGACATTCCATATACCAGGCGCCGGGTGCCGGATGAGCAAGAAGGCCGGCAGCTACAACCCATCAAAGCAAGCGTTTATGCTTGCTTTGGCGCATGCCAAACGCCTAAAAGTGCGTCTAAGGATCCAGCGCAAGTGTCAGGTAACGGCTGTAGCAGGTTAATCAACTCGATGCTTTGCGGCGCACTTGCATGTAACCCGAGTCGTCAGGTGGTATTTTGGCGTGTTCGAGAATGCACAGCGGCGCTGGCGTCGCTCGAGGATGCTCCCGTATGACGTCCAAGCGCGGTGACGTGGGGTTTCGGTGGCTTGCAAGCGAGAGGTTCCAGGATAATAAGCCTTACAGTGACTGGACGGAGTCGATAGCGTCTGCCACTTGACGGACGCTAGCATGTAATAGGCTGGAGAGATGTGTCCTATGAACGCCCATGAAGTCGTACTCGTAGCTACATCGTGGGGCTAGAGAATGTTTGGCGTGAATTGGCAGAGCGTCGGTCAGCGAGGCTCGCACGTGTTGAGCGACGAGGGGGAAGCCTGTTGGGCTGGAGGACGGCGGCACTTTTATTTAACGTGGCCCGACAAGGAAGGTGGCGACGGCTCGCTCAGGGCTCAGGGATGCATGCGTGCTCGAGCTCGCGCATGGACGATGGGGGAGCATGTTGGAGCGAAAAAGGTCCGATGAGCAGTCGCCAGCTCCCAGGGTGCGGGGAGTTGCAAGCCAGGGCGCTGGTTCGGCGCAGGCACAGCGCGGCGCAGAGGGCCATGCTTTGCATGTGTCAAGAGTGGTTCGCATGCGGGTGGTTGTGGGCGGCTGAGGCTCGCGGTGGGCAACGTGGGCGCCACTCGCCATGGCTCATCAATCAGGCGGCCGTGGTGTCGAGCAGTACTATTGTAAGTGTCTCTTCACCCAGCACCAGCTGTGCAACGGCACCGCACCGCTGCAAAGGGTGATCTGATCGCCGCGGGCCACAAAGCCACCTGCCTGCTGCGCCAGGGCGCACCAAATCAGAGACGTGCAGCGCTGGCGAGGGTGTGCGGGCTCGCCGGCCGATTGGCTGCTGGTATGCGCGGGCCCCCAATCACTGGGCTGGGACGGCGCAGCCATGGCGCAGAATATGGCCTGATTGCTGCCAACCACGCCCCTGCCATTCCATTTGCGGCGCCTGCATCACACAAAGCCCTTCAGGGACCGCCCAAGCACCGTTGAGTGCCGGCGGGCGAGAGGACCCCGGCCGCACAGTGTGGCAGCCCAGTCTTCAGCGCGCCCGCACAGCCTGCACAGCCGGGGCAGGTGCGCAGGCGCCATGGTGTGACTGATCGGGCGCATCGGCGATGTGCAAGGCGGACACGCCCAGATTTGGGCGTGCAGAGTCGGTATTATGCTGCGCCGGCACCAGGAGGCGCGCCCACATTCCTCGTCCTTGGGTCCCAGCCCGCAGGCGCCGGCTGTTGTCGACAATTAACGTGCGCGCCGCAGGAAGCGAGAGTGCGAGGGGATCCCTCGCAAGGACGGGCGGGGCGTGCGCCATGGACAGCGCAGACTCAATCTCGCCAGCCAAAACGCACCCGCGTCCCGCTGTGCCATCTCCGCACCGTCCCGTCTGCGCTGGGCGGGATTCCGGGCCCGAGCGCACAGGCCGGAAGGCGGCTGATGGGCTCAGCTCAAAGCAGGGATGTCGAGACGCGGCGCTGTCTGGTGTCTCTCCTCTCGGCTCGAGACACCTGAGCGATAGGCTCGCTCCAGCGCCGACAAACGCACAGCAGGCGCAGAGCGGGCGCATAGCGGGCGCAGCGCAAGAGGGTACCGCCAGATTCAGACGCCGGGCCGGAGAGGGCGCACCTGTGTCGCTGTGGCGAAGCGGCCGGCCCCGGGCCACAGGCCCAGCAGCATGGGATGAGAGGAACTGGCGAGTCAAGCGGCGGGAGCGACGGGGAGAGCGGCTCCCAAAGCGAGCGCTCCAAAGAAAAAGTCCGAGCGCCAGTCCCCAGCCAGCCGGTTCCTCCATCCCCCGACTCGCTCCCGCCCGTCTTCTCACCCATCACTACATCCTCCCCTCTCTGGCCTTCAGAGAGCGACGCACCCGCGACTCTTCCGTCGACACCACTGCCACGACGTCGACGCCCGTGGGCCTGCCGAACCGCTCTGCCACCTCGTACGTTGCACTCCCCTGTGCCAGCGACGCCTCGACACCGTGCGACCGGGAGCTCGCCTGCCTGCTGCTGCTCGTCTGACAACCACGTCCAGGAGCTCTCGCCCGCGCCATTGTGCTGCTTGATCCGCCGGACGTCGCTCGCTGCCCCTTCTCCCCATAACTCTGCAATTGTGAGTGCCGCCGCCGACGCCTTTCCTTGGGCACTCACGCGTTGACGCCGCACCCTGCGTTCGCTCGTTCGCTCGGGGCCCGTCCTCTCGGCTCCTCACACGCAACGCCAATCCGCGTTCGCCAGTCACCCAAGCTCCCCCCGCTGACAGGTCCCGATCCAGATACCACTTCAGCGGAGTCATTATCTGTTGACTCTCGGATCGTCCCTGTGTACGACCTCATTATTCCCGTAAGTGCCATTCTTGGCTCTTCTCAGGCATGCGCGTCGACCCGCCATGCAAGGGAGCCGCCGCCCACGCTCTGCTGTCATGCCACCAGTCCGCTAAACTGACCCTCGTGTCCCAGCACCTTTCCTTCCGACCGTTTGATTCTCTTCACCACCAACAACCATGGCGACGAGTATCATTCCCGTGGCCAACGAGACCTTGAGCTCATCCTCCAGGATGACCAAGGAAGGCAAAAAGATCACGTATCAGATGCAAGTCATCCAGCAGCCTGAGCGTGCCAGAGCCTGTGGTTCCGGAGCCAAATGTGAGCATACGCACCGAACCAAGCGAGCCAGAGCCTCGACTGACTAGTATCAAGCATCTGCCGATCGCCGCCCCGTTGACCCGCCTCCGATTGTCGAGCTGCGCATCTTCGAGGGCGAGAACAGGCAAAATGACATTACCTTTTCCTACAACGCGAACTTCTTCCTGTTCGCTACTCTCGAGAACGCCCGCTCTATTGCCCAAGGACGCGTTCAACCGACCCCTGCTAGCTTTCCCGTCTTGACTGGAACTCCCGTCGCTGGCATGGCTTATTTGGACCGTCCGACCCCGGCTGGTTATTTCATCTTCCCGGATCTGTCTGTCCGCCACGAGGGAAAGTATCGCCTGAGCTTTGCCCTGTATGAAGAATTGAAGGAGCACAAGGACATGGACAGTGACGACCGCGGAGAGAACGTTCAGAATGGCCGCGTTGATGCCCACGTGTCCCACAGGCTGGAGGTCAAGTCGGCTCCTTTCAGCGTCTATAGCGCCAAGAAGTTCCCCGGTCTTACGGAGAGCACTGCTCTGAGCCGCATGGTTGCCGAGCAGGGATGCCGCGTCCGCATTCGCCGCGATGTACGGATGAGGAGGCGCGATAACAAGACCAAGGAAGATTGGGACGAGTACGAGGACAAGACGGCTTACGAGCGTAACCGGACTGCTACTCCCGATGTTTATGGCCAGAATGCTGTGCACACGCCCCAGCCCATGACCGATGGAAGCGACCGTCCGAGGTCTCAAAGCAACGCGAGCAACGCGTCGTATGCTCCGCCGCCTCGTCGTCCTTCCATGCAGGACATGGCCAATTCCTACCAGCAGGGCTACCAGAACCAGATGCCGCCTCCGCAGGCTCCCCAGAATACGTACTCTTCGCAGATGCAATACCCCGCTGCGCCTGCTCCGCAATACCAGACCCAGTACCCTCCTGCACCTCAGCAGCCGGCCATGCATCCCCCTCAGGCTCCCTACATGCAGTCTCAGCACTCGTGGCAGCCGCAGGCCCAGCCCCAAATGCCGATGGCCCAGCCGTACGGTTATGGTTCAAACCAGCAGTACGGACACTACGAACAGCCGGCACCTGTCCGCCACGACAGCTTGGATTACAGCAGCGCCGGCTCGGAGTACCGTCGCCCGTCTTTGGCTGGCCCGCAGCAAACGCCGAACCAAATGGCCGCGCCTTTCGGAACCTTGGACTCGGGATACAGCCGGCACCAACAGATGAACCCGCCCCCTGCGCAGGCCATGCCCAGCTCCCAAGCTCCCCACCCGAACGGATCCCAGGCTCCTGCCAGCTCGCACTCGATGAATGGGTACAGTCTCGCGCCGCTCAAGACGCTTCAGCCTCCTACAGAAAAGCTTGAGCCGGTTTCCCCTTCGTATCCGATGTCTGCTGGGATTCCAATGTCTGGTCCGGTGGCCGCGCCCAATGACCCCTTGGCTGCGCGTTTTTCTCCTTTCGTTCTGGTTTTGCTTGTCTATTAATACCTTTTTTTTTAATCTCCGACAACCGATTTACCCATTAACGTGCCTCGTCATTTGACACAATTGCTGAGTATCAACACGAAGTCATAATGGTGTGTTGTGTTGGGAGATGGAATGAAACCCTTTCCGCAAGGGAGCCAGGAGACGAAAGTTTCAAGCCAAGCCGGACCTCAACCAAGTCAAGGCGTTCCCTGAACAGTTTTGAAGCCGCGCAGCACATGGAATCTCCACTTCACCGAACCACCTCAGTTTGTTCCGTCATTTATATCGATCTTCGGCTCTGCGTTCAGTGACAGTGCAGCTTCGCGTCATGCGCACCATACCGCATTCGAGCAGCAGCCGGACGCGCAGACCCATGACCTCCGCCGATTCTCCCTTGCCAATCTCCCTATAAGAAGACTACACGATAGTCTGTTTCCGCCCCTCACGCCAGCTTGAGCTGGACTTCGGGCCAGAAACACATCATTCAATCAAGTCACTGCCTGTTTCTCGTGGGTGTTGGAGAACTAAGCATTTGTCGCGACTTTCCCAACACGCCGCGTATTGGCAATCGATCGGGCATCGGCGGCCCGGCGAGCCTGGCTGCGCTGATGCAGCATTTCAGCAATATCTTCTTTTGCTGCACATCATCATTTTGGCAAGTCTCTCGGTAGCTTCATTGCCGGGTTGCGGTAGGGCGCTCCAAAGCTCAGCTCTGATGCCTACGGAACGAGCAGAATTGATGGAAGTTTTGGTTCTCTCGCCAGTTTGAAAGCCGCACCGCAGACCGGCACAGTGAAAACTTTAGTCTTTTGTGGTTTACCCCCGCGAGTGAACATGCTCTCGGCAAGAGAGGAATGAAGTTCCTCGGGGATTCATGGCCGCGGTTTGGACCAGATAGTGACTGCAGTATATACATTTCCGGCCCCTCACGCCCACGTGCTGAAGGAAAAGGCAGACAAGTGACAATTTCCGCTCATCTGCACATGCACGTGGGGGATCAGCCCACGGCAGGTTCACCGCTCCGGCGTTCATGTGGTCAAGTCTAGTCTGTGACGCGAGAGCATGATACACGTGCTCCTCCAAAGGGGCGCAAGCGCCGCTCGGAACATAAACTGCTTGCTATACGCCTGTTGACTAGACGACGGCAGTTAGTTCCTCGTGGGTAATGAGTGGGAGGCCGCACATGGGATGAACAAAGAACTTGTATTGAGCTCACTTACGTATGTAGAAAGCGTATAGCGTCGCCCCGGGAGATCAGAGGTATCCGCTACCAATCCAATGAAGCTGCTATTCACGGCTGGTACATCATAGCTTGTCTTCGCAAACTTTGCTCTATTTACTGTTTTAGTATGCTGAATACCATGACTTGCTTCATTTACACAACCTGTATAGACGCCTATCTTGACCTTTAAGTGTGCTCGGCGGTCGTAAAGTCCATTCGGGGACTTGTCCAGCAGTGTATGTCTTCCGAGCTTGAGGCTTTCCCTGACCGCTACTCGCGGAGAGCCGCGGGCTACACAAACATGGAAGACCGGGGCGATCTCCGCACAGCTGCACGTGAGGTGACCGCTGAGATAGCCCAAGGCGGACTTTAAATATGCCTGGCCGTCACAGCCAGCCCCCAGCACAACGCTGCCGAGCCATCAAGATGGCTGAGAATGAAAAGGAGCCTAGACTTTGACACTGTCTGTCTCCCGGCGTTCTGGACTGAATACTTTCGTGCCGCTGGCCTTTCGGAACGAGGCCGCCAGCCTGATCTTACTCATCACCGTCCCTAAACGATGCGCACCGCCATCTCGCCTCAACGGAGCTATCGAAACACAGGATACGGTGCGGCGCCCAGCCACCATTCTGATCGGTGGAGATATTGCAACAATGAAACAGTTTTTGCGCTTCCAAGGCATCCAGAACTGAGCCTACGAGGACGGTGATAGTTGTCGCGAGTGACGGATATTGACGGGCGATTGCTTGAAGCACAACCTCGCTGAAGATTCCAGCACTAAATTTGGCCTTTCCACGCATTGCAAATCAAAACCGGGAGGAATATAGTAATCTCCGTACCTTTGCCATGCGGGGGTTCATCATCATTGCCCAATGCAGCCTTCCCTCATCAAATTCCCTTGCGGTACCATCATTGCTATTGGATAATCCACGAGTCGGTGCCGCAGCTCGCCGAAGGACGCCAAGTCCAACTGCATTTCCACTTCCCGACTTCCCGGACAAGTCGTGAAAATTCATTACCAGTTGCAATCGTCTTCACCCAGAACCGAAGTGCTCCAACAGTCCAGGACAAGCCCCAGCGACACGTTTATAACCCCCCTCCATCCACGCCGCGAACCCCGCCTCCCAAGCGCACCAGACCATGCGGCCCGCCCACCGGCCTGCTGACGCGACGCTCCCCTCGAGGCCCGCGGACCGCCGGCACCCGCATCACACGCCCCGCCCGAGCGAAGAGGGCCTCGATATATATATACCTGCACCACTGCCTCACGGTTTCTCTGCTGCCATCATGGAACCGGCACCTCCATGGTTTCAACGACAGAAGAAAAGAGTAACCGTTCTCATTCGTCATATTACGTTACTCGGGCAAACCCACTGTCGAAGAAAACAACCTCCCCAGCCGGCGGTGGTTTCATCTGCGTGACCTTGATGCTGCGCACCAGCATCAGCACATCCCACGCGCACATGCCTCATCCGGTGATGATGCGACCCCTCAGCATGGCCGAACGATGCTGATGCTGATGCTGACGCTGATGCCGATGCCGATGCCGATGCCGATATTCGAGGGGGGAGATCCGGTCGTCTGACGCAGGGACCGACGAGCAAAAGTGTACCTTATGTTTCTTCGAGACGCAAGTCAGCATGATGAGGTACCATGCCTCCCCGCGCAGTCGCACCCGGGCAGGCGGCAGGCGGAGTGTCGACGACCGAACTGTCGACGACAGCTTGTACGGCAGCAGAGGAACGAAGGAGAACGAGCCTCTTATACTGCGCTTCAGCAGCATGAGGGCACGGCCGGGTCACAAGCCCTTCGATCTCTACATGTGCAGCCTGCACGTGAGGAACATCCATGACCAGCCACATGAACACCATCGCATCAACAACGAACGAGAGACAACAACCGAACCATATCCCACACATCGAAAGGTTTTCATTTGCAACATCTATCAATCCAAAAAAAAAAAAAGTTTATACAATTTACCACCAGAAATAAAAGAACAAAAAAATGAAGTGACGGAGAGAGATACCGCGAATCCGGTATATTCGCATCCACCCATGTCACCTCTTTGCAACAAGAACAAGAGGAGTGAGACATGGGAAGAGGGGGGGTATTGTAACCAGCAGCTTTTGCTGGGGAAAAAAAAGGAAAAAAAAACGGTGGACAAACGGAAGCACATGCAGAAAAGCATGGGCGTAGGTCGTTCGCAAAAGCCGGTTGGCAGTGTCCTTCGTATCCTAAAACAAATTAAAGAAAAACTGGCGCCGGATGCTCGGATGCACATGAGGTGGAAAAAAAGACATCAGAGAGATAAATGCTACCACAAAATGACTAAACCGCCCGTGAAATTTCCCCAATGATTGTCGAACGCCCGTGGATGCCGAAAAAAAAAAAGGTGACGATGCAGTGGTTGGTATTGATCGTGTTGATTGGCCATGATCGACAGGAGTAGTGGTGACGCTGATGACTGCCGGGTGGTGGGACTAAGGATCGGGATCTCGATCTCCGGCATCTCCGATGTCCGTGAATGGATTTGTTTTTTTTCGCGGGAAATGGCGCAAAGGCTGTTGTGCGACGTCGAGATTGTTTGCTGTAGCATGAGGCTGACCGAAAACAACACAAATGATGGTGAGCGTCATGTTGCGCAGGCGGGGGTTGACTGAGTAGATGTAACCGCTAGGCCGAATTGGGAGATGACGACGCATACCACCACGCGAGGAATATGCTACCGACGAACAAAAGGCACCGCTGAGCGATGATGGACCGGTTTACAAGACTGTACAAGCGTTTCCGGCATGCCTGTCAGCAATAACCAACACATGGCCAACAAATTAGCATGGGAGTCTCCTTGGTTCTCTACCGATCGAACCCATGCAAACACCAAAGGGACTCGCCATGCGTGAAAAGGGACTGAAAGAGAAGAGCAGTTATAGAAAGAAATGGGGCAAAATCGTGCCAGAAGCCAACGGTCGGAGACGATCAGGCCCTGCGTAAAGTTGGCTTTTGTGAGGGGAAGGAGCAAAGAAAGGCAGCACTCACCACCGTTGAGACTCTATCCTTCTGATCCAGCTAACCACGATCTTTAATCTTTCTCGCACACTCGTCGTTGGCAACAAAAGATACTTTTCCTCTTCCGCTATCGGCAAAATGCTTGCGAACCAGTAAGGGAACAGTGCCGGGTCGTCCGGAGGGCCACCATATGCGTCCAGGATGCGTTGATGCAACCAGGGGGCGCTGTTGGCCCGCATCCTTTCGATAAAATCAACGCCAATCAGGAGCATTTCGCGGGTGGAAAGACTGTCGATAGTCGGCTCAGGCGCATGGCTTGCGTGCGGCGAACCGTCGGCCAGTTGAGCTTCGCGGCTTGTCTGGGCCGCTCTGACATCCTCGGCCTCAAGACGTTCCTCCTCGGCAAGGCTGACATCCCCGATGCGCTCGACGTTACCGATGATGTACCCGTCGTGTACGCCGTGGTCGCGTACTCGAAAACGGCTCGTGCCTCGAGTTTCGATCAGGCTCCGGCCGTCTGACATCATCTGAACATTGATGATCTGCAGCATCGTGCCGTACTCTTTAAACTGCACTGGTCCGAGACTACCCTGGTTGGAGCCAGAACGGTTGTACATGAGCATGCCAAACGTCCCGTTTCCTTCCAGCGCTCTCCGAATCATGAGACGATATCGCGGCTCAAAGATGTGCAGAAAGGTGGGCATGGCCGGGAATCCAAGGGTGCAAACGAATAGTGAGGTATTCATTTCAGCCATGCCGCGCTCGTCCTCGGCGATTGCTTCGGCGCGGGCAACGACAAGATCCGGGCAAAAGGCATTCAGCAGTGCGACGAGACAGTTGTTGCTGGCCTGACCTTCCAGCGAGGGTGGGATGCTCAAAGATCGTCGGCAGACAGGGCAATGTACGGTATGATCCAAAGCGCGAACCAGGCATTTCCGGCAAAAAGTATGGCCACAGGAAGTGGTAACCGGCTCCAGGAGGAGATTGTAACAGACATGGCAATCCAACTCTTTATCCGTTGCCTCCTTCAGCTGGTCCAGCACAGCGGTATCCAGCTCGCGAATGTGGCTATCATCGTCGACCAAAGTGGTGTAGGAAACTTCAGAGGCAATGTCCAACTGGCCCATGTCTGCGAGAATGTAGGTAGCGAGAAGACGGCCTCCGTGCAGCGTGGTGGTGTTGTGGTGAGCTAGCGCCTCTTTCTCCAAACCATCCATGGGTGTATCTGCCGTATGATTTTTTATGACGTCCAGCATGGTCGGCGAGTCGTCGGTAGCGGGCTTGCTCTTGTCCATGACCTGCGCCACCAGCTCCATTATTTTTGACAGTGTGACATCCACATTGCACTCTCCCACAGGGTGTTCCCTGGCGCAGTCCGAAACGGGACATGTTATTCCGAGGCGTCGTTCGGGAGTGGCGGGGTATGAGATGTGTTGGCGCTGGAAAGAGTCGGGAAGGCAATGGCGACAGAGCGAGTGGCCGCACGGAAGGGTGACAGGTATGCGGAACGGGCGCGAACAGGTGGGACATTGGATGAGGCGGACGATTTGGCGGGCATGGTCGTGAGCGTCTAGAGCAACAGGGCTCTTCCCGTCGGCGGCGTGGGTATCATGGCTTCGCATGAAGTCGGGTGGTGTGAGCGACAGGTCCAAGGACTTCTCTCCACTGCCTGTGAAGGAGGGTCCTGCGGCTCGTAGCAAGCTCATAAAGCGTGGATTGTAGGAATGTGCCGTATGCACCGGGGAGGAGGATGGCGAGTTTTTGGTAGGCGGGGGCGGGACCAGGGTCTTCAGGCGGGATGAAGTCACTAGGGCGGTGGTGGGTGGCTCGGCGGCAAGTTACGGCGTCGGATCTCGCAGGTGAGTCGAGGCCGCCACCGGGGTGGAACGGTGGAATCGGGAATGGGTTGCTGGGATCAGGTTGCGGCGGGAGGTGGGAGCCGGGGAGCAGGGCTCGTAATATCTGAAGTGTCGCAAAGGGACTGGGACTGGACTTGGACTTGGACTTGGACTTGGGCGGCGGGCGGGCGCAAACGCGGCGAGTGGACGAGGACATTATCACTGATTGGGGAGGGCGGCGGATCGGCGATGTGCCAGCGGAGCGTGGAGGAGGCTTCAGGACGAGGCAGAGACCGATCTCTAGCACAAAAGACGATGCGCTGCGATCGCACTTTGTTAGGGAGATGTCGGCGGCCGCGGCTGTCGGCTCCGGGGGCAGTGGCTGCCGGTGACGCCAGAGAAAACCCGCCGCGTGCCTGGCCGCTAAGTACAGCAGGCACGCAGGTGCAGGTGCAGGTGCAGGTGGCAGGCCAATCGGCGCCCCGCAACCATCGCTGCATCTACAACCATCATCTCCAGCACCCACCAGCACCCACCACCTCGCCTTGCCACTGCTGCTGCATCTGTCAACGCAAGTCATCATCGCAGACCCACCGCACTACGGCCACCTGCAACGCCTCTCGCTACACCACCCTCGAGAGAAACAAGCCCGCCCCGGCGCCTTCACCGTTTGGCGGCAGAATAATCACCCAACCCTGTCCATTGCGCTGTTCGTACCGGACGCGCCACAACCCCGGATCAGTCCATGGTTTTTTTGCACATGAAATAATGTCTCGGCTATCGTCTCCGCCTCCGCCTCCGTCTCCGCCGTGCATCGAGACCGTAACCTTTGCCGACCCCGGACACTGCTCCGTCCACACATCGCCAACCATCACGCTTTTGCTTTCCTTTTCGGGCTTTCCGGCACTCCAGCTAAGCACTCCAGCGGCTTACCGTTCCCTTCGCTCCACCACTGCTCTGCGCACCACCGCAAGCAGAAAACGGCGCCCATGTCTCTGCGGACACGAACGTTGGACGTGCATCCAAACAACGCGCGACGCGCGACCCTGTAGATCGTTTTGGTGCCGTCGAGGCGTCATCGACCTGTCAACTCCCTTGCTCATTGGCCACCGCTCCCCCCTCACCTTTCCACTCCCCGACTCCGGCTGACCACAGCTCCGCCTCTGCACGCTCGCCCGGATATCACCCCTGCTTCCATTAAGCAGCCATTGTCTCTTAGCCCGTCTAACAAGTGCATCTGCGAACTGTCTCTGATTCGACACAACCCTTCACCTGCTGACACAAAACATCAACACGGCTCACCACCTCACAAAAACAGACATCGGCCTTGGCAATCGTTCAGCCGCAGCAGCACACCCAAGAAAGACCGTGGACCTGGACCTGGAACCCGGACCTGGACCCTTTCATTCCTTCGCCACCAACCCTGCCACACACCCGGAACAAGCCACCCCACCTCTCGCTTTTCCACATTCTGCAACCTGTTATAGGGTAGGGCTGAATGACCCGAGGCACCCTTCTAACAGCCAGGCTAACGCTAGACCGGCGTGGCCGAGAACCCCCAATTAAGCTATCCGCTAACAAAAGGCTGGCGTCCCGCCAACCTATTTTGCCCCTTGTCTGATGTAAGTATCATCGATCAAAAAACATTTACCCATGCGTCGGTTCACATATCCGAATCTCTGAGCCCAAACATGCTAATTGTCTACCTGTGCGCACTCACTATCCATCATGCAGAGTCTCGCACATATTTTAGTCGCCCAAACCTTTTACGCACTCACCCGAACGCTATTCGCCAAGATCCGGCCCGCGCAAACCCCAAAAACCAAAAAAAAAAAGTGCTGACGTGCATATATTCTTCTCCACAAAGGCCAGCCACTATTCACCGTCCGTGACTCCTTTCCTCTTTCACGCACCTCGTACGATACACTGAACAAGTATACCGTGGTTCTACCCACAGACATCACGCAATCCAAGCCATCGCGAAGAAGGCTGTGCAAATAAGCGAGAGCAGGAGCAATAGTGGTGGTAGGTATAAGCCTCATCGACGCCACAACAGTAGCTACGCTCGAAGAAGGTAGCTTGGAAATGTGTCCGTAAAGTTTCCGAGGCAGCAGCAGTAGTAGTAGACATGTGCGCGAGCCTTCTTCATACACCATGTAACTCAATCGGCCGGGATTGAAAAACATGCACGCTTCCACATCCATCAGGTCCGAGAGTCGGTCCCAAATTCTTCTTTGTCTGCGTGTACATGACGTCGGTGGTTTTGGTCATGCACTGTCAGTGTCCGTTACGAACCATCCAGCCGGTATGCACGGCGTCTGAACGCGAAGAACAAAGAAAAGAAGAAAAAAAAATGCCAAACAGGTTATTGACGAGCGTAATGTTTTGTATATTGCAAGTATGTATGATGTCTTACTACCTGTCTGACCCTTACTACTACCCTCGCCCACTCACTCCGGAGGCGGTGGCTGGCTCCCTCGATGCTCAGCAGAAAAACGTGAGAAGCAGAGAGTTGATGAAACAGTCGTACAGTCTACCGGCTTTTTTTTTTTTTTTGCGTGTGCACACCAGGAAGGGGCCGGCCAGTCACTCCGCCACCAGTAGTCGTGGTGGCAGTGGCAGTAGCAGCGGTAGTAATGAAGCATCCCTACCCGTTCCCACCAACCGACCACCCCTCCATCCATCCATCTCTATTCCTTTCCCGGTTCCCGTGCTCGAATGGCCCTTTGCGATGTCGCTGTCCGACCTTCCCGATTCCAACACCGACAAAGAAAAGCAGAACAAAACAAAACAAACAAATCAGAGAGAAACAAAACAGAACTAGAGCAGAAAGGAAACCTCCAAGAGGGGAGCAGATAGACAAGGGAAAAGGGAAAAGGGAAGAGAAGAGAAGAGAAAAAGAGACAAATTCCCGCTCAAATGCGCGCTGCGCATCTTCCGCATCTGCATTCGAGAAAAAAAAACTCAACACACACACACACACACACACACACACACACACACACACACACACACACACACACACACCTATATCGAATCACCGCGCGAATGGGAAGAAAAGAAGAAGCTCACCCGCCCGCTCACTCTTTTCTGCTTGCTTGCTTGCTTGTTTTCATCCCCATTCCCCCCACTCCCCAAATGCACCCTACCCTACCCTACCCTACCCTACCCGCTCCTTCCCTTTTTGTTTTTGATAATGACGCAAAAAAAAAGGAAATAAACATCAGAATTTCCCCCCCCACACACACACACACACACCCAACCACACACAAAGATGCTCTTCAACTCCGCTTTAGTGCCGAAAAAAAGAAAAGAAAAAAAAGATAAACACGCAGATAGACGAAAGAGAGAGAAAAAAAAAAGGGGGACGTCCATCTCCCCTCGGGGTCGGTCCGGCCCCCCCTATCATTCGAAGAAGGGGATGTAGAGTGAGTAACCAAGCCAGAAAAGCCAAAATTTGCCCCCCCTCCCTCTCCCCCTCCCCTGTGCTGATCTCCCGCTCCCTATCTGTCGATCCGGGTCGGAAAAAAATCCCGAGAGTTGCTGCGCGAAGCAAAACGCTACGTGCACCACCAACACTTCCCAAAGACGCGAGCAGAGTCGATCCCCGAAAAAGAAGAAAAGAAAAAAAAAGAAAAGGTGAAGCGGACTGCTGCACCCATCCCTGAAAGACGGGTCGTGACGAAGATTCGCCCGGCGGTGATACGAAGCCGACGCGACGACTGTCCCCGCTCCGCGGAGGCGGAGAGCTCATGTTGCTTGCATATGATTGCGCGTTCCGAAGTCGCACAAGCGCCGGGAAGGAGCGGAAGAGAAACGGCGTGGGTGGTAGGAGAGAAGAGGGGGGGAGAGAGAAAAAAAAAAGGGAAGAATCTCATGACGCATGCGACATGCCGCTTCGGACAATGGTCTAAATGTTGCCCAACCCTCTCCGAACGAACCCCCAATGTCCGCACTTGAGTCTTTCGACCCACTTTCTTCCCTCTTTCCCCTCTCCTCGGCCGAGCTCTTGCTTTGCATTGTCTCACCTCCGGGATCGCTCCGATGGCCCGTTTCCGCTCTTTCTCCTATCCAGTCCGGTCCGGTCCAGCCCAGTCCAGTAGTCCAGGCCAGGCGCGGAACCCGTCTCCCCTCAAGTGATCTCGACGGAAAGCTGGCTAGGCCGCCTACCGGTCCCGTTGGTCGCGAACAGCGGCGCGGGCGGTGCCATCGGCGGCGGCACCGGCTCGTTCTCGTCGCTATCGTCGTCGGCCTCGCCCTCGTCCGAGCTGTCTTCTTCCTCGAGCACGATCTGCCGGAGCACGTTCTTGTCGAAAAGATCGATGACGAAACGACACACCGGAAGCCGGAAGTGGTGCAGCTCGAGGATGGCCATGACCTTGTGGAACATTGCTGGTTTTTGGAATCCGGGGGCCTTCTTTGATTTGATGCTGTTTTGCTCTTTTGTTAGCCAGTGTATCTTTGAATGAATTTGCAAAGCGAGAGTCGAAACGTACTTGTGTAGGTCGGTCGCTGCGCGCTTGGCCAGCACCGTGTTGCCGAGATCCACGACGAGCTTCAGGATCCGCGCGTTGATTGGGTCGTTGTCCGTGATTCCGTTCTTTGCGTCCGTCGGCGTCTTCATAGTCTTGACAGGAACAAACGAAGACTTCCATGGCTTGAGCTGCAATATTGTCAGCGATGAGATGGGGATTACGACAGGGGGGTGTAGTTACCGAGAAAAGCTTCTTGAAATCAAGCGGCATGCAGAAGCCCAATGACTCGCCCATGATGTTAGTTGCGGCATCCCAACCGCACTCGATCAGGATCTCCTGGCCGTGTAAACTTCGCGAGATGAGCCCAAGGACGAAGAATGCTGTCCCCCTCAGCGACATAACCTCGGACTCTTCGGCAATCCGGACGATGTATCTTGTCACATCGGTGCTCTCAAGGAAAGGTGCTCCCAGATCCATAGAGCCGACGTTTCCAACAGCCCACAGGCAACCCTTGACCTTGAGGATGATTTCCGTATCCTCCTTCTCCATGCAGAACTCCTTGATCGTCGACGCAAATTCTTCGAAGTGGCCTTTCGCTTCGAGCAGCTTACACCCTTCCAGCGTGCGGGCGAGTTCGCGATAAAAGTGAGGAGGCACTAATCCATAATCCATAGGGTCAGGTAGTTCGTCGAAGGCCAAATGTGATGGAGGCTTCTCGGGGATGTCTGCTAGGGCACGAGCGAGTGACGTCTCCACAAGAGTCACATAGGAATCATTGCGACCCAAGAACCAATCGTCCATCTCCCTTGTGATGTAGTCCAGCCCATCGAGATAATGGTAGCCGACCGATGTTGACAGAAATCGGAGGAGCAGCGGGGCTCCAATCTCGCTCAGATGGTCAAGTGTCGGAGCGCATTTCACGACATACTCAAGCGACCTCTTTTGATTGCAAGCCTCCTCCAAAATCTTAATTGCCACTTCGCAAACCTCGACGTCCGGGTCGTAAAGCTGCGTGACCAAAAGACGAATAGCCCACTCTGCAACTCCAGTACCGGGCATGGGCGCGTCGTCATGTTGAAGCGGTTTTGTGGCGTATTTCCTGAGGAGTCTGGTA
The DNA here is from genome assembly GCA_022560015.1 of Diplodia mutila. Taxonomy (NCBI): domain Eukaryota; kingdom Fungi; phylum Ascomycota; class Dothideomycetes; order Botryosphaeriales; family Botryosphaeriaceae; genus Diplodia; species Diplodia mutila. The sequence goes on from JAFISB010000021.1 coordinate 289,632, forward strand.
GAGAATATGCGGATCTCTTTGGTACCGGCGGTCATTGCTTTCGAGAGGATGATGCGGAGGTGTCCATCTAGAGTGTAGTCCATGTTGCTGAGGAGGGTCTTCATCAAGTCGTCCCTGACCCGCAACTCCACGATATGATAGAACATGTTGATCATCTTCCATCTCTCGAAAATGTGAACACCCTCTGGCTTCTTGCTCAGTTCACCAAGCATCGCGAAGTATCCACCAGTCAGAGTCTCTGCCATGCGTTCCGCGGAGAAGATTGGTTCCTCTGAAGTGAGACCACTCATACGATCGAAGTGTGACAAGCATTCGCCGAGTTGTCTGATCGGCTTGCTGTCCATGAGATACCTGGCTCCATCGGCGTTGTTCAAGAGAGCTCGCATCAGTGAGCAACCTGCCCTTACGTAGCGTTGGTTTGGTCTGGTGTTCTTCAAGGTTGAAAAGCGATGCTTGAATGGCCTGAAGAAGTTGATCAAACGGTGGATGAATTTCGTGGCCCTCAATGCTTCATCCAGGCGTTTAAGATTGTACAAAGGCCCATCAAGGATCCCTTGGACGAGATCCCACCTCCACTTCTGATAGTTTGGAGTTTCCAAGACCCGTGATTCAGCCATCAGATTTCGGAATGAGGCCTCATCAATCTGGGCACTGAACTGCTTTTTCGCCTGGTGTGGTTGGTGCAGTTCTTCGTGCTCGGCACCACCACCGAACCTCTCGTTCCCGCCGGAGCGGAAGAGAGTGCGATTGACGCTGTCTACTTGATAGATCGTTCCCGTGGCGATGAAACGGCCATCGGCACCAAACTGGGAAGCTGATTTGAGAAGGTCGGGTAGGACCTGGAGTTCCGCACTCCACGAAGGTGGCAGCAACTCATTGGCCATTTTGAGAACCTCACCAAGGAGCAGCGTCGTCTTCCTCTTCAGAGTCAAGTTTATTGGATCCTCCTCGGCGTGCAATAGTGCGGGAACTAGGCCGGAATGTAGTAATACAGCCAGCATAACGGCGACATAGTGGTCCACGAGGCTTCGTTTGGTTTCTTCTTCCTCCGCTTTCGAAGCGGATGTTGTAGATTCGGCGTTTTTCAAATTTGTGACCCGACCGTACGTTGTCAACCGTCGGCCAGCAAGAAAGGAGGAGGACCATGATGGCGGTTTGATCCTCAAGATGTCAAAAAGCAGTTCCAAAATGACGTTTCGAACTTGGTGAAGGGGAATGTATAGCGAAGATATGAGAGATCTGGTGGCCATGAAGTCGTGCATGCAAAGAGTAATAAGACCAGGCCAGCTTTTCAACAATGCGGCAATGACTTTTGCGTTGGCTTTGAGTTTTTCTTCATTGGCGTGCCCAGAGGAGGCGTCGGTAAATGCAGCGAAAGGCATCTGAAGTTCTTGCCCGGATCGTAGGAATTTTCTTCTGCTGGGAAGATCCAGAAGGTAGAGAAAGGAGCCAGTCAAGCTTTCCGAGGCATAATAAAGCCCCTCGCCAAGGGCATCTGTCAAAGGTCCCATACCGCCCGACGATACCAGCCTTTCGGGGTCCTTGACAAGAATCTCCGCCAGTGTCAAAATGCTGATATTTCGCAGTCGGTCTTCCGTGTGCTCGGCAACAGCCACAATAATGCGGATAACAGCACGTGAAATCTCCTTGACGCCATCTTTGACTTCCAGAAAAGCTCGGACAAACTTCAACGCCTGCTCCCGCTCCACGCTGACTTTGCTTTCCTTGACCAACGAAAGTATGACCAGATAATCGGTGTGGAAGGAACGGATGGTTTGGAGGGATTTTCTGTCTGCGATTGCGTACCTCATAACGCGGTATCCGGCTGCTGCGACTTCACGGGTGTCGCTGAGCAACATGTTCTGCACGCGTAGGCCAAAGACAGACCATGCCAGATCGTACTTGAGAGTCGGGTGTCTCTTGAACAATTCGACCAAAGAATTTCCCTTTTCCACGTAGTAGTCCATTGCCAGGCCTTCAACCTCGAGGGCCATGAGTATGTCGGCCAGCACCAATGTTGGAGATTCGCTGTCCGGATCCACCTCGTCCGGATTTTGGTACGACTCGGCTCGCGAGGGAGCGCTGCGAAACAGGAACGACAGTCGGCCCTCGGAGGACACGGGCTCTCTGGCACGCTGCATCTCGGTCTCCAGATCCAGCCTCAGGTTGGCCAGCTTGCGGTTCGAGATGTTCAGCTCGGCCTCGACGCGCGACTTTTGCTCCTTGGCCTGCTTCGCGCTCTTCGTGTTCAGGGCCTCCAGCAGGTTTTCCGAGCCGACCTTGATCTTCGTCTCCTTCTCTATCTGGTCGCGCAGCTCGGCCTGCCTCGCCTCCGAGGCGGTCCGCATGCCCTCATCGCCGGCGAAGGTCGTGTGCTGCTCGATCAGCGGCGGGCGCGTGTCGGAGCGCGAGGTGGTGGAGCGCAGCTCGGAGCTGAAGCTGCCGGGGCCGGGGGCTATCGTGGTCGTGTACGAGGCCCCGCGGCCGCCGCCGACGCCGCCGTAGCTCGCGGGAGCGCGGCCGCCGCCATCTTTGCTGGGGCGGCCCGGAGGCAGCAGGTTGTGGTGGTCCGGGGCCTGGACATCGGGCTGGCTGGACATGGAGCGCGACGCGGGCGCGGGCTGCAGGATGGGCGTCATGGGAGTCCATCAACCAAGACACGGCTGCCTCATATCGCGGTGATTCGGTCGTGGATTCGCAGGCATGAGGAGGGCTACTGGGCTGCCATCTCATGCGACTGGGGAGCGGAGCGGAGCGGAGATCGGGCGGCGGGTCGGGCGGCGTGGGTGCTTGGGCGGGCAGCGGTGAGGCGAGCGGGTTTTGGGTGGTGGGGGTGGGCGATCGGGCGGCGTCTGCGGTCAGAGGAGCGGGCTGGAGTTGAGGTGAGGTAGGGCGGATGCACAGCAAGAGCGAACGGCCAGGGCTGAGTTGCTGATGCGGGGAGAATGCAGGTGCTTGGGCCTCAGGCGGCGGCGACAAATGCCAGCGCCCTGGATCTCACAATCCTTCAAGCCCAGACAACAACGCAGTTCGAGCGCGGCGCGTGTCTGGCGCGCGCGTCGGCCAGGAATTCTACGTGTACATGGCGCGCTCTGCTGTGCGGCGCCAGGGTCTGTCCAGCCTACCAATCACGCCGACCAGCACATGGGTTGAGAGCTGCAAGAGCTCGTGGAGATCTCCTACCGTCTGCGGATGGCTGCTCCAATTTCGTCATTGCGCCGCCTTCGAGACGACCCTCGACCCTCGGCTTCGACACGGTCATGGAGGAGGCATTACTTCATCTCTCGCGCATTGTTCTCCTCAGCGCTCAAGACTGCCGGGCCTTGCCGATGGATGCGGCACCCCATTAGCGGCGGCACGCTTTGCAGCAGCAATGGCAGCGGCCCGTCCGCCCAGGGCGCCGTTGGGCTGCGGCACGAGCAGCCGGCATCTCCTGGCTTACGTAGTAAATGCACACAGCATATCACAGCGATTTGGCCCTTCGCCCGAAGCGGGGCGTGCTGTTGCGGGCGGATTTGGAGGCGTAGGGGGTCTGCTCCGAAACTGAGGGCGGCGCTCTCCGAAAGGTGATGGCGTGAGCCGCGTTGAGCTCCTCCACGACAAGTGGGCCTGATTGGTCTCCGCGCTGCAATGACCGCGGGGGAGATGTAGATTGCGGCCGGCCAGCGCAGGCACATGGCGAAGTCCGCTTGAATGAGCTGCCCGATAAGGGAGCGATATAAGCTTCTTGTTCCCCATCCTACCACGGCACAGCTTCGCCTTCCTGCCTGCAACCAGCTCCAGCTCAGCCAGTCTCGCTGCTTCCTTTCCCGCTGATTCCCTAGCTTGTTTCCTTCTTTGGACATATCCTGCAGCCATGTCTCAACTCAACTACGCCCGCTACGGCAAGGACAACGTCCGCCTCTACAAGGTCCACAAGAACTCCGATGGCACCCAGTCCGTTGTTGAGCAGACCGTTCGCGTGCTCCTCGAGGGCGATATCGAGACCTCGTGCGTACTCCGCCCCCGCCCCGAGGACCAGCTGCTAACAACACGTTCGCCGCAGGTACACCCAAGCGGACAACTCCGTCGTCGTAGCCACCGACACCCAGAAGCAAACCGTCTACGTGCTGGCGAAGCAGAACCCCGTCACTCCCCCCGAGCTGTTCGCCTCCATCATCGGCACCCACTTCATCACCAAGTACTCGCACATCCACGCCGCCCACGTCAAGATCGTCACCCACAAGTGGACGCGCATGACGGTCGAGGGCAAGCCGCACCCGCACTCCTTCGTCCGCGACGGCGACGACATCCGCACCGTCGAGGCCGTCGTCCGCGAGGGCAAGGGCATCTCCATCAAGAGCGGCATCGACAAGCTGCTCGTGCTCAAGAGCACCGGCTCCGCCTTCCACGGCTTCCACCGCGACGAGTACACGCGCCTGGGCGAGACGTGGGACCGCATCCTGAGCACCGAGGTCAAGGCCGAGTGGGAGTGGAAGCCCTTCCCCAACGTCGACGACGTCCGCAGCAAGGCGCCAAAGTTCGACGAGGCCTTCGCCGCGGCCAAGACCATCACCCTGGACACGTTCGCAAAGGACAGCAGCGCCAGCGTGCAGAACACCATGTACAAGATGAGCGACCAGATCCTAGCTGCGGCGCCGCTTGTCGAGACCGTCAGCTACTCGCTGCCGAACAAGCACTACTTCGAGATTGGTATGTCAATTCGTCAAATTGGAGGAAATGCCGCACGCTAACACTCGACGCAGATCTGAGCTGGTTCAAGGGATTGAAGAACACTGGTGCGGATGCTGAGGTTTTCGCTCCTCAGAGTGACCCCAACGGTCTCATCCAGTGCACCGTTGGTCGCAAGGGTTCCAAGGCGAAGTTGTAAATGTTTGCTGTGCTGCGGAGTTGTCATTTCCATGATATCATAAAGCGAGACTGGCGTTTCTGGTTCTGCTTGTAGAAAGATCGAATTTAATACCACCGTCAAGAACTTTCGTAGTGAATTATGCTGGCATAAACTGGAATTGAGCTACTAATGACACAGGTGGTCACGAACTCACTGTCCACATCCTGCGGTCTCCATGGGAGCCACATGCATTTCTTGAATCAGTCCAAAGGCACATTCAGTGCCGACAGTATTTATACTAATCCTCAATCCACCCTTCATATCACCACCGGCCATACAGAGAAATGCCGCTTTGTGAATCCGTTGTATATGCAACCTGAACGCCAATTCTACCATTTCCCTCGCCCTCATCTCGACTCCTCAGCAGCAAACGCCTTCTTCACCTCCGGCAGCTCGCGTATCGAAGAAGCCTCCTGGCCCGCAACCTTCAAGATATTCTTCTTGTACGGATGCGCCTCGCCCTCGAAAACTATCCCCACAGCTCGAATCAGCAACCAAACCACCCACAAACCGCACGAGAAGGAAAAAAAAAAAACACAAAAAACGAGAGAGAGAGAGGGACCAAAACTCACCCTTCAACCTCGCCAACCGAATCTTCCTCAGCCGATTCTTCGGCAGCATGCCGTTGACCGCCCTGCGCAGGATCTCGCCGCCGCCCCACTTCTCCATCAGCCGCTGCATCGTCATCTCCTGCAGGCTGCCGGGGCGCGTCGTGTGCCGGTAGTACTTCTTCCGCGCCATCTTCTGGCCCGTCGTGTGCAGCTGCGCGCACCCCGTCGCCACCACGTAGTCGCCGCAGTCCGTCGACGGGTCGTAGATCGGCTTGTGCTTGCCCATCAGCGCGAGCGCGATCGAGGACGCGAGGCGCCCGAGCGGGCGCGCGTCCGAGGAGAGGGAGACGTGGTGCCAGGCGCGGCTGTAGGCGAGGCGGGTCTGCGGGGGGTTGGGGGGTGTCGGGTCAGCTGGCTGGTGAACGGGGGGAGAACATTGGGGGAGGCGTGGGATGCCGGCGGGATTCGGGCGGGGGTGGAGGCGGCGGTGCCGGTGCGCGGCAGTGCGGGTGGTGGTGATGCGGCGCGTACCTTGCCAATTGCTTGCGACATGCTGGGCTTCGCGGAGGGGTCAGACGACCCGAATTCGACCTGAGTGAGAAGAGAGGATCGAATTGGTGGCCCGGGCCGAGAGTGAGGGGGTGGAGGTGGTGTTGCGGAGGTGCCGGTCCCCTCTCCAGAGCTTTGGTGTTGCGGTTCGACGGACGGGCAAAATCGCGCCAAGGCCTTTTTTCGGGACCTGCCGGCCTCACGTGCGAGGGTTTCCGGATCGGGCAGTTCGATGCATCTTCTATCTGCATGAGAACTTTGCAGGAGAACTGAGAGGGCATGTCTATAGAATCGCTTTTAAAGCAGGGTTATTTATTGTGAAGATAGCAGACTTGTAAGAGACTGGTATGCCTATCTTCGCGATAAGTTGAAATTTAAATGCAGCAAGTAGCTAACAGTGAAGTGGATCACCTTCCTTACTGAGCGTTCGTCTTAAGTCTCGTTTATATAAATTTCAATGTATTGCATAAGGCGATTATACATATTGCACAACGGGTCTGCGTCCTGTTGCTTGAAATGTGGGTTTAGATGAGGATAGTAACAGCAACTCCATTTATGGTTCGTATGATTTCGAGCTCTGGACATTGGTCGTCAGCGAGTTCTAACACTTATAATTTCTGTTGAACCATTAGGCAATTTTGGTTCTCGCCTTTGAATGGTGGACTTGGTTTATGAGTCTTGTCCAACAGCTCTAGCTGGACTGCTAAATAGCTGTATCCATTAATCGAATGTGTCTTCTCGGCACCCGACGAGTAAGACAGGATCACAACATCAAGTAAGACTCAAGCGTAAGTGCAGGGATAATATTTGATCATTCTGGCAGAGATGATGACGAAACGCGACGCCGAAAGATGTATTATTATGGGGACAGGCACATTTACAGAAGGTGAATTACTCGCGACAAGAGGGTCAAGCTGAGCTGCGCCAACAGCTGGCCAGAGAGCCCAGCATCTGCACATGGATTCGTTCGAAGGGTCTCATGACGTCATCAATAGGCAGCTGAATGGAGCAGCGTTGGAACAGGGTGCAAGTCAGAATGTAGCGTGAGTGGCCGAGAGCGCGGTGGTGTTGATGTTCCGCGGCGCTGCGGGGCACAGGCGGAGGGCGTTGATTAACAATCCAATGGACCGAGGGGTCCGCTCCGCAATCGCGAGACCTTCATTCATCTTCTCGAAGATGCCGCCGCTCCACGCTTTCTCTGCACACGCTTCGCTTCCGAGCTTTGGTTTCCGATCCTATTTTCGCCAACATGATACCCACGTTCCAGGTTAGCCCCGCACCAAGCGTCGCCATTATAGTGGTTGTCGCTAACGGCTACACAACAGACTACATTTGCGGTCCCTCTTAGCTGCGAGTCGTGCATTAAGGATGTCTCGACCTCCCTGTACAAGCTTCAAGGTCAGCACTCAATGCATATGTGCTGCGCGCCTTGTGCTGACATCCAATCGCAGGCGTGAGCAAGGTCGAGGGCGACCTGCAAAACCAGCTGGTATCGATCGAAGGCACCGCCTCGCCGTCCTCCATCGTCGCAGCGATCCAGGACACCGGCCGCGACGCCATCTTGCGAGGCAGCGGCGCGTCCAACAGCGCGGCCGTCTGCATCCTCGAGAGCCACAGCCCGACGGTCGAGAACAAGGTCCGCGGCCTCGTGCGCATGGTGCAGGTGGCCTCCAATCTCACCATCATCGACCTCAGCATCCGCGGGCTGTCACCCGGAACGTATCATGCAACGGTGCGCGAGCGCGGCGACATATCGGAAGGGCCGGAGTCGACGGGCGGCATCTGGGAGGCGGTCAAGGCCAAGGCAGAGGGAAAGCCGGCACGGGGGGTGTTTGGAACGGTGCAGGTCAACAAGGGCGGCGTTGGCAGCGTCTTCCTGGACCGGCCCATCGAGATCTGGGAGCTGATAGGGCGCAGCGTCGTGGTGGCACGGCAGCAGGAGGGCGGGTTCGACAAGAACGACGCCGACACGCTGGTGGGCGTCATTGCACGGAGCGCGGGCGTGTGGGACAACGACAAAACGGTGTGCTCATGCTCGGGTAAGACGGTTTGGGAGGAGCGCAAGGAACAGGTGGATCGCGGCATGCTCTAAAGCGCAGAGCTCTGGTGCAGGCAGCTCGAAGAGGCTAGGCGCAGGCGGGGAACGCCCAAGTAGTCGTGTAGGGTTACCAAAGCGGGAGGCTTTGGTGGGCGGGGGCATGAACTGGCCCTGTCGCAGCAAAATAGCAGTGGGAACGTGAGAGAAGGCTTCATGCACCAGCGGGCTCGACTTCGTGATCTCGAGGCGGCTGAGGGAGGGGCGGCACGTGCGCCGACGATGAGCAGCGGAGGCGATGATCTTGACACAGTGCTGAGGCAGCCCGGGACGCAGCGGGCGTGAAGGCGTCGGAGCGCGACATCGGGGCCCACGGCGCGCAGAAGCTGCCACGGCGGACCAAGACAACCAAGAGCGCGCAGTCCGCTCATTGTCATCCGAGAAGCGTGTGAGGCGGCCGGAAGTGTGCGCAAGTGCAGGGCGGGAGCACTGTGACTTGTCGTGATGCTACGCGCCGTGGATGCTTAGGACGCGCCCGCCGAGGCGCGTCGAGAGCCAATCATGCACGTCCGATGCGGGCTCGGCAGCCTGACACGGCCTCGGTCGTGGAACGCCATGCTGCGACAGGCCCTGCTCATAGTGGACCTTGGGCTATAGCGAGCCTATGGCAGTTCAAGAAGGCCTCGACAGTTACAGACGCGCCGACCAGGTGCCTGTCGCGCAGTCCGCTCTTTTCCTCGAGGCCGCTAGCCGCACGCTCTTTCCTCCACCGCTTGTCGTTTTCTGCGCGCCTTGTTGCTGTTCACTGTGTGTTCATAATCTCTTCTGCACCCGCCGCCCGCCCGTCACTGCCTCGTCACACGCGCCCCAACACGCCTCCCGCCTCCCGCCTCACGCATCACGCCGCCGAGAGCTCCGACGCCGCTCGTAATTCCCTGCCGTATCTAATCGCAAATCCCCAGCCAGCCCCGCAAGCCCAGGCGGCTACACATCATTGGCGACTTATACCCGCTCTGCGAGCACCTGCATGCCGGCGCTTCCCCCGTACCTTTTTTAATCGCCTCCCGCCGCTCCTCGCCCTAGAACCACGAACCCTTGCATCGTTCCCGCTACTCGGTGCTTGCGAAGCGCCCTCCTCCTCCTCGACACCCTCCGGCATTGACTGTTCCAACAATACCGGCTGATCGCCCGACATGTCTCTCAAACAGGTACGTTGCGATTGCAACTCTGCCTCCCCACCTTGCGCGCAAATACTGACGTCCCGCCACAGGAGATCGAAACGTGGGTGGGAGCGCTGGCCGCTTACGACAATAACGAATTCGATGAAGCTCTCAAGTTCTTCGATGGCATCTCCGACACCTCCAAGATCCTCTTTAATATGGGCGTCATCCACGCAACGCTAGGCGAGCATGAGAGAGCTGTGAGTGTTGCGAAAGCTCCGTGACTGCGCCCCAACTAACCTCTGCCAGGTCGAATGCTACCAGCGCGCTGTGCGCCTGGATCAGTACCTCGCCGTCGCATACTTCCAGCAGGGCGTCTCCAACTTCCTGATGGGCGACTTCGAGGAGGCATTGGCCAATTTCAACGACACGCTTCTCTACCTGCGCGGCAACAACAACATCGACTACGAGCAGCTGGGCCTGAAGTTCAAGCTGTATTCCTGCGAGGTGCTCTTCAACCGCGGTCTTTGCTACATCTACCTCCAACAGCAGGATGCAGGTCTGCAGGATCTGTCTTTCGCCGCCAAGGAGAAGGTGGTTCCCGACCACGACGTCATCGACGAGGCTATTCGGGAGGAGGCAGAGGGCTACACCGTCTTCTCGATTCCTGTTGGCATTGTGTACCGCCCGAACGAAGCGAAGGTGAAGAACTTGAAGGCGAAGGACTACCTCGGAAAGGCCCGTCTCGTCGCAGCCTCTGACCGGGCCAATGCCTTCACCGGCTTTGCTGGTGCTGAGATTAAGAGAATCAACCAGGAGTCTGCTGCAGGCATGAACTCCAAGGACGACAGACCGGACGACAAGGTTTCTTACGCCGCAACAAATCTTGTGAAGCCCAACCTGAGCAGCCGATCGAGGCAGCAGTCCGAGCCGCCGATCAACCGCAACATGTTCCCTCCCACGCCTCCCCCGGAGGAGACGAAGGCCTCGCCCAGTGGATACACTTCTCGGTCTCAGTCGGTTCGCGGCGAAGGCCGGAAACCCGCGCCGTTGGAGCTTGGACGGGCTGCGTTTGACCAGTCCCCGAAGAGCCAGCAGCCTCGCATGATGCCCCAAAGATCCATGTCTGAGCGTCCGAGACCGACACGCGAGCTTTCTACTTCATCGCGGAGCACGAGAAACGGCGGCCCCAGTATGCGTCCTCGCATCCTCTCGGACGAAGACGACCCTGCGAGCGCTTACCCCGAGGATGTCTACGATATGTACGGCCGAGCGGAGCGCCCCGTCTACACCCAACGTTCGAAATCGACACGGCGCCCGCCGCAGCAGAGACCCATGTACATTGAAGAGGAGGAAGAGGACGCATTTGATCCGTCTGACCTGGACTCTGGCGAATTTGAGATGGTCCCCGCGCGTGCTCGCAGCACGAGGCGCCCGTCAACCAACCGCCCTCGCGGACAATCTCAGAGGCGTAGCGTGGGTCTGCGCACGATCCGAGTCAAGGTGCACGCCGACGACACACGTTACGTGTTCCTTGACCCTTACGCTCGCTTCGATCAATTCGTGACTCAGATCAGAGATAAGTTCGGCTTGAGGCAGAACTTCAAGATCAAGATCAAGGACGATCAGGACTTCATTACCATGAGCGATCAAGACGATCTGGACATGGCCATCATGACGTGCAAACAAGAGGCGAAGAGGGAATCGGCGGAAATGGGGAAGATGGAGGTGAGTCTAAAAACCGAGTGGAAGCTGGAACCAAGAACATGCGCTAACTTTTGGACTGCAGATCTGGGTGCAAGTTGTGTAGGTGCTCGATTTTTTAACGTCTCTCACGATCTCATGGCGTCTACACTTTGAATCTCCTCAACTTCCTTTCCTTTGTCTTATCTCAAATCTCAAGAAGTCTTTTTTCTTACGGTGCGGATCTCTTTTATTGATGATACTCAGCGAGCATGAAAAGGGGCATGTTCGGCGACGGTCTAGGTTCAGCGGGTTATTTCGTTCTTCAAGATAATCCTATCCAAACACTTGAGACACGTACATTCGATTCGAACACAAAAGGCAAGAGAGAAAGCGCTCGCGCGATAGAAAGCCCCGCTGCCATATATCTGCGGGTGCAGTAATATCTCACTACCTACCCACCTCCCCCGTAATATGCCCATAATTGCGGCACATTGGTTTCATCCAATGGGCGAAACTTTCCGGGCTCCCTGCGACGAGGTAAGCATGCCGAAGTCCCCGAATACGAAAGACACAAAACTTGTCTTATTAGATGATGGGGGCATTATTGGTTGACACGAAACGGTTTCGGTTGTAGATTCTATTTTTCTCCCCCGTTACCGACCATTCACGACCATTCGCTATTGATCCGGCCCCACGGCACGGATAACACGTACCACGATACCCGAACGATGATACCATTTGGACCTTTATACGGTTTGACGATTCTTTCACTTTTTTCACGTCAAGACTAATCCCTCTCACGATCGTTTTTCTGCTTGTTTGCATAATCGCTATTTGAAAGGGGCGTACCTACTACTGTACAAACCCACCCACCCACCCACCCCCCTTTTTTCTGCTATTTTTATCAAAAGACTACCCCGTGCTCGTGCACAAAAGTTGCTTGTTGTTGTTTTATGTGTTTTCATACCCTCCTTCGCGTACATACATATCCGCTTTCTCACCCGGACGTCCGGGCCTGTCGTTGTCGTCTTGCTTTTCGTCTTTCCCGCTCTCTCTCTCTCTCTCGCTCTCCCCACCCGTCCGCGGGAAAGGTGCTTCGCGGCTGGCCCGCTGTGCATGTGTATCACTTGTGCTTTACCTGTATATGCGTGTTGTTTTTTCGCGGAAGACGGCGCTGTAATTGTCAAGTGTCGAACCGCATGCGGGGAGACTTCGACGGTTGGAAAGTGCAGGGGGTACGAGCCTGTGAATATCTGTACAGTGCGCTTGTTGTTTTTTTCGGTGTGAATATCGCTGCTGCTTGAACCTTTTTTTTTTTTTTTGCTTTTTGCGTGTGCTTATGCTTATGCGTGCTTATCGTTTTTTTTTTCCTTTGCTTTTTTTTTTCTGGCTCGATCGATGACGGGGGATCTGATACAGGGGCTGTTTGAGGCGGTTTGAGCAGCACGGGGCTTGGGGGAAGGAAGGAAGATCATTGCGTGAGTGTCAGATCACCGGGCGAGCGGTCGTCGGCATCGAGTTCGTCTCCCCCCTTGGCGTTAATGCGTGGATCTTATTCGCAAGGCCCCGTTGGTCGCTTCGTTCCCTTTTTCGTCGATAAAAGTCAATCTCTCTCCGCTCATCGCAACTGTTTTCGCCGATCCCGTCTCCCCGTTCTCTCCCCACTGCGTGTTCTCGTGAGTCATCGTTTTGCATTATTATCCCTCTACGCACCGAGACTTCGATCACGTCTCATGTCGAAGCCGGCGAGACGGGATGTCGTCAGCCTTGCCCCCGGGTGTCGTCCTTGGGGATGAATCGAAGCATGAAGGTGGTGACGCCAGCTCGTCCCGAGTTCTCCCGGTCTTTGTTTGAGGCGGGATGTCAAGCTGTGACGTGTGACGGTGGTTGCGGGGAGCTGAGACACTTTGGCCATGCGGCTGCACTTACTGCATCGGGGATTGGTCGGTGTCGGTGTCGGTGTCGGTGTCGAGCACTTCATGGGGGATGGGGACGGTACATGTCATGCTTGTCTGCTTGAATTTTACGCGTGGCAGGTGGAGAGGTGTTGACTGGCCACGTGCATGAGGGTGAGACGGTCGTCGTGTGTGTGCGGTAGCAGTGGTGTTGGTGGTGGTGATGTTTGTGCAATCTCAGATTGATTTGGAAGTGCTTCTCTGGTACGAGGCTCGTTCGTTGTGTAACACAGCGAAGAGGACGGCTAGTTGAAGCATCCATCCGGACACTAATGCACGACATAGATTTGGTCGAGAGCAACCGGACAAGAATTTGAACCACCTCGACCTTCCTGTAATATCAAGCAACCCGACCTCCCACATGAAGATAAGGAAGCCCAACACCACCTGTCAGACTTGTGGTATTGTCTCCGCATTAAGTGAACGAGTAATCCCTTGGGCCTTGTTCTTCTTCTTCTTCTTCTTAATTTCTCTCTTCTTTTCTTCGGATCCGGGCACACGAGAGACCCTGCAGTCACCGCTCGCAGGGCGCGCTGTACGCGCACGTGGACTGACCGGTCAAGGAGAGGCGCTTGTGCTCATGCAATCGATCACGGGGCGCCCCGGAAATCTCAAGAAAATACGGCTGCGGAGTATATAAAGGCCTCATCGACAAGCCAGAATTCTTAAACCGCACACAACACTATGACTTAAGGGCAAGATCGTGCGTGCAGTCCCGACTGCGCCAGAGAAGAAAAGGTTAAACAACTAACTGTCGTTTGCTTTCTTTCTTCCCCCCGCCTCCCGGCTTTTCCGTTTATAGGAATCTGAGGCGAGGCTCTCATGCAGGGTTGTGGTTAATGATGATGGTGCGGGGCATGGTGCGTTGGTGATGAGGGAATTGTCACTTCGGTAAGGGACGGCGATGATGGTGGGGGACGGCATCATTCATTCTCGGTTGTCGTCGGCGTCGTGACGGGTTGCGTGATGGACAGTTGGTCTACGTCGACGGCCGCAGTTTTCAGGTAGATCGAAACCCAGAAAGCAAACGACAGTCGTTGGTTGTTCCGCCATCAATAGCAGTGCGATCTCATGGTGACCATGAGGCGATGTGGAGGCAGACGTTGATTCCCGAGGTCTTGAAAGGCTCAGGTAGTAGAAGGGCCGTTTTGAAGCACGTGCAGAAAGAGCGTTGAGGCTGTGGTTCAGCGCGGTGGTCAGGCGGCGGGTGTGGACAGGTGCACGTTTTGGTCGCGTGCTCATCGTGGGAGATGGGGGAGATGAGGGGTATATTGGTCGCAATCGCTTGTCTATGTGATACATCCTTGGTAGGACGTGCCAACATCCTTAACGTGTGTCTGAACCCAAAAATTCCGCCGCTCTACTTTTTTTTTTGTTCTCTTCTCACCGGAAACCCCCATGTGGTCAGGTTCAAATTTCCGCCAAGACCCATGCTCCGCGTGAGTTTTGCCTGATGGATTATGCGAGCATAGGCGATGGATAATGATGGGTTGTCTTGATGCTGAATGTAGATCTGCACCGTGTTGTGATCTTCATGAAGGTGATAAAGCCAGACTGAGTGATAAAATATATGCTCCGGAAGCAGGACCAAGGCAGCCAAGTAGAGTCATCTGAGTTTGGCAGTGTAGCCAAAAATCGAAAACATTTGCCATTCATACTGGAGAAACTTTTGCAGACCAGCATCCTCTAAATATAAATAGAAGAAAGGACGCGGTCAACAACGGCCGTAAAACACTGGTCAGCTGTTGACTTCGAGTGCCGCACGAGCCATAGACCGAGACCTACGAGACCCCAGCTGTGGACTTTAAAAGATACGCGCTACCATGCACACTTCCCTCCGTATATCTCGAGCCAAAGTAATCAGACCATCTTCATTGACGGAGTGTGTTGTGTTCCACGTCCCTGACGCCACTTCGCCACTTTCCCCTCTTGGCGCGACACTGGCTGAAAAATTGGTCGGAAACAAGGCTGCGAGATCAAAATCCACCAAGACTTTACGGTCATGGCCTTCATCAAGTAAAGCTATTGTTGACGAGCACATCGGTTTCAAAAAGAGGAAGGCCCTCAACAAAAGGTTCTGCTCAGCACTGTTCAAGCCATGGACAAGCTTGCTACGACACCAGCATGAGGACCAGCGGGCCACAACCAAGTCGAATGTCAGTGTAGTGTCGCAGAAAAAGGGGGAGCAGAGTGCAATCTTGTACACGTAGAGTGAGCTACGACTGTCTGTAGTTGCAGCTGTCCTGAGATGCAGAAGGATGCGGTCCTCAAGACGATTGAAATAGGCTCCCGGCGCCAACGCAACTCCTGCCTGATCAGCTGCCAGAACTTGCCACTGCCTCTGCTGATCAGGCGCGGTCTTGCGCGTTGGGAGTTGCTCTCCGCTGATCGTGACTGGGCTTTGCACTGCGTTGTCACGTTGTCCTTACGCGGAGAATATCAGAGACTTGAAAGCCTTTTTAAGTGAAGATCTCTTTCGTTCCATTGTGATGCTAAACATAGTGTGAACCTCAGCTCGTCTGCCCGACTTCTTCAAGGTTATGACTTTGGCTTTCGCTCCTGCGCCGCCGTTGACATAAAAAACGCAAGACTCCGCGTCCTCCTAGTGGACGAGTGAACATGACAAAGATCAGTCACAACTTTGTCCTGCAGTGAATCAGTTCAGCATTATATGTCCACGATGCTGTTCACCATTTAGTCTCTCATGACACCATAAGCTCCAATACAGCACCCTCTTCCACAAGCAGAAGCAGCCAAAGTATATGTCTAGAGAGACGAGGGCAAACGCCACAGTTTATGTTTCTAATTCACCGTTTCGTGAGGATGCAACTGAGCGCCTCCGCTTACCGGCGAAGCCCAAGAGAAGCCGCAATCGAACCTCTTAAGTCCGACTCCCCCAGACGTTCCTCGAGCAAGGCGCAGGTGAGCGGACCTTCCCCGCAACGCACTCGCGTGACCAACGCTGCGCACGTGTTGCCGACGCCGCCGGCTCTCAACATTACGACCATCGCCTTATAAAGAGTTGTTCTGCCTCTGGCTTGCTTTCTCGCTCACGTTCACCTTGGGACTTAATCTAGGGACATGAACACACAAAACTTAGACACTGTGGGGCTTTTCTCAGCACCAAATGTTTCTGACTCCCGTCTCCTCCGGTAAGTTTCACGCTCAGCGCGCCCGATGGAAAAGGGAGAGACATCACTATGAAACCGTGAGTCGCCGCATCACTTTTGAGAAATGGTGATATGCCAAACGGCGAATGATGCAGTATATCCGCGACGGAGGTCAATGGTGCGGGGATGGCTCGGCTCAAGACTTGAGAAGATTTCGAGTGTCATGGATTTGACGAGGGACCGGCCGCGACGCAGCGGAGCGAGTGGGTCGCTCTCTGGTGCTTCCTCTGCAACCATTGGCCGCTGTCGACCGCTTCGGAGAATGATAGGTGTGTCGGCAAAGCTTCTTATACTCGTCATGGCCATGTTCGCGGACACCTCCACCTGATCGATATCGGGCTTCGGACGACCAGCAGACAACCAGCCCCGCTTGACAGGTAAACAAACGAAGCACACGTGCCATGGCCGGTCAAAGCCTTCGTATGGCCATGGAGGAGTCTCAGGTCTTTGAACAACCCTAAGCACATACTGAGGACGACTTCGCACGAGATAGCACCAGGAGGACAGCAGCACCACGGGACAAAGAGATTGTTATACAAAAATGACCAAGAAACCTACAAGTAAACCCCTTATACATGCGTACGCCTAATGAAAGAAACCCAAGAGAGAAGACCTTTCCTTGACTCCGCTTGCACCAACCGTTCTACAAAATCCAGTGATGTGTCCGACTGCGTGAGAAACTCCTTGACAAAATGAAAAGTGAAGGAAGGAACGCCCGGCCTATGCCAGTGAAGATAAAAAAAAAAGACATTTATGCTTACTCCCGCCTCTTCTCAGCTTTTTTTCAGATACAGCAATTTTTCTTTCGGATACAAAGGGTTGAAATACAAGAGCCTACAGCGCTCGAATGAGGGCGACCAAGTCCGATCCATTTTACAGCACACGCTCACGCAGGCTTGAGGGCGGTCTTGAGGGCACCCGCCAGCCTCTGGTAATCTTTCAACAACTCCTCAATGTCTCCAATCTTCAGGTCCTTGGCGTCCTTGGCGTCAATGAATTTCTTGACCGGAGGCGCCGTCTTGCTCAGCTCGTCCAGCCTCTTCAGCGCAACGGCCGCCTTGGGGTCAGGCTTCGGATCGGCCTCAGGGCCGGGAGAAGGCGACGACGTCGGCGCCGCAGGTTTGCTCGGCTCCGGTTTTGCCTTCTCAGCCGCAAGGGTCGGCGTCGTGGGCGTGGGAGCGACGGGCGACGTGTTCGCCCTGCCGAACTTGGGGAGCATGTTCATGCCGCCGAAGCCGCGCAGCGGGTTGAGGGTGCTGCCCAGATTCCGCATCGACTCCACGGCGGAAGCGCCGGCGCTGGTCGGCGTCGATGCCTGTGGCGGAGGGCTCGTCAGGGGGTCGGTGCCCTTGTCGGCAGGGGTGAACGCCACGCGTCTGCTGCTTGCGCCACTCTTGGCGCTGTCGACGCTGCGCTCTCGGAGAGGAGGGCGACGGCCGCCGAAGAGATCGGTGACTTTGCTGTCGCGGGGAGTCTCCGTTGCTTCTTCGTTGATGGAACTGCTCCCGCTGGCGTTGTCGTCGATCGGCGGAGGAGTGCTGACAAGCTTGCGGACGTCTTCCAGGGTCTTTGGCTGGACGACCTCGTTCTTGCTTCCGGCTTGCTGCTCCTTCAGGCGGCCAAACAAGAACTTGAGGCTGTTATCAAGGGTCTGATTGATAGACTCGAACGCCTGGTCTGCGCTGTCTAATACGGCCTGCCGTGCTGCGTCGCTGGCTGCTTCAATTCTGTTGGTTTGTTGCTGAATCAAATTGCTCAAACGCCGCTGAGACTTGTCTAGTGGCGACGGAGCATCCCCGCTACCATCTTCACCATCCGGAGCAAGACTTGACTTGGCGGGGGTAATGCCAAGATCCATGGGTGGAGGAGCATCACCAGGTGTGATAGGCCTGGCAGACTTGTTCGGGCCTCCCGGAAGCTCATCCGCCCGAAGTGTTGATAGATCCACGTTTTCAAGGAAGGCAATGGACGCTTCCAAGTTCACCAAACAGTACGCAGCTTCTCCATCAACCTTGCTGGCAGTCCTGAACCTCTGGATAAAGTACAGGTTGCTGATAACACAAATGCTGTCCGGAGGACTGGTAATGAGAGTGTAAATGAGGGTCGGCAAAATCTCATCGGCCGAAGAGGAGCTTGGGAAGATGTGCGACAAGGCCTCGACGATGTTCTTGTGAGCGGCGGTCAAGTGCTGCAGCTTTCCTTGGGGAAATCTCTCGTCGTTCATCTTTTGGATGCTTTCACGCGCTGCGGCAAGCATTTCGGGGATTTCATCTTTCTTTTCCTCCATAGCCTTCCGCATCTCAGGCGTGATCTCCTCGCCGTGCCCAAGGAGTTCCTTCAGGCCGATACCGACAAGCGAGAGGGCTGCTGTGCGTGAACGGAGCTTCTCGTCGCGTTCAGCGTCGTCGGTACTCCGGTGGCGCCATATCCGGGGATATATCTGAACCCCGGTCAATTTCCGCTTGGCGGGAAATACGGAAAGGGGGTATGCGGAGGGGGACACCGAGTAGAGGAGGACTAACCTTCTCACAGACAGCTCTCTCGACGGCCTCTTCCAGAGCGGTTCTTTTGAGCTCCAGCAATCTCCGTGCCTTTTTGCGGTCCGAGATTTCCGTGACGGTGAGCATCTGCTGCTCCTGCCCGGAGTCGGACGTTTTCCGAGCATTGCGCGAAGCTGCAGATGACCGCGAAGCGAGTGATGTGGTAGAGCCTTGGCGGGATAGTCTTGTCGAGAGAGCGGCGATGTGGGTGTCTATTTGGGAGCCGGCGCGGACGTAGAACTCTTGGAACAAATTTGCCAGAGAGTCGATGTCAATGGGGCTGGGATGCACGCGAGCGGAGAGGGATTCTAGGAATCTTGGGACGGTCAGCACTTGGAGCTTGGCAGACGATGGCTGTGTATACCTCTCGGCCAGGCTCCTGATCTCGATGGGCAAGTCGTCGAACGACTGCGGGAGAGCGACGTCGCCGTCGCGGTCGTCGTCGTGGGCATCGCCGTCCTCGGAGCGGGTGGCGAAGACATCACCGGTCTCGCTCTGGTCGCTGTCCTGGTGTGCGAAGGCGGTGGGATGCAGAATCTCGGGAATGGTAGCTCCCACGGTGCTGGCGCGGCTCCGATGGCGGGGGCCCTGCGGGGCGGAGTCGAAGCGACTGAAGCTCTTGGAGGCGTGGATGACGCGGGGACGGTCGTCTTCCTGGGACATGGTTTCGTTGTTGCAGTCAGGGAGTGTCGAGGTGCGGACGCATGTCGCGGAGGTGTAATTGCGGGTTGCTATTGATAGACAGAGAGGAAGCTCTGGCACACGCACGAGACACTTCGGTGCCCGCGGAGCTCCAGGCAGACCAGCTGTCGCTAGGGCGGACGATAAGCTGATAAGGGGGCGAGGGTCCGGGCGCCGGGCAGCTGGTGCTGGTCTTATGACGCGGTTGGCGCACGAACACCACACCCCAGCATCCGCCCAACGCTTCCAGCTCCCTCACTCCTCACGCCTCCTGGCAAATATCCCCCTGCCGTCCCGTATCTGCCGCCTCAGCTTCTGCTGCCGCTTCTCCTACAGCTTGCGCCCGCTCTGTCATGCCTACCGTCTTTCTCTAGCAGCCGTCGCCACCATGACCACCAACTCCCGCTTCCGCAGCTCTGCCGGCAGAGCTGCTTCCGCCTTCGTCACCACTCTGCTCTCCTTCGCAGCCCTCCACCCCGTCCAAGCCGATTTTGCCCCCGAGCACGGCGATGGCTCTGGCATCCTGCCAGTGCTCCCTCCTGGCGCCCCCAACCAAGATGCGTCCAGGCAGCAGCTGACAAGGGATATGGACTTCGTGAGTATGCTCGGCCCGAAAGCCGATCGCTGGAGGTGCTGATACCGCTGTCGTAACAGACGCTGAAGCACATCTTCCACCATGGAACCCACAAATACCCCGGCCTGCACCGCCGCCTGGACATCCATCCCGATGCTCCCCTGTGGGTCGCCTCCGAGGACGACCCCACGCAAAGGGAGCCCGCCCCGCGCCTCCGCGCTCGCTCGCACGCCCTCAACATCGAGCGCCTCGCAGATCGCTCCCCCGAGGCTATCAACCACATCCTCGAGACAAAGCGTCTGACCGGACGGGATGTTGTTTTCACCGCGGACGCCTGGACCGTTGACGAGATCGCTGGCCCTAATGTCACGGACAAAGAGAGCGTTCTTACTTTCGCGAGAATGGCAGCAAATGCCTACGTGACCGATCCCACCCAACCCGATTGGTCCGACGTAAGGGGCGGCTTCAACTACACCGAAGATTTCGGTTGGGAGTCAGACGGCCTCCGCGGCCACATCTTTGCAGATACCGAAAACTCCACCGTCGTCATCGGCCTCAAGGGTACCTCGCCGGCCGTCTTCGATGGTTCCGAAACGACCACCAATGACAAGGTGAATGACAACCTCTTCTTTGGTTGCTGTTGTGGACAAGGCGGGTCCTACATGTGGCTGCAGGTCTGTGACTGCATGACGTCTACCTACTCCTGCAACTCGACTTGCTTGGTGGAGAGCATCAAGGAGAAGGGGAAGAACCGCTACTTCTATGCGGTTCAGGATCTCTACCACAACGTCACTGCCCTATATCCGGACGCTGATGTTTGGATCTCCGGACATTCTCTTGGAGGCGCCACGGGCAGCCTTCTCGGCTTATCTTACGGCCTCCCCGTCATTACCTACGAGGCGCCAGGCGAGGCTATGGCAGCGTCTCGGCTCGGACTTCCTACCCCACCAGACTACCACCTTGGCAGGCATCAAGACAGAACAGGTTCCGGCATATATCACTTTGGCCATACAGCAGATCCTATGTATATGGGCCTGTGCAATACTGCAACCTCAGTTTGTACCATTGCTGGCTATGCTATGCAAAGTGTTTGCCACTCTGGCTCGGTGTGCACCTACGACACCGTCGGAGATCTCGGCTGGCGCGTGGGCGCCGGAACGCACCGGATCCAGGAGGTCATTCATGACGTCCTCGAAAAATATGACGAAGTCCCTCCATGCACCCCGGACATTAGTTGCACCGATTGTTACAACTGGAAATTCTACGAGAGCAATGGTTCCGACACGACCACGAGCTCTTGGAGCAGCACAGCGACGACCACTCAGTCGAGGACCGAGACTTGCAAGACTCCAGGCTGGTGGGGATGTCTTGATGAGAGCACTACGTCTGGTCCCGTGACTACGTCGACTAGCATCATTACGTCGACAACTTGCGACACGCCTGGATGGTTCGGTTGCAACGACAAGACGACCCATACAGTTATCACAACCTCCAGAACTGTCTTTCCCGTCCCCACAACGACTATTACGTCCACCTCGACTTCGACTTCGACTTCGACCTCGGAGACAACCTCAACCACCACATGCGAGACTCCTGGTTGGTTCGGCTGCAACGACCCCACGACGTCTACGACCACTTCGACGACGTCGTCCACATCGTCCAGCTCGTCCACCTCACCATCAACCTCCCCCTGCGCCACGCCTGGCTGGTTCGGTTGCAACGACCCATCCACGACTACCACCACCGCGCCGGCAACCTCTGCGACACCCAAGCCATCCCTGAGCCCTGTACCGTCGAATACCGGAGCCTCCACCAGTGCGAGCTGCACTTCCAAGAACTGGTTCGGCCTCATCTGCGTCGACCCTTCGCCAACCGATACTCCGGCTCCTGTTCCGACATCGCACCACAAGTGCGCTCACAGGAACTTGCTCGGACGTTGTAAGGAGTGGAAGGAGGAAGACGAACTGTGAGGGTAAGTCGGGACTACCATGGATGAAACAGATCATGGATTTCATTCGTTTAGAAATTCAGCATCACTGCATATGGCGTTTTGTTTAAGGCAGGCGTCTTTGGAATTTTGATTTTTTGTCATGATACCGCAAAGAGGAACCTGGGTGGTGGGCGCAGATTGTGGACCTAACGTACATACACACATTGTTTTGATATGATCTTTGATTGAGATCGAGTTTATATGAACACACACAGATTTGGCATTTAATTTGCGTGCACGTATGACTTGCTCCTATTGTTGTGGGTATGTGGTGCGATGCTGAAGCTAGAACTGAACCAGCGCGCAAGCTGTTGAGCATTCTGGCAGTATCACAACAGGTGACAGAAGATTTGAGCTCTCTGCCCCCTACCGAAGATGCTACACTCGTCTATGGATAGTCGAATCCAATGCCTGGACGTAAATGTGAGTTTGAAACGTGAACAAATGCGTCTAAATATTGTATTCAACTACCTACACAAGCCTGATATCTTTGCGAGGCAGATGTAGATGGGCTCTACTGTTTTGAAACCCGGTGTGGTGTCCAGCCAGGACATTTTGCAGGGATGACTTCCCAGGGGACATGTTATTTGCTCGCAGCAAGCTTTTTACTAACGCTGTTTCAGACCATGGGGAGGGTCCTAGGGTCCTCTGTTTTAATTGCTGCATTCATCTAGAAGGCTCCATTCGACCTTGGGTGTTAGCAATGGTGTCTATAGTAGCAGGGAAATCCCTGGCTGCAAAAGGAAGCCTAGCCATCCCTTAGATAACGTATTTGAGTAGGCTAGTCAACAGGTAAGAAGTATGCCAGTATTCGGTAGATATCAACAGTGAGGCGCTTAGTGCAACATGTCTAATATTGGCAGTGTGCTTCTATTCGTCGGGACAGCATACGCGCACAGCGGATGACAGAAGATATCAGCCCTTTCGACCTTATTCCGCCGAAGATATTACATTCCAATTACGTAGGTAGTTGAATCTAATATCTGGACGTAGATGTAAGCTTTAAGCGTGAACCAATTGGTCCAGATATTGGATTCAACTACCTACGTAATCTGTGATGCCTAGAGGGCCGAATTCCTTTGTCACTCGCAGTGCGCATTAAATCCGGGGAAATGAGACAAGTGGGGACAGAAAAGCAACGTCAGACACTCAGCCAACGAAGTTGTGACACTTCATCTCTTCAAAACGAAAAAGAAAAAAACGGTGGCGATTACTGAGCGTGATATGACTCGGAGGCAGTTGACAGCGTTGACGAGGTCTTGGCCAGATCTCCACATGACCCATGGATAGGCGGTACCAAACCCGTTGCATGTCGTTTGGAACACGAGTCCCGGCGGATTGACGCGGCAGCCAACAAGGCAGCGTGCCGTTGCTCCGACTCGCGCTGTTGGGGAATGAGTAATGAATTATTGTGCGAGGTGCGAGGCGGTGAGACGAAAAGAGGTGTGATAGATGCATCAGATAAGATCTATGACGTGCTGGACATGCCGTTTACGTGAGAAGCCGGGCTCCCCGGGCGTTTCGGCGACTGGCTTCGCAGTGATGCAGGGTGTGCGAGTCCGAGGCCGAGAGCGGGTGCACGTGTTTGCGCTTCTGGAAGGCGCGTGGCCAATGGCAGACCGGGAGCCGCCAGGCCCTGTTCGCTCCCAGATCACGTCAACTGAATAGTGCATCGTCCGCGCCTATCGAGACCTAGCATCAGAGCCGGGGGCGTGGAACTCCTCCACCGCGTGCTCCTGCCCTGTCGTACCGCGAGTCCCTTCCTGTCTTCGCGAGCCCTCCGTTGCAAGAGCGCGCGGCTGTCCCCGGTCCAATTTTGCGCCCGACGGCATAGTCATACCTAATCCGATCGCAATGAGGGAGATACGACGCCTGTATTTCTCCCCAGCACACCATCGTGCGCGGATATCCACCGCCCTCCGCTCCGCTTAAAAATCAACACCCTCAGCCGCGAATAAGCCCACAAACCGTCCGCGCCCAATATCTATCCGACGTGCCCACTTCTCCGACGAGCACCCGCATCTGCTTCCGCCTCCCACCCCGCGACCACCTTCGTCGCCCCGCCAGCCCTCAATGGCGCCCAAAACACCTCTCTCGTCCGTCCTGCCGCCGCTGCTGTTCGGAACGGCCACCTTCAACCACCAGTACAACAAAGACCCCTACGCCCTCGACACCACCGGCCTGGTGCGCTCCGCCCTCGAGAAAGGCATCCGCGCCTTCGACACCTCGCCCTACTACGGGCCCTCCGAGTCGCTGCTCGGCGCCGCCCTCTCCACGCCCTTTGTGCACGCCAACTTCCCGCGCGAAGAATACTTCCTCCTCACAAAGGTCGGCCGCGTCACGTCCGACGAGTTCGACTACAGCCCGGAATGGGTGCGGTCGTCGGTGGCGCGCAGCCTGCGGCGGCTGCAGACGCCGTACCTGGACGTCGTCTACTGCCACGACGTCGAGTTCGTGTCGGACGACGAGGTGATGGCGGCGGTGGCGGAGCTGCGGCGCCTGCGCGACGCCGAGGGCTGCGTCAAGTACATCGGCATCTCGGGCTACCCGGTCGAGACGCTGTGCCGGCTGGCGGAGCGCGTGCTGCGCGAGACGGGCGAGCCGCTCGACGCCGTCATGAGCTACGCCAACTTCACCCTGCAGAACACGACGCTGGCGACCCGCGGCGTGCGGCGGCTGCGCGACGCCGGCGTTGACGTCGTCCCCAACGCCAGCCCGCTCGGCATGGGTCTCCTGCGCCGCGAGGGCGTGCCCGTCGGCAGCATGGGCGACTTCCACCCGGCCTGCGCCGAGTTGCGCGAGGCCGTCCGCGACGCGTCCGATCTGTGCGACATGCACGGCGAGAGGCTCGAGGTCATCGCCATCCGCTTCGCGCTCGAGACGTGGCTGCACGCCGGGGCCCCGGTCGGCTCCCGCGGCGACCCGGCGAGCGGAGTCCCCTGGAAGCGGGAGAGCATCGAGGAGGTGGGCGGCCAGAAGCTGGGGGTGAGCGTCATGGGCGTCAGCCAGCCGGCGGAGCTGGAGAAGACGATGATGGTGTGGCGCAGCATCCTCGACGGGCTCGAGGACGGGCAGAGCGTCGCGGACCGTGCGGGGCGGTGGAAGAGGGCTCACGAGTGGAGCCTGAACCGCAAGCGCGCGGTGCAGATCCTGGCCGAGGGCGTGCAGGAGTGCCTGGGCGACTGGGTCGACTACGCGTGGGACAGCCCGGACAAGGGCTTCGTCAACCAGCGGGCCAAGAGGAAGCAGGCGGAGGAGGGCGAGGGCAAGCAGAAGACGCTCAAGGGCAAGGAGGCCGAGGCGGAGGCGCCGTGGCTCACCCCCGCGGCCAGTCCCGAGCCCGAGGCGCGGGAGGGGGCCAAGGAGCTGCCGTTGAGGTGACGATTGGGGGGAGGTTGAGCTTCTTTTTTTTTCTTTTCACATGGCGTTGCTTTTTTGGAGGGAATTCAATCATTCGGCGGCGTGGGTCAATTAGCGCTTCGGCAGCAGCATGCCTGTACGACGCCATTGTTTGGGTATCCGATCGTCGCTTTATCACGAGAGACGCATGTACGTGGGCGAGTATAGAAGGCTAGGAAATCAAGGAAGAAAGGCCGAAGGATGGCAGGGAATCACCGGTGAATGCAGGCCCATTGCGGTGGTGTCGTGTTAGAATTGCTGTGGCTGCGAATCTGGAAGCACATCAAGTGTAGGGCCATCGAATAGGAGGCAGGCTGAATCAGTGGCACGGCGGGAATAACTCGTGGGCGAGGGCAGCAGTGACGCAATTGGGGCGGAAGGCGGAAGAGGGACGCAGGCAACACAGCCTTTGCGCGGAGATCCGCCCGTGCTGGGCGGGAAGGCCAGCGCAGCGGTCGAGCAGCAGTGAGCGCAGAGCGTGGCCCGCGGCGGGGAGCAGTGGAGTGTGCGGGATCGGAGGCTGGCCAGTCGCGGTGAGATTGCAGGTGTTTGTTCGGGGGCATGCGTCATGCCGCGGGCGCACTGAACAAGGCTCTCTGGCTGTGCCCCCGCGTGCGTCGAGCAGGCATGGACAGCGGTGATGCAGCGATGAGGAGCACATGCAGCCGGCTCTCCCGCGCCACCTAAACATCAAGCCTCTGCCAGCGAACGCAGCAGTCGCCCTCAAACAACAAGCCCGGCCACACTGCCTGACCGTCGAGCCCAAACGATCGGCCCACGTCGGCCAGAGCATCATCCTTGCATCGTAGCTCGACTGCCGACAGCGCACCGCCCACCTCAGCCCAAACAGCTAACTAAGCCCAAGCCCTCCCGCTGGCTTACCACAACCCAGCCGACATCCGTCCTTCGCCTTCCTCAACCCAGTCAAAACCCCCCCGCTACGCCGACCGAGCCTGTCTATCGCACCCGCTCGACGCCTGGCCACGCGACCACCGAGCCACACCGCACCCTGGGCCTGCGATAAGCTTCCGTTCCAGGATGCGCCGCTCGTAAGGCACTGTCTTGCTCTGACCGTCCAGGTGACACACGCGCCATCCAGAGCGACGCCCGCTTGCCCTCACCAACCAAGCCCGCGCCGAAATCTCTGCCTTTCCTCCTTAGCCCTCCACCTCTCCCGCTCTCCCCCCAGCAATGGGCAACAACTCCAGCAGAGAGGGACGTCCCGGCACGTCGCTGGGCCACTCGAGGTCGCACGATGGCCACTCGCACGCCTCTCAACAGGGCTCCCAGAACCAGTCCGGCGACCGCATGTACTCGTCGCGCAACGGCCGCAGCAGCAGACCCGACCTCTCCTTCCTCGGCATCAACACCAGCTCCGACAGAGATCCCCCCGAGTTCACCAGGCGCGAGACAAGAGCCGAGCGTGAGGCACGGAAACGGGAGAAGGAGCGGATACTGAGGGAGCAGGAGCGCGAGCGGAGCATGCGCGAGGAGGGTGTTGACGGAGGATACTTGGTCACTCTGGGCACCTACACCGGCCCGGAGGATTTTAGCAAACCAACAGTCCGCCAGCTGATGGTATGCTGTTCTCATGCTTCAATGCGGCAGTGGAGCTGATTATCTTCAGATTGAACGCCGTGTAGCTCCTTTCTGGAAGGGCCTCAATGACCACGAAGACACATGGACCGAGGCTCAGCTCGTGTGCGTCGTCAATGACCGTCCGCTGCCCGCCCCGGACGAGCCTCTCCCTGCCGATTTGGAACCCACGCGGACCGCCGAGTCGAAGAACCCCAAGTCCTCCGAGCAGAGCCTCAACGGCCTCATGGTGCCCATCACCGGTAGAACGCCCTCCAGTACCTCCGACACTTCCGGCCGCCTTTCACCCGGCCAGAGTGCCTTTTCGCTCCCTTCGGCCACTTCGCCTCTCGGTAACACATCCTCATCATCTCCCTTCTTCCGCGGCCGCGCGAAGACTCTTGCAGCCTTGACAACATCCTCGAAGAATAATTCGCAAACTGATATGACGCCCCAAGAGGTCATGCTACCCAAGGACCCCTACGTGAACGGCCAGCGGCTCGAAGCATTCCTGTACAAAGACGCCTCCGAATGCCCGATCTGCTTTCTTTACTACCCTCCCTACCTGAACATGACTAGGTGTTGCGACCAGCCCATCTGCTCCGAATGCTTCGTCCAGATCAAGCGGCCCGATCCCCATCCGCCCGAGCACCACGATCCGAACGATCCGAACGCCCCGCCTCCTTCGACCGAGCCCCAAGATGACTGTATGTTGGTGTCCGAACCTGCCGCGTGTCCCTTCTGCAAGCAGCCAGAATTTGGTGTTACGTATGAATCGCCCCCATTCAGAAAAGGCCTTGCGTACCAGGGACAGACCATTCAGCCCTCGGCGATGTCTTCGGCATCGTCTCTTGCAGCTCCTACGTCACCTGACGGCGGTGTCGGAAGGAAGAGGGGCAAATCGCTTTCAGCAAACTCACCGCAGGTCATCACGACGGATATGGTGCGTCCGGATTGGGCGAAGAAACTCGCAGACGCACGAGCACACGCATTGCGGAGATCTGCCGCCGCCACCGCTCTACACAATGCCGCATACGTGATTGGCAACAATTCGTCCGACAGCAGAGGATTCACGCTAGGTAGGAGGAGAAGAAATCTCTTGAGCAACGACAGCCCAAACAGCAGCGGCACAGGAACGCCACGAAATGGATCCAGCGACCCTCTGACGCAGCTTCTAGGTTCGTCGGGCAGCAGAGAGCGCGGATCGGAAGGCCAGCAGCAGCAGCAGGATTCTTCGGGACGGCATGGCTCGCGGAGAAGTCGTATGGAAGACCTCGAGGAGCTCATGATGATGGAGGCGATTAGGCTTAGTCTTGCTGCGGAGGAGGAAAGGAAACGGAAGGAGGAGAAGGAGGCGGATAAGAGGGCCAAGAAGGAAGAGAAGAAGAAGGCCAAGGAGGAGAAGAAGGCTCAAAAGTATGGGCGTAAGACTGGTTTCTTCCCCGTTGACATTCCGGACGATGCTCCCCAGCCCGGTCCTTCTGCACAGAGCGACTCGAAAGGGAAAGCGATCGACCGGTCCGGGGCTGGCTTCAACCCCATGAGCGAGCCCACGTCCACGCTTAACAACGGAGGCGCTTCGTCCGCGCGAGCAGATCCGCAGAAGCACCTTGAGGAAAGCAGAGCACGCATTCAGAAGCCCTCAGATTCGGTTGGTTCCGCTTCCCCCCTCGACCTCACCGGGCAGACATCTCATCGCATGGCACTTCGACAGCTCTCCAATGCGTCTTCGTCAGCGTCCTCGCTCGCCGAATCGGAAGAAGCGGATTCGCTGCGCCAAAACAACGGCCCGGATGTGAACTCCGGATCTTCGTTTGAGCCATCCCCTAACACCAGCGGCCTAAGTCTCGGGGGCGGCGCTGCCGCATCCGATCCCAATGTCGGGACCGATACGCCTCCTGGTGGCGGCGCCGGTACCGAGCCCATGTTCAACTTCAGGAGCTTGGCGGCCGTCATTGGCAACGAGGACGAGAGGGAAAAGTCCGGGGCCGAGCATCTCGAAGACATCGGCCCCTCCACCCCGTCCCCCTACAACGAGAAGTCGAGCCACGAAGCGCTGAGAGCGGAGGACGGAGCCGCCATGCCCACACTGTCCCCCGCCGACGCGGAAGGCGGCAGCAACACGACCCGCAGCCGCGGCGATTCGGGCGAGAGCTCCAGCAGCGCGCCACCCCCTCCCGTCCTGGTCACGCCCGCCAGCCCCCCGCCCGACGGGAAGTTCCCATCGCTGCCGATGCCGGACTTCGGCAACGGCAACAGCAGCAGCGGCGACGAGTTCGAGCAGAAGAGCATGGGGGGCGTGCAGATTGACGAGCACAGAGAGCAAGAACAAGAGCAAGAGCGGGGGCGGCATGAGACCAATGCCGCTGCTCGTTGATTTTGATTCTCAGATTTTCTTTGGGAAAGAAAAGGTCGGCATCATGAACACAAACACACACACACACACACGTGCTACAGTATGAGTGCGGGAAAGAAGAACAAAGACGGACAGGGAGTTCTTCCTTTTTTTTTTTTTCGGGGAGGGAGGGGTTTCCCTCAGCAAATGCAATATGGAATTTCAACATTCAGATCGGGATCAGACAATGGGAATCGGGCATGGGACACGGGGCATGCATGCATGTATTGCATCATTTGCATCTTCTCCCTTTTTTGTTTTCTTCTCTCTCCCCGGTTCTCCCCCTTTTGGGCGCCTCTCCTCTCCTCCCCTCTCCTCTCGACATTCATGGCGTAGGATATGGTTGTGCAGAGTGCGGAGTGCGGAGACGAGACTTTCTTCCCTCCCCCCAAGACAAGATGACGGCCTTCATGACTGTTCGGTCAATCATGTGTATGGCTTCTCTCCCCCTCCTGATTCACTTTCTCTTCCTCCGGGTGCTGGCTGATATTTGCTGGCCTCGCCCCCACCTCCTTTTATTTCTTCTCTCACGGTGCGGGAGGATATTTGCAATGTCTTTTTGAAGAAGGGTGCTGGCTGGGGGCGTTCTTCTTTCTTCTTCGGGATGAGGGGCTTGCTTTGTAAGGGGAAAGGGAGGGGAGGGGAAAGTGTTCGGGGTGCGAAGGTCGTAGCTGTGGTTTTGCCTTTTTTCCTTTCCCTTTCCCTTGTTCTTTAGCTTTTGGCAGACTTTGCTGCTAGTAAACTAACTAACTAACTGACCACTTCACGGGGCTTTCTTCTTCTTCTTCCACTACCGGTGCGGATGGCTCTTGTTCCCCCCCCCCCCCTTTTTTTTTCTCCCTTCTTCTTATTTTCTGGTTTAATTGGCTTTTTTTCTTGTGTGGTGTGTTGTTTCTTTCAGCTGGCTGGCTCTGCTCTGTGGAAGTACGTGCGTACGGACGGGCCGCCGGGTATACATGTTGGTAGAGGGAGGTGGGATGGGAATGATGGCAATGATGAAATGATGGACGGATGGAAAGAAGGGGTTGTAGCTTTTCCTTTCTTTTCTTTGTTTCTTAACTAGCACCGGAGCATATAGTGGAAATCATTGAATGGGTCCTTTGGTGCGCTCGTCTTCGAGTTCGTTCGTTCTTTGTATGTCTCTCTTTGTGTGAGTGAGTGTTTATGCGGAGATGATTCTGGATCAGTTGCATCCCTTTTTGCTTCTTTCTTCATGACGTAGATCATCCCTCCTGAGTAAGTCGTTGACATCCTGCTGCGGGACAGAAGCCGGTAAATGAATGGAGGAAGTGCTTGTTGATTCATTGTTGTTGTGAGCTTCTATCTCGTGTAATTTGTTAGGTTGCCATGAGGTCATCATGGCTTAGAATTGCAGTCTTTACACCCCACCAGCAACCGGCGGCTAATTTGTATACGTTTCTCAGCATACCACGACCTTAGCGACCATCAAAGCATCCTAACATTGAAAGATATTGATTTTTGTACTTTGCGCAAGCCACAGGTTGCTTACGGATTGGAGTCGGGTGGTCCCGCCAATCATCACTTACTTGCTGCGCCTTGCAGGGCTGGGTCACCAATTTAGTATTGCTTTTTCCCGGGATTCCGTATCGCATTTATTTGGTTAGCGCCCATGTGGCTCAGCTGGTATGCCACAAGGTTAGCTTTCAGCCTCGTGAAATCGTGTCAGACTTCCAGTCTCAACCATTCAAGCAACATGGCAGCAAGACTATTTTACGTATGCACCATTCTCCACTATCTTCTCAGCACCGCCCCTTTCAGACTGCTTCTATCCAAGTGGCGAAAAGGGGTCTAGCCTGGCTCCCTGTGACAGTAACTCCAACAGCACTTGCTGCGGAGAAGGTCAGGCCTGCTGGAGTCCCGGGTTTTGCCAGGACATCTTGGTCAACTCGACTCTCTCCACTCAATTCACACGGGCTGCTTGCACCATCGAGGACTGGGCAACGTCAGAGTGTGTGACTTTCTGCCTGGACGGTACGTACGCACGCGGGTCGCAGTTGTTTTCCCACGAAGTGCTGTCTGACAGGACCTTTTTTTGCGATAGAAAATCCAACCAGCGACGAAGCCGTGTACTACTGCGGTGATGGGATCTTTTGCTGCTACTGGACCAACTGCTGCGAGCTGGGTACAAACCTCTATACCGTAGGCGTCCCATCGGCGACCGCAGTGGCGAGAATGGCAGCAACTTCCTCGACAAGCTCCGCCGGCAACTCCACTTTTACGGTCCAGGCTACCGCAGCAGTCACCACTTCTTCGAAGTCTGGGAACAGTACATCTACCAAGGTTGCAATCGGAGTGGCTGTACCGGTGGGAATACTTTTGCTGGTGGGAGTGGCTGTTGGCTCCTGGTTTCTCGGGCGGAAGGCACAGCAGAAAAAGGACTGCGCAATCACACTACAACTGACTGAGGACATCCAAAAGGCAGACTTGGCCGCAGACCGGCCGCCTGTTGAAGCGGCTGGACAGCCAAGATCAGAACTACCGTGAACGACTGGTTTTGTGGAGATTGACCTGTGTGTCTCCACCGGGTGAAAGTAGATCGTAGTCCATTCCATCTTAGCTTAATTCACTTCTTCAACATTCACGAGAAGCCAGAGAGAACGGCTCTGACTCTCACTCGTGGGTTCATTAGCCTGCTTTGCACAACCTGAAACACTGAAAGGCAAGGCTGAACTTGCCATAAGCTCTTGGCGGGAGGGGGCGAGAGCATCCATGCTTACTTTTGTGCTGACCTGCAGCCAGCTTGATTTAGAACGGCTTGCAGGATATGCATTGACTGGAGCAACTATAAGTTCCGGCCTCTGTTAGCCCGCTGACAGAGAAAGTCCTCTTGTGCTGCATCCATTCCCTTCCTCAACCATGATTGTCCTGATTGTCGGCCTTCTACACGCCTTTCATGTGTCACTGGCGCTGGGAGATACCAGCTCTATAGCTGCTGCCTCCACTACAGCGTCTTCAAGGTTTCCACTGACTACGGACAATAATTGCGGTCCAAGTGTGAATCGTGCATGCGTTATTGCGGGAATCAATCCCTGCTGCAGGTATGTGTTCGAAGTTCGAGGACCCACGACTCGGCTTAAACTAATTTGCCATGCAGTCCAGACGGGTACAGCGACATGTCATACTCATCGGTGGTCGTTACGTTTCTAACATGGTGCTCAGATTCTGCGGTGGCACTTCAGCTTATTGCGGCTTAGGTTGTCAGACGGACTACGGCATCTGCGAAGGGTCGGATGCTGCACTTGGCGATCTGCTGTGCACTGTGGCAAATGTCGGGGCCTTCCCACGATGCGATGGACGCTGTGGTTCGGACTTTGACAAGGTCATCTGCAATCCGGTTGCCGGATCCGAGGACTTCAGCGCTTATGGGGTTTTTGAGTACGGACCTTGCTGCAGGTATGTCAGACTCCATCGTAGCATGGTCTAAATAGCGTGAGATGTGAACATATTACTGATCTCTCAAAATCGAGGGTTAGTTCGGAGGGGTATGTGCTCTTGCAATCAAGTGGGTATAAATTGACTGAACGGATAATCACAGGTTCTGTGGGAACACCACTCTGAATTGTGGCAGGACTTGTCAAAGCAATTGCAATGACAGCGTAGTAGCGCCGCCTACAAGGACCGGGGGCATCCAGCCCACTGCGGATACCAGCTCTGCTGAAGCGACGGTTACAGTCACGATAACAGCGAACGCAAGCAACAGCGCCAGATCCGGACCTACGATACCCACCCTACCTTTCCCTTTCTTCAGCGAGGCATTCGCCCATGCCTTGATACTTGGCGTGCTCTTACTAGGAATGACAGTCTTCCTTTGATGGAAGTTCCACCGCCTTCAAGTCCGCTCCGGATGTTTCGAATATAAGTTCTGATCAGACTACGGTTCTCTACATCCGCATGCACATTGAGCACGTCACCTCCCTTCTAGCACATGCACGGCAGGGCCTCGAGGTTTTAACACTGTATATTTACAAAATCAACGGCTGATATTCCCAAGCAGCGATGGTGGTGTAGTTGGTTATCACGTCAGTCTAACAGATGGCAATGCCTCAAGCAAAGCCGCTGGTCCACTGAAGGTCCTGAGTTCAAGTCTCGGCCGTCGTACAAGTCATATCTTTTTGCCTTCGTCTGTGTGAACGGTGGCGAGGGTTGGTCTTTTTGGTCTGCCTCTCTGCACTGGCTCTGGTCTCGGGCGGAGAGCACGCAGGGTGTGGATAACCACTGCGCAGCGGTACACACGTGTACGCCAATGTACCTACGCAGCAACACGGGTCGTCGGACTGTCTTTTTCCTAATTTTTTTCTGGCCTTCGCTGCTGGAAGATGCGGTGGAGCGCGGAAATTTCGGTTACGGATGGCGTGGTGGGGACCGGGCGTCGGACCGAGAGCAGGAACCTAGACGACACCGAGTTTCCGAGGATTAAACGGTGGCGAAGAGTAGACGAGGGTGTGGGATGGAGTGCGCCGGGAAGGTCCATGTGATAAGAGGCCGGTTCGCGAGGTATTGCAACAGAAAGTGCGGGGGCCAGTTGAAGCCGTCCATTCGGACTTGAATGCACAGCATACCTGTGAACAACAGCATCGTCCTGATAAGAGCTTCAAGTATCTCACTTTGCTTGGGATACTAACCAAACCGGACCTCGTAAATCAATCGTGTTCTTCCTGCATTGGCGGAATGCTCTATATTCAGAAAGGGAAAATCAGCGTTGAGAAGGTTGCCATAGAGGAACCAAACCACTTCCCACTCACTTCCAGGCCTCACCACCAAACAGGGACCAACAGGGGCATACGAAGAAAAAAAACCAGTATCGAACACTGACAACTCCCACATCTCACCATATTACCCCCCACCAAATCCTCCAGCCCTCACAACCCCCCCTTCCCCCCAGCACCCACTCCCTCACAACTTCGTCTCCCCCGTCCCACCCCCACCCCCCTCCTTCCTCTCCCTCTCCTCCCTCTCCCTCACCCCCCGCATAGCCGCCATACTCCTCAACAACGCATAAACCGTCTGCAGCCTCGGCAGCTCCACCCCCCTCTCCCGCGCAATCCTAATCGGCAGCCCCAAAATGACCTCAATCTCCAACGGACTCCCCCTCTCCCAATCCAGCAACATGCTCGGCTTCCCCCCCTTATTCCGCTCCGTGCTCCGCAGCACCTTCTCGGGGCTCGCCAGCGTCTCCGGAAACGGCTCCCCGAGGATCCGCGGCGCGGCGTCCCAGATCTCGCGCATGACGCCGCCCAGGTGCCGGCGCAGCTCCGGGTCGAGCACCATGTCGGCGTTGCCGCGGCCGCCGGAGAGGATCGCCGACGGGTTCATGGCCGCGTTGATGGTCAGCTTGTGCCACCGGATCTGCTGCAGCTCCAGCTCGCTGTGCGCCTCGGCGTCGCGCAGCCCGCCCAGTTCATTAAACAGGCGCACCAGCTCCCGCACGCGGGCGTCGCCGCGCGCGCCCAGGTCCGCGAGGTCCGGCTCTTGTTCCGATGACGGCGAGGGGGAGGAGGGGGACGGCGAGGGGGAGGAGGGGGACGGGGACGAAGCAGCGGACGCCGCCGCCGCCGCCATCCCGTCCGTGTACGCACCCATGCTGATCCGCGTCCACCGATTCTGCCGCACGTACCCGTGCCGCAGCTGCTCCGCGCTGATCACCGTCACCGCCGAGACGACGGGGTTGCGCGGGAAGCGCGCGCGGTGCGCCGCCTCGATGCCGACCCCGTTCTGGATGAGGACGACGCACGTCGCGCCGGACCCGCCGTCGCGCGCGACCAGCGGCGCGATGTCCGCGCTGTCGTCGGTGACGTCGGGCAGGGCTTTGGTCGTGACGACGACGTAGTCCCAGCCGCCGGATGGAGGGGCGAGGGGGGAGGTGTCGGCGGCCGCGGCGCCGATGGACGGGTAGACGGCGTGCGGCGTGAAGGTGTAGGTGCCGAAGGCGCGGGTTTCGAGGGTGACGCCCGAGGCGGCGATGGCGGGGTAGTTGGAGCGGCAGACGAGGGAGACGTGGATGTTTTTGGAGGGCTGGGCGCGGGGGATGGGGCGTGAGAAAGAGTTGGGGGCGGGGAAAGACGGGGAGTTACGGGTTGCGATTGGAGAGATGAGGTCGAAGGGACGAAGCGGGAGGTGAGGCGGAATGGTGCGTTAGACTTACGTGGTGAAGCCGCGAGGCGTAGAAGCAGCCTACTGCACCGGCGCCGACGAAGAGGATGTGGATGGGCCTGAGGGTGGTGATGCATGAGCGATGGCTTTCTCGATTGGAAGCGGAAACGCAGGTGCTGATGTGGCAAGAGGACACTTACTTCCCATCCCCGGTTTCAGAAGACGACATGACTGACGAAAAAGATGGAGTTGAGAATGGGATATAGAGCCAAGAGATGCACGAGGCAGTGACAGGAACAGGCCTGAGACTCAATGAAAGCGACGGCCAACACAGAAGAGAATCAAACCCAACGATGCCGACAAGCGATGTGACGTCTATTCAGAAACACAGTCAGAGAGCCTATTGGTCGGATGGTTGCGCAGTGTTGCCGTTGTTTCCGGTATCTCGCGAGGCTCGACGTTGGGCTGCGGAGAGGGGCCGGCACGCGAAGGCAATCGATGGCGCGACGCGGGGCCACAGGGCGGTAAGGCAGATCGAAAGAAAGAAGAGCCGAGGTCGGATCGAGGCCCCCGGCCCAAGCCACCGCCTCAATTCTCAAACACCGGCTCACATGACGCCAAGGGACGCCTGATTGGCCTTTTTTTTTTCCGTCGTTGGTCGTCAATAATTCGTAGCTTTATTTTTATTTTCCGTCTCTCTCCGTCTCTCTCGTTTCTCTCGTCTGTGGCACATCACACAGATGCGAGTACATAATGGTATCCACACTAAAAGCGCCAAGTAAATCAATCCCGTCTAGCCCAAGTTTTAAGACAAAAGAATCCAATCGCTTCCAATACATTTAGAGCTTCTCCTTCTGGAGTCCCTTCCAGCCCCAAGTCTCGGCGATGAGCTCGGCAGCGCGCTCACCAACACCCAGAACAGTAAGCATGGGGTTGATGGTCGGCATCTCGGGGAAGACACCGGCGTCGGCGATACGGACGCCCTGGAGGCCGCGGATCTTGAGCTGCGCGTCGACCACGGCCAAGGGGTCGCGGGCGACGTTGCCCATCTTGGTGGTACCCGCGGGGTGGTACACAGTGTGCGCCACGCGGCGGCCGTACTCGCTGAGCTCCTCGTCCGTCTGGATCTTGGGGCCGGGCGCCACCTCGCGCTTGAGCCACGACTTGAAGGGCTCCTGCTCGGCGATCTTGCGCGCAGCCTTGAAGCCGGCCACCAGCGTGTCGGCGTCGTAGCCCTCGGGGTCGGTGAAGTAGCGGAAGTCGAGCGCGGGCTTGACCGACGGGTCGGCCGAGGTGAGGTAGATGCGGCCCTTGGAGCGCGGGCGGGGGATGTTGGGCGTCATGCAGAAGGCGTCGATGGGGGTATCGTAGCCCAGGCTGGCCATTGGTTAGCACCCTGTCAGTGAATTCCGGGGGCATTGTACTCACCGAGAAGTGTTCATGCAGAAGGGGATCTGGTAGCAGTGCATCATGACATCGGCAATGTCGCCGTCCTTGCCGGCGGCGTTGGCAGCCTCGCGGCGCAGGAAGATACCCGCGTCCGAGTCCATGGTGGTCTGGTTCTGGGGAACGGGCTTGTTCAGCTCCCAGATGATGATGGTCTCGGGGTGGTCGAGCAGGTTCTCGCCAACACCGGGCAGGTCGCGGACGACGTTGATGCCGAGGTCCTGGAGCTGCTGCTTGGGGCCGAGACCCGACAGGAGCATGAGGCGGGGGGTGTCAACGGCACCACCGCAGAGAATGGTCTCGGCCTTGGAGCGGAGGACGCGCTTCTCGCCGCTCTGCAGCGTCACGTCGACGCCCGTGACCTTGCTGCCCTCGACGTTGATCTTGCTGACCCAGGCGTTGGTCAGGATGGTCAGGTTGGGGCGGCGCTCGTCGTTGCGGAGGATGGGGTGGATGTAAGCAACCGAGGCGGAGCTCCGGCGGCCATCGTCGGGGTTGTACGAGACGGAGAAGAAACCGACGCCCTGCTTGAGAGCGCCGGTGCTGCGGATCTCGTGGTTGAAGTCGTCAATGACGGGGATGCTCATGGCGTCGGAGCACGACTGGACCCAGTCCTTGCAGAGCTGGTTCCTGTGGCGGGCGTGGACGGGCTGGACCGTGTTGCGCAGGTTGTCGAGCACGCGGGTGAAGGTCTTGAAGTCCCAGCCGGAGCAGCCCTGCTCGACCCAGCGGTCGCAGTCGTACTTGAAGGGGCGGAAGGAGATCAGCGTGTTGTGCGAGGAGCAGCCGCCGAGCACCTTGGCGCGCGAGTGACGGATGTGCGAGTTGCCATTGGGCTGCTCGGTGGTGGGGTAGTCGTAGTCGAGCTCGCCGCCCAGCAGGTTGAGCCAGTCCTTGAGCAGAAGCACGCGGTCGTCCTTGAAGTCGGAGGGACCGGCCTCGATCATGAGCACCTTCTTGTTGGGCAGGTACTCGGAGAGACGGCTGGCAATAACGCAGCCAGCGGTGCCGCCGCCGACAATGACAAAGTCAAAGTCATTGACGAGGTTGGCGGGCAGCTGGGTGGTGGTCATGGTGGCGGAGGGCTGGGACGGAGAGACAAGCACGAGAAGCAACGAATGAGGCTGAGAGGTGGGCGAGGAAAGAAGAGCGAGGCAGCCGTCGAGAAATAGACGGGAGGACGGGTACTAATGAAATTTTGGCGGAGGCTGACGGCGGAGCTAGGGTCTCAGCTCGAGCCTCTCCGAGTACGTAGTAGTATCAATCGCATCGCACGGCAGTCAGTCCACCGGGCGGCGGATCGGGCGTGTCGGTGAGCCGCCCGACGGGAATCGCAGTGCTGGCGGGCGGCGTTTGCGGCCAGCGGCCAGCGTCGAGGCCCTAGCGAGTGTTGCAGCTGCAGCGCATGGGTGACGTCGGCAACATGCTGGCCCCGGCCAAGCGTGCAAGCGTGCCTGGCGCCTGGTCCACTAGCGCATCCCTGCAGGCCCTGCCGTATCGGTATCGGTATCGGTCGAGGCTAACGAAAAGTTTTGAATCGCCCTGTGATGCCGCCGAGGTGCGAGGCCCCCTACGTAACACTGCCCGACCGAGCAGAGCTCCCACCTGCGCGATAAGCTGTTGCTGTATCTCAAGTCCTGGCGCCCTCGACGCTCTTCTCATCGCCTCTCCGGGTGCCACTTCCCGTCTGTCGTCTTATCGCCCGCCGCCTCTCGTCAGCCCCAGCTCGAGCTCCAACACCCCTCACTTCCGTCCCGCGAACCCCCCGCCCGTCAATTCTTCACCACCATGTCCTACGCAACCCGCCAGCTGTTCTGGGGCGGCAAGCCGCAGCCTGCCTCGTCCGGCCAGACCTTCCAGAGCATTGACCCCTCCACCAACAAGCCCGTCGCCACCATCCAACAGGCCTCCCATGCCGACATCGACTCCGCCGTCGCCTCCGCCCAGAATGCCTTCCCCTCCTGGGCCTCCACCCCGCCCGTGCAGCGTGCCCGCATCCTCCAGAAGGCCGTGCAGCTGCTCCGCGACCGCAACGACGACATCGCCCGCCAGGAGACTCACGACACGGGCAAGGCCTTCAGCGAGACCAGCACCGTCGACGTCGTCACCGGCGCCGATGTGCTCGAATACTACGCCAACATGGTGGCCGGCGGCGGGCTGAACGGCGAGACGGTCCGCCTGCGCGACGACGCCTGGGTCTACACCACCAAGGACCCCGTCGGCGTGTGCGCCGGCATTGGCGCCTGGAACTACCCCATCCAGATGTACGCATCGCCCAATTGACGAGCGCAAAGTACTCCGCTGACAAGACGGCCCCCTGCAGTGCCCTCTGGAAGTCGGCTCCCTGCCTCGCGGCCGGCAACACCATGGTCTACAAGCCGTCCGAGTTCACCCCGCTGCACGGCGAGACGCTGGCCCAGATCTACACCGAGGCCGGCGTTCCTCCGGGCGTCTTCAACATCGTCCAGGGCGCCGGCGACGTCGGCGCCTACCTCACCGCGCACCCGGCCATCGCCAAGGTCTCCTTCACCGGCCAGGTCAGCACCGGCGCGAAGGTGGCCGCGTCGGCCGCCGGCGGCATGAAGTACGTGACGATGGAGCTGGGCGGCAAGTCGCCGTGCGTCATCCTGCCCGACTGCGACGTCGACATGGCCGTCGACGCGGCCATGGTGGCCAACTTCTTCAGCACCGGCCAGGTGTGCACCAACGGCACGCGCGTCTTCGTGCCCGAGGCGATGCTGCCCGCGTTCGAGAAGACGCTGCTGGAGAAGATGGAGTACGTCCGCCCGGGCGACCTGTTCGACCCCAACACCAACTTCGGCCCGCTTGTCAGCGAGGTGCACTACAACAAGGTCGTCTCGTACATCAAGCACGGCGCCGAGGTCGACAAGGCCAAGCTGCTGTGCGGCGGGCCCGGCGCGCCCGCGAACCTGCCGGCGGAGCTCCAGAACGGCTTCTGGGTGCGGCCCACCGTCTTCACCAACTGCACCGACGACATGAAGATCGTCCGGGAGGAGATCTTCGGCCCCGTCATGAGCATCCTGCCGTACAAGACGGTCGACGAGGTGGTGCGGCGCGCCAACGACACGCCGCTCGGCCTCGCCGCCGGCGTCTTCACCAAGGACCTCAACGC
This sequence comes from Diplodia mutila, assembly GCA_022560015.1. Classification (NCBI taxonomy): domain Eukaryota; kingdom Fungi; phylum Ascomycota; class Dothideomycetes; order Botryosphaeriales; family Botryosphaeriaceae; genus Diplodia; species Diplodia mutila. The sequence continues at coordinate 329,473 of JAFISB010000021.1, forward strand.
GGCGCACAAGGTCGTCCAGCAGCTGCAGGCCGGCATCACCTGGATCAACACGTGGGGCGAGAGTCCGGCCGAGATGAGCGTCGGCGGCTGGAAGAGCAGCGGCGTCGGCGTCGAGAACGGCCGCAAGGGCCTCGAGGCGTGGGTCAAGAACAAGAGCACTTTGGTCGACATGAGCGGCCAGGTCCCCACCGTCTTCTCCAAGTTGTGAAGAAGAGAAAAATGAAGAGCGCAATGAAGCATGGGATCGGCGTTGAATCGAGGGGGGATATAGAAACGTCAATTTTTTTCGGAACGAAACAATACGCAAATTTACTCGCTGAATGTACTGTACAAAAACGGCAGCTTGCAACGATAATCGAAGAGAGCAACGAATGAAAGGACATGATCTACAACGGTTGTTCGGGTGGTGTGAGAGCGGGGGAGAAGAGCGTAGTTTGTCCCACAATCTATTGCTACCACTCTCCCCCACGCGGAGCGCGGCGGCTTATCCCGCCTTTTTTTCTGCCTCTCTTACAGTGTCCGTGACTCGGTGAGGCTTGTTGACTCGTGCACTAGGATCGGCCTGGGCTCGCTTCGGGTCGATGATGACGACTGTGGCCCTTTTTGTCTTTCTATACGCGAGACACGCCATTCGTCGCCTTGGGGGCGCCAAGTGCGAAGGCGCTGGCTGCTATCTGTCTCACGAAGGAGCAACAAAGAACAAACCGTCGGTGCAGAAAGAATGTCCCGGATTACTATCGCCGGTTGGGTAAGGGTTTTCGGCGAGATCCACAGTGGTGCGGGATCCACAGGCCGTACACGTTACGTACTGTGGTACAATAGGGCGGGGAGCTGGCATTTGTCTCGAGTTGGGATCGGTCGATTTGCTTGCTTGCTTGCTTACAGAACACACGCTTCTGAAGTATCAATGCTTCCTTTTTTTTTTTTTTTTGGTGCGCGTTGTTGCCGGGCTGCCGTAGTAGTAGCGGCTTAAGCATACGCCTTCTGTTTCGTGCGTACGCTATACTAATTACTACAGAGTGTCAACTGGACTCCCTTCACCAATCGACGTTGAAGGCGAATCAAGCGTGGTGGTGGCGATGGTCGTCGTCGTCGTAGCACCGCATCCCTAGCTCCGACCGTTTTTTTTCTCTTTTCCTTCTCGGTCCCTTCTAGCCGGCTTCCAGAACCCTTCTATCGATAGAACGGGCAGCGATAACGTCCCCCCTCCCGCAACGGCAAACGGCAAACGGCAAAAACATCCATGGCTCATCAGTCAAACCAAACCGTAAACAGGAAACGAACGAGCATGCGATCCCATTGGCTTATTTCCTCTATCAAGGCATGATATACTGTACTTATCTACTCTTCCAATCGTCGTGTCGGGGCTGCCGACGAGTAACGGAAGGGATGGGATGGGATGTGGCTTTGGCGTCCCGTCGTAATGCAATCCGTCGTCCCCGTCTACCGTTGTGTGTGCGTGCGGCCCTGCATGCAACAAGGCTGCCTGCAAGGGACCTCGGACATGTGTCGCTTTTCGGGTGGTGGGGAAGGGGGACCCGTGGGCCAGGGGGTCCCAGCAACCAGCAGAAACGCGCGCGTGTGTCGCGTGCGCGATGCTGCTCTTTCGGAGGGGGATCCACACCGGCATTTCTGCGTCTTGGCTGCCGCTTCGGGCAACGCTAGTGGGGGGGTTGTGCGGATTACTCTTTTCAACGCTTTTTCGACTCGTCGTTCCTATCGTCGCTCGCGTCGTTGTTGGGGTTTGCTATCAGCGGGCGGACGGATGGATGCGTTCCGATCGGACGCGCCCGATGGGTGGTGTGAGATTATCGAGGGAAGAAGGGGGAGAGGGGAGAGCGTGTGTAGTCTGCTTATAGGGTGGGGTCCCCGCCGCCTGCCTGCCTTTCCTCACGTCCCTGCTTTGACGTGGGAAGAGGCTCCTCCTCTCGCTTTTTGCTCCTTCGGCTTTGGTTTGACCAGCGCTCTTCACCATGTAGGATGAAGGGACGCTGAGCAACGGTCTGTCGTTTTCGTTCAGCCATGGGAGTCGTGTTCTATCCCCTTTCGTGCAAGGGATGTATAAGCGTAGCGCTTATCTGTGTTGCCTTTCCTCATCTACTAACATCTTTCGTTCTTCTCGCTGTTGAATATCTATCCAGCGTCCAATTTCCTACTCAGAATCACCTCGAGAGATGCTCTTTCTATTTTCATCTTCTTGCCTTTTTCTCTCTGAGGCAAAATCGAAGTGAACGAGAGGGTTGCGGCCTCGTTCAGAAGGTGGCGCTTGCCATTTCCATTGGCTCCCCACGGCATCGCAAAAACTACCGACTGGCAAACCGCATGCAAGACGGCGGCAATATTTCTGGCTATTCTCTTCAACTTCCCGGCTATCAACAAGGCTTTTTCTCTACCCTGCACAGCTTTCAGGGGGCACCTGCCATTGCATGTCGCCCCGAATCAGTCGGCAAGGCCTGCATTCTCCAGCTCTTGTGCGTTCAAGAAAAAGCCATTGCATCCACCTCAAAGGGCAGCTGTGGCTCAGTAGGCGCTGAGCTGGCAGGTAGGGGGTTTTCCCCTCCCGCGCGCGTTCGGCCCACGTCACCGGCCTTCTTTCTCCCCGCTCTGCATCAACAGGCGTTCCCACGTCATCTTATCCCTCCTTCTTTGGCCAGCGGCCGACCTACGCGCAGCCAACCGTTGGCATGCGGCTCTCTCTCTCTCTCTCTCTCTCTCTCTCGTCGACGGGAAACCGGTCGGGGGGAGAGAGAGCAGCAGCAGCGATGCTCGGACCAGGTGCTCGCGCCCGCCCACCCCTCATCCCCGGACCGCGAAGACGGGCGAAACTCCACTCCACACCACACCGAGAGCCCGTACCGTCGCCGGAACTTATCAACTCCCTAGCGGACGGAATGGTAACCTGATCGGGCTAATGTGCTGTCCTTTCGACGTGCGAAGATGATACAGTAGCGGCGGCTCGTGCGAAAGGCTCGTGCAGCGGAAGGGCCGACGGCGAGCAGGGTCGGTTTGGAGGGAAAAGATGTGCACTTCGTTGCGTGGTCTTTCTCTTCTCTCTATCTTGCGTACGCCTGCTGGAAAGCGCTGTTCGGCCGGGTCGGTTGCTTCGTGTTGGTGCCGTCTTCCTTGCGAACTCGCTGTGGTGATTGGCAGCGGTGGGTGATGGTGCGTTGTGGGGCCTTGCGGTCGCCGACTGTTCTTGTTTGGCGGCGCGTATGTAAAAGGGATTGATTGAATAAACGAGATCGACCTTATGTGAACCGGTGCCGCTGCTTAAAGCATTGCTATCTGTTCGACTGATGTGATAGCCATCATCGCCTGTTGAGAGGAACAGATCCCAGACATGTATGTATGCAGTATCCAAACCTCGAGTTTCTACCCCATGATACACCACTGCTTGTCTCGTTGTCGAACGGATTTTGCAACTTGTGGGGAAAAGTCCAACACGTAAATCATACAATTTTTTTCGGTCAGAAGGCGAGGCCGTGATGTGCCCATTCGGCAGGGGGGGGCAGCCTCCGGTGGTTGATATTTTTATTGACTACGAATTATGAACCTAATCCCACTACCATTCCACTTCGAAAACGTGTCTACTATCCAGGTGCAGTGCTTACGTGGTGCTCGCAAGGAAGAAAGCGGCTAATTGCGGGTGATGAGCATTCCTTCCTCAGGCACAGATGTTAAACCTTGGTACGCTGACTTCGTCACCACCGGACAGCTCGCCCTTTGACTCACATCATACATCCTGGAGAGTTCGAACTAAAAGAAGAAGAAGAAGAAAAAGCTTTTAGTATCAAGCGTCAAGCAACAAGTGCAGTAGCCATGAACCCCCCCCCCCCCCCCCCCCCCCCCCAACCCAAACACCAAAACCACAAACCA